>LPNX010581801.1:13179-202027 GCA_001517045.1 Pseudotsuga menziesii | reverse complement strand
TTTGCCGACTTTTGCCGATTTCTCCCGATTTTTTCGCCGATGTTGCCGAGAAGTTGTAATCAAGACCCTTGCCGCTTTTTTGCCGAGGCCGAGTTTTTCAACATTGCAAACATGTACTCAGATATGTGCGAGGTACTATTGTGTATGGGCTCAGGTATACTTCTAGTAGTGTAGTATTGTTATCTGGATATTCAGATTCAGATTGGGCTGGCAGTGCAGTTGACCGGAAAAGTACCTCTGGTTATTGCTTCAGTATGGGATCAACAATGATCTCTTGGTCTAGCAGGAAGCATGGTTCCATAGCTCAGAGTATAGTTGAGCAGAGTATTTTGCTGCAAGCGATGTCTAGAAGGAAGCAGTTTGGCTCAGAAAGTTGTTATCTGATCTGTTTGAGGGAAAGCTTGACTCAACGATCATCCATTGCGATAATCAGAGTTGCATAAAGCTTTTAGAGAATCCAGTGTTTCATGACAGATCGAAACACATTGAAATGAGGTATCATTTCATTAGAGACCTAGTGCAAAGAGGTGCTCTGAAGTTGCAGTACATTCGTACAGATGAATAGATTGCAGATATCTTGACCAAGCCTTTGGCAGCATCAAAGTTCGTGTACTTTTGTGACAAGCTTGGTATGGCAGAGAATGCCTCTCTTGTTGAGAGGGAGTGTTGATTTTTCTGATCAGCATCGAGAGCCCTTCTCTTAGGAGAATGGGACCACGGTGAAGACTTAACCCAGTGTTGAGTGACCATTTTGTTGAATGGTAGATATCTGGTCTGGGACCATGAAATAGACCCAGCTCTGCCCTGGGTAGACTCAACCTAGTGTTTAGTAGACATTTGGTCCGAGACCATGATGTAGACCAGTCTAGTACTGGTAGAATCAGCTTAGTTCTGAGTAGCCATTCTCTTGGAGAATGGAGGCACCTGGTTTGTTACCAAGAAGGCACTATAAGCCCTAGACTGGGTCTAGGCATGTGTGGCACTCTGACCCTTGATCTATGGGCTTTGCGTACTTCTCCAAGGATTAGCTACCTTTGGTTAAGTTAGGCTAGTACCAGATCTAGGTGTCACACAGAGTGTGAGATAAAAGCATTAGTAACTCTCTTGGTTTATGATAATGTACTTTTGAAATAAAAAAGGACCACAGGGGCACTTGGAAAAAGGCCAAAGTCAAAAGTAAAAAATAAATAAAGACTTTCGTACCACAGGAAAAGGACCATAGGTGGAAGTCAAAAATAAATAAGGACTTTTGGTAAAAGTCAAAGATATATAAAAAGACCTTTTGGTAAGAAGGTAAAAGTGAAATTAGGAAAATATCAAAATATTATTATTTTTATCTTTTCTAATTTTGGTCCACTTAACAGGTGAATAAAGGCTATATAAGAAGATCAAGTCTTCTCATTTTTGCACACAAGTTTGATCTCATAGGTGAAGTTGTTATTTTACTGAAGTCTCCATTGAAGGTTGTTTTGCCCCAGTTAGGGCATCCATCTTTTCTCAGCTAACCCTTAGCTAGGGTTTCATCACTTGGGCAATTTCTAGGCAGCCTTATTCAGATCCATTCATTCATCTTTCAGATCCGGGCAGGCTCATTTAGATCTGGGCAGCCTCACACAGATTCGAGCAGCCTCATTCTTCGGGCAGCTTTGTCTTTTCTCTTTTCTGGTAGCCAAGTTTTGGGCAACCCCTTCTTTCCTCTTGGGCTGCCTCTGTTCCTTTTCTGGGTGGCCATCTAGGGCTCATCCCTTTCTTCTCTCAGCCCACAGGCTATTAGCCGTGAGGGTTTGGCAGTCTGCCAACCCTCGGGCAGCCTCTGGGGCAACCCGTGAGGGCTGTGGGCTGTGAGCAGATTGCTGCAGCAGCTGCCGGGTAGACCCTAGGGTCACGGGCTTCCAATTGATAGACCCAACAGACCACGGGCAGCAAAGATCTGCCCAAACAGATTGCAGGCAGGACAAAGAGGGAAATTTAGGCAGCGGGGAGGACAAAGAAAGACACGGGCAGGACAGAAGTACAATTCGGGCAGGAGACAATGTTTTTGGGCAGGAGAGAGAAATCTTTGTTTTTCTTGATAGGGCACACCTTTGCAAATCTCTATGTAATGATTCTAAATGTGTGGATATTCGAATATTTGGACTATAGGACAAGTAGGGTTTTGGAACCACTTACGAATGTTGGACCACATTTTCACACTTTGTGTTGTTAATGAGGAGGCTAGGTAATGATCTTCCAAAGACTTTTATTGTCTTCTAGACTTTCGAAAGTGTTTTGGCTCGGTCTTAAATTTATCCTTGTTTTAGAGAGTGTGAGATATTGGTCTCCCTGAGTCTCTCATTGTGGTTGTCTTGAGGCTTTCTAAGATGGTTGTAGGATGCCTTTGCACACGATAAGGATTTTTTTGACTTTATAAGGAGCACCATTGGTGTCAAATAGGGTTGTGCCTTATCTCCCACACTGTTTGGGATCTACATTGAAAAGATAGAGAAGTATCTTAGGGAGAACAATCATGTAGATGATGGTTGCATCCTACACCATGTTTTGATTGCTAAACTGTTGTTTGCAGATGATGTGGTCCTTTTGGCCTCCTCTCTTAAGGAACCTCAAAAGTAGCTGGACATTCTTGCCAATTGTTGTGATCTTAGGTAGAGGGTGGTCAATCTTAGCAAAACTAAGGTCATGATTTTCAACACCAAAAAAGCACTAGAGGATTTTCTTCCTTCCTTGAGGAGGCGAAGTGGCGACTAGTACAACCTACACATATTGGGGTCTAGTCCACTTGTTAGGCCTCTTTCCATTCCTAGATTTGCAAAGGATATGCCACCTTGACCATGCTTGAGTGCCAATGTTTCTGTTTGTATCTTCAAGACATCCTTTGGAAGGACCTTTTTGGCACCATCATTAAACCTAGAGTTATTTATGGGTTCAAGTTTCGGGGATTGTGTTTATCTTTTGCAAACGGGGTATGTATTGAGAGGGTCTGTGAAATTTTTATTTATTTATTTAAAGGAATTTTTTTTTTCATGGTATCAGAGCACAGTTAAAGGGCTGGAAATTACACTCAGAAAAGAAATTTCAGACTTGGAGAAATAAGGGAAAACAGAGTTTGTGAAGAAACAGGTTCTTGAACTCATTTGCAATGATGGCCACTGGTTTGAGGGTAGAAGACAGGTTGGATGGAGCACAGAATTTTAGTCCTTGGAAGGCTAGAATTGTACTCATACTTCAAGAAAACGAACTATGGAATATAGTTGACAGCACTACTACAAATCCAGTGACAGTTCCTACAGATGCTGCTGCAAAGATTGTATTTGACAAGAAGGACATAAAGGCAAAAAGAATCCTTCTTGATGTGATAAAAGATCATGTGATTCCACACATCTCAGGTAAAAGCCATGCTCATCTGATGTGGACAGCTTTAAACAACTTATACCAGAGTTCCAACGAAAATAGGAAAATGGTGTTAAGGGAGAAGCTGAAGGGTATTCGGATGAACAAGGGGGAGAACATGGTTCCTTACCTTACCAGGATTACACCGGTTCAAGATGAGCTTGGAGCGGTGGGGGAAAAGGTGGTTGATGCTGAGTTGGTTTGTACAGCTTTGAATGGTGTGGCAAAGCCATGGACTGTATTTGTGGAGTCAGTGGTTGCTCGTGAGCACATGCCTACATGGGATCGTCTTTGGGACGACTTCATTCAGGAGGAGACCCGGAGAGGGTATATACATGGGAGTGCATCTCACAGCAAGGAAGAGGAGGAAAATGTGGCTTTGGCAGCAAAGGGGAACAAGAAGAAGAAGTTCAAGAAGGGTTCCAAAGGTGGAACCAAGCAGCAGGATGTTGAGAAGAAGAACATGAGCAAAGTGAAATGCTTTGCTTGTCACAAGTTTGGACATTATGCTGGACAATGCCCAAACAAGAAGAAGAAGAAACAGCAGACAGTAGCTTTAGCAGAGATTGATGAGTACGCTGCTAGATTTGACAGAGTTTTCTCTCTTTGCTGGTGGTTGTAGAGAGAGAGCATCATCTATCACCAGCAGGGACATTGAGGACCAGACGGAGCATTCCTTGATCGTTGGGCATTCACTGAGTGCTTCCACTACTCCCTCCACATGGTATATTGACAGTGGAGCTTTGAGACATGACAGGTGCACGGGATATGTTCACTGAGATTTCAGAGACAGGCTTGGAGTTGGAGATAGTGTTGGGTGATGATACAGTGGTGAGAGCAGTTGGGCGTGGGACAGTCCGTTTTGACAGGGAGTCCATGCAGCCCATGTTACTGAGGGATGTCTTGTACGTCCCTGGGCTGAAGAAGAATCTTGTTTTAGTTTCCGCTATTGAGGACAGAGGCTTTGGCATATATGTCCTAGATGGAAAAGTGTATATCTTTTCCAAAGCAGAGGGACCATCTACTTCATATGCGATTGGAGTTAGATGCGGGAAACTGTACAAGCTTCTCTTCCAGCCACATCATGCACTGGCACATACTGAGAGCAGCAGTGAGATATGTGAGTTATGGCACAGGAGGATGGCCCATCTTCATCATTTAGCTTTGAGGATGCTGAGAGACATGACTACAGGTTTTCCAGATTTCAGCACAGAGCAGAGTGGTGTGTGCAGAGGGTGTGCTTTGGGAAAGTACACCAAGACTGCTTTTCCTAGCAGTGACACCTTCACGGATCATAGGTTCACAGGTGACACCTTCACGTGATTCGAGCTCTTATGGTATAGGTTCAGATTCACCAGGTATAGGATCTCAGGCCACAGGTACTTCTTCAGGGAGACAGGTATCAGATGAGGAGGTACAGGAGGAGGGTCACGCTCCAACGTGCGATTTGTTGCAAATGCATAATCCCATAGGCCATCATCTCAATTGAGTTTGGGGTCCTTTACCTTTGGTCAAGATAGATATCCATATCTTGCTCTTTGGAGATTGCCTTCGTAGACCTTTCTAGATGCAATTGGGGATGGTTCTTAGAGGCCACTTCATTTCTCTAATGCATTGGGATTTCTATAGAATGTCTCCCTGCTAGAAGATATTCTTTGGACGCCCTTTAGTCATTTCCTTTGGGCAAAAGGAGGGATCAACAAGGGAAAATTAGTGATGACATCTATCAGAAGTACATTTTGAGCACTTGGGTCTACTGCACTCAAATTCTTGGCCTCGAGATGGCCTTTTATTATGAGCATTTTGTGCAATTGCGAAATGATCTCATTGCTTGTCTTGACCACACTAGACATCATTGCGTGCAAGACTTCAAGATCCAACTTGTCTAGTCATTGGTTTTTTCCCACCACATACCATGATTTGAGAGGATCTCTTAGTTGTGCAATCTCTAGGTTATCGAGTCCAAGGAGCTTTTCTCTTCAAATTTCCCATATACTACGAGATACAGGGAAGGTTCTATTGCTTGTTCTAGGACTTGGGAGGGTCACTTGCAATTTATTTTGTTACTTCGATCACAGATGCCTAGCTTTATACATCTAAAAGTTGATTATCTACAAATGGGAAACTTTATATGAGCTTACTGTAGGCCCAGTGCTGTCATGCTGATTACTTCTTTCTTCAATCTTATCTTGGTTGTTAGAGGCAGTAAATACTAGTCATGTACCCCAATTGTATCTACAAGACACGTACTTCCTCTTGCTTGGACAACAAGTCTTTGACCTTTATGAGACCTTAGAGTTAGACTTGCTCCTTGAGAGGGTTTCCCATGAGGCTTTTCGAGCAACCTTTATTTCATCATGATTCATGGGTTTCTTCTACTTGTCCTTAAATGTGAAGAAAGACAAGTCTTTTCACTTTAGAGCTCCTCCTAGGGTCACCTCGTTGGCTCCCCTTGACCATTAGTGTTCTTGGGAGGACATCATTAGGTCTTGCATTAGTCATCTCATAATGATAGAGGATGACGAGGATGCCTATTCTCCCTCCTCTATGTCTCCTTCTCCTTTTACTTCCATCTTTGGATTGAGCTAGAGCTTTGATTGTTGGACGGTTTTGCATTTTTGTCTTACCTAGATCAAACTCTTCTCTTTCGTTTATTGGCATTTATATCTCTTTTAGTATGTTAGGTTTTCTTTAGTTTTCAGGAGTGTTCCTGATCTGTCCAAAGTCCATGGATGACTAATTGTACTTTCTAATTATTTGTGGACATTAATAAAATTATATTATCTTCTTGGGGATGTCCATGTTGATGGTAACTCCGTTTGTTGGATGGGAACATAAGGATCCAAATGATGATATTGCCATTTCTTCTCTAGTGACTTGTGTGCGTTGAGTTATTTGTGCACACTCATTTTGAGGATGATATCCAGTGTAAACTGGATTCTTCAGGGCTCAAGGGATGTACAACAATATACTCATGAAGAGCTCAACATGTCACTTGTGGGAAATGACCATGGGTAGGGAGGATAACACGGCTTTCTCTCAACCGCCTGGGCTAGACCCAATTGACATATATATGGTATTGGAATAGGCTTATATAGTGCCATTTTTATTGCTAGTTCTGTGTGTGTGTGTAGTACTGGAATAGGCTTATACAGTGTCAATTTTATTCCTAGTTATTCTCTCATCACAGGCATGGATTAGTACTAAATGTAATGGGTCTGTATTCATTTAAATTTTAACCCTCCTTGGAAATGACTATAAATCTTGGGCTTTAATGATAATACCCTTCAATTTAAGAAAAGAGATTAGAAGAGGTAGTATTTTCGTTGCATCTCTATAGGATTTCAAGAGGACCTCCTCCAGCTTTTGTGATAGAAACAAAACAGCATGTGCCATCGTTATTCCTTATCGGGACAAGCAAGTAGCATTTTCTCGAAAACTTCTAAGATTTTATGTCATGGCAAAATGTAACTGTCCTTGATAGTAAAATCACTTTTGGCCTTGACTTGCTGTACTATGCTCACATATAACGACCTACTTTTTTGTGTTACAAAGGAAAAGGATGTATCATACAGACATAGGTGAAGTTAATTCTTCACTATTGCAAGTAATTCCTCATATGGTATTGTAACTGTTAGCTGGATGTAATATGTTTTAAAACCCATAGATATCAAGTTGTATGTACAAAGCACTATCTACCATAGGAGTAACATTATGACCTTGGATCTTTTCCCTTATTGTACCAATCTTAAATATGAAAACCTTGCTTAAAGATACTCTATTTTTATAAAACAAAGTATGACCAGTGAAGTCTTGTATTTCCTTGGCATCAATTTCAAATATTTGTAGCGTTTACATGGGGCAAAGTAATGCCACTTAGTGGTTGCGTAATACCTTTTATAACATTTATCATCTCCTCCTAATATCTATTGTTGCCTGTGATAATTTGATGCTGGTCTTCTCTGTCTTCAAGCCTGTTTAAATGGGTCATGACTGAACCCTAAAAGCTTAAGAGGGACTTTTAGTTTTCTCATGTACTTTTGCATCCTTCTTCCTTCTTCAATTTTTATTCTTCTCTAGAGCTTTTTAGCATCTTCTACATGAAGAAGTTGCCTGGCCTGTTCTTGCATTTGCATTCTTGTGTCTCCAATGATTATCTTGGGTGCCTGGTTTGTTTTCACACTCTTGCTCATGTGCTTTCAATGATTGTCTTTTATAGGTCCTGCAAGAAGTGGAGTTTAATTAATATCAATAGCCATTAATTGTACTTTTATGGAGCTTGAAACTTCATCTGTTAGATGTTCCCTGGAATAGGAAGAATTACATTGATATTAAACACTGCTGGTATTTTATAAAGTCTGCACAAGTTGTATATTATATACCCTTAGAAGCTGGAAGCCTGAAATTGGAATTCTCGAGTTGCACTAAATGTTGAACTTTAAACAGTACAGGATGGTGTTGGAGTGATCATATTTTGTGATTTTATATGTTGAACAATCATTAAGGAAGTATAAAGATTTTTGATCATTGAATCATGTATTTCTGCAGAATTACATCCTAATGATGTTATTGGTTTCTCAAAACGAGCTGCTGCAAAGATTCAGCTTCGGCGCCATTTTGAGGCACTGGAAGATCTAGATAAAGTTCTGGATATTGATCCAAAGTTTATGCAAGTGTACTTACATCGTGGCTCTCTTCTGCGTCAACTTTGCAGGTATTCTCTTTTATTTTGCTACTAGTTTAAATTTGCATGGCAGCTTAATCAACATTACTTAAAATTTCTGTTATGATCCTCCCTATTGATGTAATAAAGGCATACAGTATTAAAAATGGCTAATAGTATAGTTAGGATGGTTTGTTTTAATAGCGGGTGTGGACCCGCATTTGTCTTCTAGTGGACACACATGGATTATGCACATGGCAGTTATAGTGTGTGCTAGTAATTATGTAATTTTGGAGGCTAGCGCTCACACCTTCCAGCAGGGCATTGCATGATTTGACATTTGATGAGGTTGACGTCACCTTTTTGGAGCTTTTCCAGCCACACATTTGACCATTTGAGGAGAGTGTGCTAGCTTTTTTGGGCCTTGTTTGTTATATTTGGTCATGGTTTATACCTTCACTTATGGAGTGCCTCCCTCTTGAGGCTTGTTTTGTACCATTTCACCTCATTTTGACCATGATTAGGAGGTGTGCACTCTCTCTTTGGGAGTTGGTTGGCATATTTCATTGTTTTTGACTCTATCTTGGAGAGTCCCTAGGATAGATCTAGGGTTTTGGGCCTTGGCACATGTATTATTATTTTATTGAGAAGTTAGGTCTTCCTCCTATATAAGAGATCTCTTCCTCACTTGTACTTGTTGTTGTTGGAGAGTAATATTGCCACTTTGCATTTAAAGGTTTTGGCTCTTAGGTTTCTTCTTCTCTTTGTGGCACAACTTGATCATTGAATATTGAGGTAACATGTTTCTTTTGCCATTGTGAGATTTATAAACCATGTTTCTTTTGCAGAGCCACACGAGATCGCTGGAAGAGAGGTCATACACATAAGGCAGAGACCATACAACAGCCGTACGAATTCCGTACCGTACAGATTTCGTACAGTTGACGCAGAGGGTTGTACAACTCACGCAAGAGTCCATACAGCTGCGCAGGGAGGCCGTACTGATTTGCTGGGTTTGCTCAGTGATTCGTAGAGGACTATATTGATGTGATTATTGTTACATGTTTCTCAGTATTTATTTTCCGTTGCATTACTAGTAAAGAAACTCATGTGTGGTTATCGGTAAAAATTAAAATACTGTGTAGCTCAAGTTTGAGTTCCAAGGAAATTTACATGGTATCAGAGTTCTGTTGAGCTAAACTAGGAAACTGCAGCAGTATTGATAGATCGGGGGCAGATCTATTGAAGACACAAACCTAGAGTTTAGATTTGGGGTTTGACAGGTACACTTCACTATGGCCGTACAATTGAGAGTTGAAGATAGACTCCAAGGGGCTCAGAACTTTCCTACTTGGAAAGAAAGGATCACGAGGATCCTGGATGTCTGTGATGCAGAGGAGCACATTGACTCCATGAAGGTTGCGCCCATAGATCCGACATAGTTGGCAAGGTGGAAGAAGTTAGATTCCAGAGCTACGTTGATCATCTTGGATGGGGTGAAGGACCACATAGTCCCTCACCTTTCCGAGAAGAAGACTGCATTGGAAATGTGGAAGGCTTTGGAAGGACTTTACCAGAGCAAGAAATCAAACTAGAAGATGGTGCTACGGGAGAGGTTACGTAGTACCAAGATGACCAAGGGTGAACGAGTGGTGCCTTATCTCACAAGGCTCACACAAATCAGAGACAAGCTTGGAGCAGTTGGCTCTAAGACCGAGGATGAGGAGCTAGTTCGGATAGCCCTCAACGGCTTTTCTAAGCCATGGGACACCTTTGTAAAAGGTGTGGTGGCTAAGGAGAAGCTCCCTAACCGGCAGAGATTGTGGGATGATTTTGTGCAGGAGGAGACCTGTATGGGTCAAGGTTCAGGTTCATCCAACAGTGCCCCACAGATTGTGGATGAAGAAGCTCTAGCCTTAGCAAGGAAGAGCAAGGTTAAGGCAAAGAATAAGAAGGGTGGTAAGAAGAACTTTGACATGTCCAAGGTCAAATGTTTTATCTGCCACAAGCAAGGACACCTTGCCACCCAGTGCCCAGACATGAAGAAGAAGAAGAACAATACTCAGATGGCAGGTTTTGCAGAGGTGGAGGAGTTCAGCAAAAAAATTCGACGAAGACTTTTGTTTGATAGCTTGCATGGCAAGCACCACAGTAAGTAGCGTTTGGTACATCGACAGTGGAGCATCTTGTCATATGACAGGACATAAAAGGTTCTTCAAGAGCTTGCAGGAGGGTGGATTAAATCTCCACATTGAGCTGTGTGATGATGTGCAGTATCAAGCGCAGGGACTTGGTACTGTTTTGTTTCAGAGGGAGTCTGGAAAACCCCTTAGTTTTGTTGACGTATTGTATGCTCCAGGGTTGACCAAGAACGTCATATTCATTTCCACCCTGGAGGACAAAGGATTTCAGGTGAAGTTCGGAGATCATAATGTGTATATCAAGCCCAAGGGGTTAGATAGGAGTTTGGATCAGGTGATTGGGATCCGAAGTGGGAAGGTGTATAGACTACACTTCGAGTCTGCAAAGGATCTAGTCAGCAGCAACAACAATCAGGGTGAGTTGTGGCATAGGAGGATGGCACACTTATATCATGGAGCACTAAGGCATTTGAGACATGCAGTTATTGGAGTTCCTTAGGTACAGGAGGAGAAGCATAACCACTGCAAGTGCGTTGGGAAAGAACATCAGGAAGCCTTTCCCACAGAGTGAGCACGATTCTAAGGGGACCTTGGACTTAGTACATTTGAATGTTTGCGGACCCATGAGTGTCCAATCGTTCAGTGGCTACAGTTATTGCATCACTTTCATTGATGACTATTCCAGGAACTCTTGGATGTGTTTCCTGAAGGCCAAGTCAGAGGTCTTTGAGCGGTTTCGGGAGTTCAAGACTCTCATAGAGAACCAGACAAGAAGGAAGATTTGAGTATTGAGGACAAACAACGGGGGTGAGTATACCTCCTATGAGTTCTTGGAGTATTGTTCATTAGAGGGGATCAAGGAGCACAACGTTCCTCATACCCTCCAACAGAATGGAGTGGCAGAGAGAAAGAATAGGACATTGGTAGGAGCAACCAAGGCCATGCTATTTGATCAGGGATTGCCACTATTCCTATGGGCCGAGGCTTATATGACCGCAGTTTACATTTAGAACAGGTGTCCCCACACAACTTTGGGGAGGAATACAGCCGAGGAGGTCTTTACAGGCACTAGACCAGATGTGAGTCCTTTACGCATATTTGGGAGTGTTTGCTATTGTCACGTTGATGCTGACACTAGGAAGAAGTTGGATACTTTTGGAGAGAAGGGGTTACTTGTTGGTTACAACGAGACTTTGAAGGCATACATAGTATATATTCTGGCTCGCAAGAGGATTATTGTGAGCAGGGATGTCCAGTTTGATGATGATAGAGCCTTGCGGGGATCTATGGACTTACCAACACAAGAGCAACCAACACAGGACTCGAGGGTCAAGTTGGAGGAGCCACAGGTACAAGTACAGGTACCAACACAGAGCACATGTTCTGATAGTTAGAGGGAGTCAGGTGGACAAGATCCTTTAGTCATTGACTTTGAGGATGAGCTGCAGGAGGAGGAGGACATCCAACAGTTGCAATAGGTAGACACTAGGCCATGACCTAAGTGGTTTAGGTCCACATTTCAAGATTCCAGGCAGGTGACTCTTCCACAAAGCTCCATGAGGCGGAGCAAACCACCAGAGAGACTTAGCTATATGGCATTAATGACGAAGTTGATTAACTCCGAACCTTCCAATTTCTAGGAGGCTGCACAACATGATGTGTGGCAGGAGGCTATGGTTGAGGAGTATGACTCCATCATGAAAAACCAGGTATGGGAGGTTGTGTTGAGGCCAGAGGGAAAACGGGTGGTGGGATCCAGATGGATCTACAAGGTGAAGCATGCAACGGACGAAAGTGTGGAGAAGTACAAGGCGCGCTTAGTGGCAAAGGGGTTTTCACAGAAAGAAGGGATTGACTATGAGGAGACCTTCGCCCATGTTGCCAGATATTCTTTTATTCAGACTATTATCTCATTAGCAGCAGAGATGGGTGGGCGTGTTCATCAGATGGATGTCAAGACTGCCTTCCTCAACAGAGTCACACAAGAGAAGGTATTCATTGAGTACCTCGAGCTGTTCGATGTGGAGAATAGGAAATTGCATGTATGCAGGTTGCAGAGAGCTCTTTATGGGGTCAAGTAGGCACCTCGGGCATGGTACTCGAGGATAGACAACTATCTACGGGAGATGGGATTCCAACAGAGTGAGGCAGACCACGACCCATACTTCTTGTCAGGTGAGGTGCCTCTCATACTGGTATTGTATGTAGACGATCTCTTTCTTATAGGAAATGAAAGGCTGATTGACGACTGCAAGTCCAACCTTGCAGTTGAGTTTGAAATGAAAGACCTTGGGTTGATGCATTACTTCCTAGGTTTGGAGGTTTGGCTGAGAGATGGGTGCTTCTTCATTGGATAGGGGGAGTATGCAGTAGAGATCTTGAAGAGATTCAAGATGGAGGATTGCAAGTCCATGACCATATCTCTAGTTTCCAACTGGAGGAAGATTGATGCACCAGAGTTAGAGGGGTTTGATCCTACATTATATCGCCAGCTTATTGGATCGCTCATGTATTTGGTCAACACACGGCCAAACATTAGCTTTGTAGTCAACTCTTTGAGTCAGTTCATGGTGGATCCTCAAAGAGTGCATTGGACGACTGCAAAGCACGTGCTTCGCTACATCAAAGGTACAATGGAGTATGGGTTGGTTTATGAGCGTAGTGGGAGTGTACAGTTAGCAGGCTTCACAGACGTTGACTGGGCAGGATGTGTAGAAGACTGGAAGAGCACTCTAGGTTGCTGCTTCAGCATTGGGTAAGGGGTTGTCTCTTGGTTTAGCAGGAAGCAAAGTCAGTTGCATTGTGCTCGGTAGAGGTTGAGTACATGGCAGCCGATTTGGTTGCTTGTGAGGGAATGTGGCTGAGGAAGTTGCTTTCAGGGTTATTCGAGTGTGAGCTAGAGGCTATAGTGGTTCATTGTGACAATCATAGTGGCATCAAGCTATTTGAAAATCCAGTGTTCCATGAACGGAGCAAACACATTGATATCCAGTATCACTTCCTGAAAGAGTGTGTATAGAAAGGAACCATTTGGTTGGAGTACATTCAGACAAATGAGCAGGTGGCAGACATTTTCAACAAGGCACTTTGCAGACACAATTTTGTGAAGTTTAGAGACAAGTTGGGGTTGCTATCGAATCCCTTCCTCGTTGAGAGGGAGTGTTAGAAAGTGGCAACAAGGAAGGTCTTCTATCATTGCATCCGTCCTTGCATGCTAGACGACATAAAGCAAGAAGCCAAATGTATTAATGTGATTTTCTTAAGTTTAGACTTGGAAAGTACATTAAGTGATCTTATTATTAATTGACTTAATGGAGTCACATTTATAAAGTGAAAAGTGAAAATAATTTAAGTGATGGCTAATCTAATCTTGGCCATTGATCTCACCGGAGGATCTCATCCATTGATCCATAGTGGGGGTTAGAGTTTTCGCTTGGCCATTGAGTTAAAAGAAGATTTGGTGAGAGGACACACACACAAAGACAGCCAGGGAAGTTGGAGGAAGAAGTTTGCAGAGAAGAGAAAGGAGCACTCACCAAGAGGATTCATCGACTGATCAGGCAAAGCACAGACCTGTACGAGATCGTCGAGAGAGAGGCCGTACACATTAGGCAGAGGCTGTACACTAGCAGTATGGATTTCGTATAGCCGACACAGGATCGTACAAATTTCGTACTGCTGACGCATAGGGACGTACTGTTGAAGTAGAGGTTGTACAACAGACGCATGAGGTCGTACAACGACACAGGGAAGCTGTACTGATTTGTTGGGTTTGCTCAGTGTTTCCCAGAGGTTCTATTTTGCCAGATTGGGTGAATTGATCTGCTGGATTGTAATTGTTCTATATCTTCATAATAAATTTCTTATTTGACTGCTGCACCGGTTTTCCCATCTTGGGTTTTTTTGGGGGTTTCCATACGCAAAAATACTGTGTCTATATTGATGTGATAATTGTTACATGTTTCTAAGTATTTATTTTCCGCTGGATTACTAGTAAAGAAACTCATGTGTGGTTATTAGTAAAAATTAAAATATACTGTGTAGCTCAAGTTTGAGTTCCAAGGAAATTAACAGGACCAAAGTTAGACAGATGAAGAGGTGATTGTGGTGCCAGGGAAAAATGAGACTTTCAATACCAAACGGAAAATTCATTCACCTCAAGCTCAAGGCATTATATGAGTATGAATCTCCATCAACCAAGGATTGGGCTATTCAACATGTCAAGGTCTTTGTTGCTACTAATAGTCTAACATACTATAGGAAATGCAAAAAAGCTTTAGCATCCTAAAGGCCAAGTTGTCCATGGTTGTGAACAAACTAAAACAAAATGACGATTAGATATTGGAGATCTAGTCATTGTTCGACCACAACCAAACTACTCTTCAACAATAAGGTAAGAACAATCTTCAACCCAAGTTCTGTGGTTCATGTTGTTTGCGAAAAAAATGGGGATGGTTGAATATGGTTGAATATGCCCTTCCTTGTCTCATTTAAAAAAGTTGTGTAGTGAGGTGTGCGTTGAAAGAAAGGTGCCTCTCATGGATGAAAACTGCAATTCAATATTGGAACCTGATGACATTCTTGAAGTGAATGTGAGTAAATTCTATAGAAGGCATATCATAAAGTACAAGATTAATGGAGGGGCTTCTTGTAGAGGAAGCCGCCACATGGGAGTTAAAGCATTTTTGAAGGAACACCCAAGTCTGCACATGTTGTGCTCTTCTTGGGTAGTCGTTGACTAAAAATAAGTCCCCTTTCTCCTTTCATGCTTTAATATAATAATTTGTTTAGTACACTTGGTTGGAGAAGTACTTTCTAAAATAAGTGGTCTGTTGTTTAAATCTTGCTTTCAAATTCGATTGACTTAGTCATTAAGTGCAGTCCTCTTTTCTTTGCTCGCATTGCTTGAAAATCACTCTGGAGGCCAAATGGTGGATTTTGCTACAAAATTTGGGCAATCTAAGGCTTCATCCAAATCCAAAGGAATGTTTTTGGATATATTAAGCTATTATACCACATACTTTGGTCATTTATATGGGACATGATGCATCTTTTAAGTTTTTCCAATAGTTTTTCAACATTGTCTTCTATTGCTTGATTTTTTTGGCTTTGAGGGATTTTTTTTAATGAGGTTAGCGTATTGTGTACCTAACCACAATGTTCTTGTTGGTTGTGTTTTAAGAATTGGTCAAGTTAGACTTAAAATCAATCAAGTAGATCGAGTTGACCATCGACTAAATCAAATCTGCCATCAAATTGGGTAGGTGGTTGAGTTGATACTGACTTGACCAAGTTGATTTGAGTTGAGGGAAAAGAACATTGAGCATTTGCGAACATTTGGAGGTTTTGGAGTAGCATCGAGGAGTAACGTTTGTAGGTTTTGAAGTGGTGAGCCATTTTAATATATTCTTTCTTACATGGTATATGCTTGAGCAAACTTCGCATATTTTGTCTCTAATGCTTTGTAACCATGCTTAGGAATCCTTAAAATATTTTTTAATTAAAATTATAATATTTTATAGTAAATTGAGTTATTAAATTCAAACCAATTCGAGTCAAAGCCTAGTTCAAATCTATTCCGAGTTGATCTTCGACCAACAACAAGCTCGTGTATGAGTTTTAAAGCATTGATTGTATGCACATGAGCTATTTTAAGTGTAAGCTCATGATTTTGTAATAATATTCATGTACTAGGCATTTATAGTATCATATCCCAATCTTTGTAAAAGGGCTACTTTTATGTAATAAGGGCCTAATCACTCTTTTTAGTGACTTTAAGTTAGGTTCTTTGTCAGTGGTATAGATAGGGGTTCCCCCCCCAATATGCATATCTTATCATGTTATTGATGCAATCAACCAATTTATTTGTGTTTTTTTAGAAACATGCTCCGTAGTCCACCCTTGGGTGTGCATGTGTTCCCTCTCTTTACTTCCTCCATTATTAAACTCATACTAGTCTGAGTTGATTGTAAGTTGACCTTTGGCTAGTGCAAGCCCGAGCCCGAGTTTTAAAACATGATTATATGTAATGAACTATTTTGTGTGTATGCTCATGATTTTGTAATAATATTCAAGTACTAGGAATATATAATATTAAGGGCCACTTTTATATAATAAGGGTCAAATCACTCTTTTTAGTTACTTAAACTTTAAGTTAGGCTTTTTGTCTCTTTGTTGGTATGGAGAGGGTTTTCTCCCTCCAATATGCATCTCTTATCATGTTATTGATGCAATCAACCAATTTTTTGGTGTTTTTTAGAAACCTCTTCCCGCATTACTTGGATTTGTAGATGTAATCCACTCTCGGGTGTGCTTGTGTTCCCACTCTTTTCCTTACATTTGGCTCTTTATTTTGTTTTTAGCTTTGGTTATTTTCATAGTTGTAGTGGTAGTTCCCTTTTTAGTGCAAGAATGCTGTAATTGCGGGCCATTTTAAGAATATTGTCTCCTTTGTCTTTTTCCTTCCCAGGACTAGGACCTCTCATATCCTTTGTTGTGTGGAAGCGCCCCCCCCCCACTCCCCCTTTGCCACTGCTCTTGAAGCTTGCTTTGGAAGGAAGCGTCCAAGAAACGTGCTTCCTAAATGCCTCCATTTGGGAGTGTTTTCAGGAAGCTCGCTTTCTTGCAAAGAAAAAACGCTTGCTCCTTTTTTTTCAAATTTTCTTAAAAAAACTAAAAAGTTAAATGATGGGTGGGGGGGGACTAACCCTAGGTCCATACTAATGCTATATAAAGGAGGAAAAGCCTAATCTAATAGCAAAAAGCATAACCTTAGTAATCATCAATAGCATTAAATGGTAATATTAAATTATTAAAGTAAAGTTAACATTCTCGTTATCTTTCATTTTCTATCCTTTTACTTAAATTTTTAACATTACCATTAATTGTTTTGGGATGTTTGAGAGTGGTTCCAACCTCATCAGACTTCAAATGCAAAAAGTAGAATTTTTGATCCCTTTCAAAATTCAATAGGCTTAATAGTTTTTAAGATTTCAGGATTGCAATGTTTTCACTGGGATCTATCATGTATCATGTATGAGGGTATGGGATTGGCGTTTAATCAAATACATCAACTCCTCTATGTACCTTGATGTTGGTGGTGTTGATTGTTCATAGTGATGTTGGTGGCCTTAAAACTTGATTTTGAAGATTCCCTAGTTTATGGCCTATTTATTGGTAGCCTCAAAACTAGTTTTTGAAGAATCCCTAGTTTATATTCTATTTATTGAATAATCCCTAGTTTATAGTCTATATATATATTGAAAATTTGAAGCTTTAGGGTTGATGTTATGGATACTAGAACTATGGTTGACGAATTCACTACTAGATGATTGATGATTGATGAATGATGTTATAGTTTATTTCATGTTTTTATGCTTTTCATAACTAATTCAACATTCTACATGCATTTATTGACATATATGCATCAAAATATATATTATATAAAAAACGCTTACGAAACGCTTCTTAACCGAAAGCTTTTGAAAATTTCGCTTTCTGCTCCTGCTTTCGCTCCTGCTTCTGCTTCTCGCTTCTGCTCCCAAGTAACCTAGCTCATATCAACTATCACATTTATAGATTTTGGGAACATAATGAATAGAGTAATTATTTGACTATCATGATTAGGCATGCTATGGCTGATGTCTTTCTGTAGCACTTGGCGATTTCATCTCCAAATGGGCAGAGAGGAAGAAGTTAGAAGCTAAAGGTAAATCAAGTTTAAGAAGGAATCGCTATACTTGTGAATATTTTTCCTAATGCTATCAGGATTGGAATGGTCATCGAATCGACAGAGCCCAGAAATTTGAACCATACCAGAACTGAAAAAAACCGGCAAAAAACTTGGACCAAAAAATCGGTCGACCAAAAACTACATAAAATATTCAAATTTTGTAAAAAAACACATATATTCATGTGCATCCATATGAATCCAAACCATTATATAGAAACATGCAAAGTTTCTCATGTATAAAGCAAGTATGGGTGCGTATAGCCAAAATAATATCGAGTGCAATTCATCTTTGAACCAAAATACATCATATATCCAAAATACATCGAGTGGCTATATTGGGTGCATATAGCCAAAATACATAAAAAAAGAGGCTCTAAATGGCCCCTAGAGTCCAAAAATAAGCATAGTACTAATCAATAGCTACAGTCTATTGTCTAAAACTGATCATATGGTAATTGAGGACAAGTGCTCTTCATGGATTTAGTGTTGGAAGAATGCGGAGATGTCCAAGACTTTTACTTTTTCATGCAGTGACTTTTATTAATTTATAGAGAAAAGGATAATTAATTAACTTTTTCAGGCAAAAGTAAAATTAGGGTTTTGGAACCTTAAAAGTCACTGGTAAATTATAAAAGAGAGGCAGAGGGTAAAAGTTGTGAGATCATGTGAGATACTTGTGTGTGAGAGAGTCTCATTCAGAGATTGATTGGGAGAGAGCAGGGGCGCACTTCAGAGAAAGAGGCTACACTTGTTTGGCCGTGAAGGTAGAGAGAAGCAGAGGCACACTTCCTTCAGTGAGTGAGAGGGTGCGCATTATAGAGAGAAAGTGTGAGATCAACTCATTGCCTCTTTCAGAGATTGATTGTAGGTGAGCGAATTCTTGAGCAGTCAGAGAGAGCCGAAAGAGGGGCACACTTCTTCAGTTGTGAGGACAAAGGAAGCAGGGGTGCACTTCTTTAGTGAGTAAGAGGAGGCACACTTGTTCTAGGGATTGGCAAGGGGTGCATTCCATCAAAGATTTAGAGCATAGCAGAGGGTGCACTTTTTCCCAAACAGATAGCATGGAAATATGTGTGAGCAGGGGCACACTCCTATAGAGCAACAGTTGCAGTTGTTGTAGAGTGTGGGTTTGACCTTTAGATTTGGCATGCCTCCCAAGGCATCAGGTTCCTCTATTTGTGAAACATTTGATTGTAATCATTCTGTTATTTTTCTCCGGCTTGAGTTTCAAAAAAGCCCTAGTTTGCTGGTTTTCCCCATTGGGGTTTCCAGGGTAAAATTACTGTGTTTATGGTTGTGTGATTGGTTTCTTGTTCTGCTGCGTGGTTTTATTAGTTAATGAGCTTATGTATTGCTGTTTATAAAGTCAGATCTGAGAATTTAATTCTATGCATGCATTTGGGTTATTTTATTGGAAGTAGTAATCAGATTATAAGCTCTAAAGAAAATTAATAGTATAGTGCATAGTAGACACTCTACAATTTTGATGAAACCTCCTAATCCAAGCATTAAAAAAAGGTAGAAAAACTTCATATGCCTAATAAGTAATTTTGCTTGAGTCAAGGGTACATTTTTACTAAGGTCATGACAAAGGAGTTAAACAATCTGCACTGCCAACATCAAGGTAAATAGAGGGGTAAATCGCTTGATTTAATGCCAATCCCCTATCCTCATACATGATAGAATTTAGTGGAAACGTTACAATCCTGAAATCCTGAATACTGTTAAGTTTGTTGAATTCTGAATGAGATGAAAAATTCTACTTTTTGCATATGAAGTCTAATGAGGTTGGAACCACTATCAAACATCTTGAAACAATTAATGGTAATGTTAAAATTTAAGTAAAATGATAGAAAATAAAAGATAAGGAGAATACCATTTTTATTTTAAGAATTTAATATTACCACTTTATGTTATTAATGATTACTAAGCTTGGTTTTTTAGCTTTTAGTGTAGGCCTTTTTTGTTTAAAAAAAGAAGAATTTTTAGGGCCCAGAGACATAGCTATAAGATGCAATACGGTACTGGTCAGTTAGGTGAAAAAGACCGGTTTCATACCAGACCGGAAAGTTTCGGGTCGGTTTGGGATGGAACTTGCCATTTCTGGTTCCAGATGGCGATTCTCACTGGCTGGGTGCCTAAACTAGTTGGACTGGCTAGTTTTGCCAAAACCAGACCGGTTCTGGTAACATTGGTTTTTCCTTGTAAAGTCTTTGATAAAGTATCAAGACACCTACTATTTGAGATGCGCAAGGCAGTAGGGTTCCAATACTTGGCAATTTGTCCCATGATGGGAAAACATGACAGACAACACCATAGGAGTCAATCAAGGGTGCCCTTCTCTCTCGCATTCTTTGAACTTTATATTGAGATTGCTGTTGTAGATTCAAGCTAAAATAACCATCATGAAATTCTTTAAATCAATAGGAAAGAGAGTAAAACCATAGAGTGTGCTGATTGAAAGAAATAGAAGTATGCATGAGAATCTGAAAATAACTCTAGAGAAATATGTCTTATCTAACCATGAACTCTGATTCTATTGCTGGAGTTGCCAATACAATAGTGATTAATTCCAAAGTTTCACCCACAACTTTGAATTGATTGTTAATAAACCCATGAAGAGGTATGTTATGTACCTAGGGAGTATCATTGTATGAGATATATGTGATGATTGTATTGTAGCAAGCATGGATTGTGGAGTGATTCCTTCCTTAAGGAGTATTTGATGGTGTTACCCTACATAAGGGTTTATCTTGGTGTTATTTTAATGGTGACTATATTTTGGTTATTTCTGAATTAGAAGGGTTCTATATCTCTGTTTTGTTCCAATTTCTGGGTTAAGGATCACAACACGAGTTTTATATCTTTGTTTTGATTAATTTTTTGGGTTAAGGATCACTACAAGGTATATGATAAATCTTATGTTGTTATTAACAATGTAAATTCCAGAAACATATATGTCTGAAGATAAGTGCAAAATTGCTAAAATTAACAAGTATTGCATTAATTTGAAGTGTAAAATTCATATTGTCTTAGTTAGTTGAGTATGCCATTAACATGTTGGAAAAGTGTGTTAATAATAAATATGCTAATAGCATATGGTTAGTTTTCGGATCTGTAAAGTGTGAACAAGTTGTGCAAATAAAACATGTAAAATTTGCTAATATTTGAAAATAAATTAAAAGAAAGACTGTTTTAGGGGTGCATATGAAGATAACATAAAAATTAAATTTTATCAGATTTAGAAATTACCATCAGTCTTAGCAAGTAAAAGATGAATTCAAGCCATGAAAAGATTATAAATTGTAAGCATTAAGGTGCTACCCCTACAAGGGGTGATTCAAGTGTTCTTTACTTGTTAGTTTGCAGATTTTTAAAAAGATGGCTGAAGCAAAGAGAAATTGTGTTTCTTGACTAGTGCCTATAATCAAATGAAAAGGGCATGGGGTCATTAGAGAAGAAGCTGAGAATCTTGGGGATGAAAGAGCAAGAGTTGATAGGGTTGCCCATCCCTATAGTCTTGGTCTTTGATATCCAAGTAGAACCTCTTCTATTGTTCAACAGGAGGATTTCAAAAGCTGAAAATCCCCGTAATAAACCTGCAAAATAACTATATAATCCACCAAAAGCTAGCAATAATCAAGTTCTAAATATTATTATTCTAGTTAGCAAGACTATCTAGAAATATACAAAGATAATACTTTATTAACCATGCATGTTTGAACAAAAGGAAGTACTACTGAGATATTCTTCACCATCAATTCTCAACTTACTTCTAACATTAGCCCAGTAAAAGACAAATAGACAAGAAGTGCAGGAGAAAGTTTTATTATCTCCAAGTTATAGCCAAAATTACAATGAGAGAGGCTCTCTTATATAGATGGGAGAGTCTCTCTTTATGACCAGTCAATGATATAACAACCTCATTGACAAGTCAAAACTAACAACTCACTCGAGTTTTTTAGGTTACTGATTTTTTCAATATTTTCATAATTATTCAAGTTTCTTCTTGCTGACAATTATTTTTTGATATTTCCTTGATATTTCCAATAAATTTATTTCCAGACCCTTGACGATATTTTCCCGGACATGATATTTGCAACATCGATAATTTCTTATATATTATCATATAAATTGCAGTTTGAGTCTAGGGAAATCAATAAATTTGAAAATTGATTGTGGGAAGTGGGATTAGAAAAACAAATCATGATTCTGTTCCTCTGGCTGTGTCTAGTGAATAGAGCTGTTTTTCCAACAGTGGCTTTGTGATCAAAATTGCATTAGGTCATTTTGCTAGGCATTAACCATGTCCTCGAAGTGAAACCTTACAATGGACTATGATTCAATGGGTAAATTACTAGATTCTAAAATCAATGTTGGACATTGGCCTATTGAGGTTGAGCCTTTTGTATAATGATCCAAGAGTCCCCAGTTGATACTCCTGCTCCATTGGCCAGTCATAGCAACTTCTGAAAGCAATCAGTCTTACATATTTTGTTTATGGTCTATCTCCCTGGGTTTTGTTTAGGAGTTGGCCTAAGCAGAGGAGTCAGAGTGTTGTGGTGACAGTTGCGCCTGACTTGATGGTGTAGCCTATCTGAAAGGTGTTACTATAGCAATATCTGAACTGATAATAAAACTAAAATAACTACCTTTCAAGCACTCTATCACTAAGATAAATCTAAACACAAGTCTAGAATAGATCTATGGCAACTGGGTAACAATACCCTTTCAATGACCATGCAAGCTACAACAATTAGCAAGAGTAATTTTACGCATATAACTAAGCAATAACATAAGCAAGAAATGTATATCACACAATTACAAGGTGAGACTGATGTGACCTCCATAGTCTTTCCTTTATTCCAATGCTCTTCAAGAGAGAAACAATACACAGCTCTGACTATCAAGCAACAACTAACCTCAAATGATGGACAACAAACTTGTTTAAATAGGCAAATAGGAGAGGATGTGCCCCCACTAGGTGTCAAATTCCTTCAATGCAAGAGTGCACCACCTTTATGAGACTCTAGGAGTCTAACTAGAGCCTCATGTGCCACCTAGAGCTTCATGCATCACCTCTAGGATTTTCTGTGAGTGAAATAAGGGATCTCATGCCACATTTAAAACTAACTGGGAGAGCAAGAGACACCTCTTGAGTCAACAGCGGGAAAAGGAGACAAGAATTGAAGCAAACTAGAGCCTTATGCGCCACCTCAAAAGAGAGTTGAGTCCAAAAAGAGGTGCCTACCAAAAAGGAATATTGAATATTCCTTTTGATCTACTACCATAAATCAAGGAAGTTGGCTTTTGACACCTCAAATCATGGAAATTTGTCTCGAGGAGGATGCGCTAGGCTAAAAAAGGGTGTCTAAAGTGGTTAAGAAGGTTTATTAATACATTTGACACCCCCTTGATCACCTGTTACAGCATTATGGCATATTTACCCCCCCGCACCCCCCTCCCCCCTCATGTGCCACCTAGAGCTTCATGCACCACCTCTAGGAGTTTCTTTGAGTGAAATAAGGGATCTCATGCCGCATCTAAAGCTAACTTGGAGAGCAAGAGACACCTCTTGAGTCAACAGGGGGATAGGGAGACAAGAATTGAAGCAAACTAGAGCCTCATGTGCCACCTAGAGGCTAGAACCGCATGCACCACCTCAAAAGAGAGTCGAGTCCAAAAAGAGGTGCCTACCAAAAAAAGAATATTGAATATATTATATTCCTTTTGACCTACCATCATAAATCAAGGAAATTGGATTTTTACACCTCAAATCATGGAATTTTGTCTCAAGGAGGGTGTACTAGGCCAAAAGGGGTGTCTAAAGTGGTTAAAAGGGTTTCCTAATACATTTGTCACCCCCTTGTCCACCTAATACAACATTATGACATATTTAACCCCCCCCCCCCCCCCCAAAAAAAAATGACATATTTTACAATAAAAACATGGTGACACACTTAATGCATGACTTCAGACCTAAGGACTCAGACACCAGCTTGAGGCCGATGCATCATTACATACTCTGGATTTTGAGGAGCGAGTGAAAAACCTAGATAACTCAGATTTACCAAGTTCATATACGTGAAAAAACACTACAGAGCAATAATAATACAAGGGACTCATTCGTGCTGGGCCGTTGGCTCTTTTACAAATATAATAGGATGTAATGATTTTCTTACAATCATCTTCTTTTGACCATGGGCAAAAGAGATGTATAAGATGAAATACAAATAGCAAAAGATTGCTTGAGCCGGATCATGGAGCTGGAGGTTCCCTGGTTCTTTGATATATTTTGTCTGCTGATCATCCTATGCAAACTGGATGGTAACACCCTGTTGGCTGCTGAATGACATGTTTCCTATGTTGTTCCTCGTAATCTCAGAAGCTGAGAATCTGCAACAGTATAGAAAAAATTGATGGCAAGTTAATGTTTCAGAGCTTGAACTGCAGATCGAGTGTTGGGATATCTACAAAGGAATGATACGGTTGATCCTCCAGCTGTTGGATTGATCTCAGCTGCTGCATCATATTCTGTTTTTATGATCTTGTTAACTCTGTCATGTTTGTACTCACCATGATGGTGTTATGAAAATTTGGATTCCTGGACATCTTTATTCATGCCAAGTGGTGCTATGATAAATTTTGGCCTGGATTTGTTAGTTAGTCTAGTTTTATAATGCCTTTATGGTTTATTAGTTATTTAATGCTCTCGGACCTTGTGCTGCTGCTGGTTGACCCTGTGGCCTACTAATTGTTTTAAAAGTGCTTTTCTGTACGGATTGTGATATAATTAGCAGTTAAAGTAGTCATTTTCTACAAAGTGATGGGTAAATTCTAGAAATTATTGTGGCTAAAAAAACAGAAAGGCACATAATGCCTTTTTGTATCAACCTTAGTTTTAACAAGGTATTGTTGCAAGCAAAACCTAGGATGTATCAAAGGAAGAATGATGTATTTGTAAATAATATTCTTTTGTCGTTTTCATTTCCGCAATAGATCATGATAGCCACTGCTGCGTGATATTCCTGGCTTTTGGCCCTAGGGATGGGCAAAAGCATTTGATGATGCAGCTTTTTCCTGCTGTTCCTTTAAATGACTGATTGATTAAGATGGTGTTTTTGATCTGTGCAAACTTTCAAGCATTTCGGCTTGGCAATTTCTAGCAAGATTGAATAGTTATAATATTTGAATGCAGATTTGAAGAGTCTGAGAGGGACTATAAAACATTTTTGGAGGTAAAACCTGGAAATTCGGCGGCAGAGAAAGAATTGTCCCAGCTAATACAGAGTAGAAATGCACTAGATAAGGCACTGAATCTCTTGGACACGGGTGATTTTTCAAAAGCATTGGAGTATGTTGACAAAGTTGTTCTTGTATTCTCTCCAGAATGCTCTAAGGTGTTTAAAATAATTCTCTTTAGAAATTACACCACTTTCTTCATTTGTTGCATTTCAGTTAATATATTTTCATTAAAAATTCTGTCATTAGTTATTTCTTAACAAATTCTGTATTTGAATTTCAAATTTCACCAAGGTACCTTATCCTAATGGTATTGGCATTTTTTAGGCAAAGCTGCTTAAATCAAGATTGTTGATAGCGGTAAAAGATTATTCAGGAGCTATTTCAGAAACTGGATTTATTCTGAAAGCCAATGAAAATAATCTTGAGGCATTACTCCTACGTGGAAAGGCCTATTACTACCTTGCAGATCATGACGTTGCCATGAGGTTTTTTTCCAGCTTTTCCTTTGTCCTCTGTTTCATTGCAAGATGTTTGATGGTGAGGTTATTGTTGTCTTTGTATCTTAGTGATAGATATATAAAGTTGCATAATGTT
The DNA here is from genome assembly GCA_001517045.1 of Pseudotsuga menziesii. NCBI lineage: Eukaryota > Viridiplantae > Streptophyta > Pinopsida > Pinales > Pinaceae > Pseudotsuga > Pseudotsuga menziesii. The sequence continues at coordinate 176,265 of LPNX010581801.1, read as the reverse complement.
TCTCTATAGCATGAAAGGCTTAAGGTTCGAAGTGATTGAGAATTTTGGCAAAATACAGTTGTTACCAATCAAGGAGGGTTGTCTGTTTTTATTTACTATATCCTGTAAAATCCTTTAAAAGTGAATCTTGATCCAGAAATTCTAGGGGAATCTTAATAGACTACATGCAGTAGGCAGTCATTAAGTAGTTATGCTGATACTTGAAGAAAGTAAATATTGTTATCATTTATTAATGGTAAAATTGAAGGAAAGGGATTTATTGGAAGAAGGGTGAAAAAGTAAATATTGTTATCATTTATTAAAATTTAATGGTAAAATTGAAGGAAGGGATTTATTGGAAGAAGGGTGAAAAAGTAAATATTGTTATCATTTATTAATGGTAAAATTGAAGGAAAGGGATTTATTGGAAGAAGGGTAAAAGGCATTATTATGTATTAATGGTAAATTGAAGGACAAGAGATTAATCATGTTTTCTACTTTGATACGCACAAATTCATTAGAGAAGATGCAGAGTGGATAGGATGCATTTGATGAGTTATCTCCACATTGAATCTTGACACTGGACAGATATTTACAGAAAGCATTGTAGTATCCGAGGTAATAGTCCTCTTTGGAAACCTCTTATTCACCAGCCAAAAGACTCCAGGGAGATCTTGTTTAATTATTTCATTGATATTTTAAATAATATATATATATATATTTTTAATATACATAAAAGGTTTCTTGTTTTAAGCCCCCACATCCATTTATTGGTAAAATGCTGTTATGTCTTTGATTTTGTCCTTTCTTGTTTTAGGACATAACTCTCAACGCATCTCATAATGTTTTTTGGAATAATTATCTAATGTTTGAGCAGCAAATCTAGTTAGAGTCCTCGAGTTATAATCACAAACTAAACGAAATGCATTGTTCTCAAGGATCTTTTGCATGCTTTGATGCAAAGTCTTTGAAAGATATTTTAGCTATCTTTTTTGATAATGTGCCCTGTTACCTCTCCAACTAGCATGTGTGTTAAAGTCCAAAAGAAACAATACTAGCCAAAGGGATACTCAATAGGGGAAGCCAATGTCACCATACCAACTCTCTTTGCACTTTTCGTTGGCTCCTCTCCAACTCAAGGGGGTCTTCCCTAAGATAGGATTACTAGGGATATAACAATGAAGTGCAAGGTTATGTGAAGAGTAGTTCTAACAAAACATTTGTTGAAGTTGAAGGTGAAAGGGGAAATGGATTCAATCAAGGGGAAATGGATTCAAAAGATTGACAACTAAGAGGGTCTTGCTTAGAGAGTAGAATTGCATGAACTGACCCAAAAGCTACTTGATGAAGTTGAAGGTGAACTAGGGTTTATAAGGGAAGCAGTTGAATGAAGAATCCCCTTCCCTTCAAGCTCTTGGGGGTTGCACTCTATAAATAAAGTTTTAAGGTTGCACAATCTGGATCAAGGTAAATATACAACACATAGCTCCCGTATAAATAAACATGCAAAGAAAAGATGAAATAGAGATTAACTTAAAACCCCTTTTTCCAATGAGGTAGTAATACTCTTTCAAAGGCCCAAGCAAAAGCATAGAAATGAAAATGTAAATACCCAATAAAACTTACAACCATAAAGCTCCAAGCAAGATCAAAGCGCCACACATGAACAAGAAGGGAACCCTTATAACAAAATTTGCTCCAAGAAAATATGTATCAATTAAGCTCAAGAGAGAGGTAGCCCCAAAAATCCAACCATGAGAAATGAAGGAGAGAGCAAAGCCTTTTATAGCTTGAAGCTCTTCTTCCACAACAAAATATTCATAAAACCCTAGATCAACCTAGGATGGAGTAAACAAATTAAAATACTCTAACAAACCCTAACAAGCTCTAACAACAATATGGTGGTCAAAGCCACAAGTACAATATCCAAGAGAATAAAGGCCCATGAAGGGGGTGCATCCATCAAATTAGGATGAATGATGACAAGAAGAAGTCAAACCTAACCTCCAAAGGCTTTCCGAAGGTAGCACTCCAAGAAAAAGTCGTCAAAAGGTGGAGCGCTTCCTCAAATTAAGTGGACACTCTCCATGAAAAGGCTCCAGAAGGTGTGTGCTACAAAAATATAGTCTGGTTCTTTAAAGTTTAAACGACAGTTCTAGAATTTCTAACTTCCTTACTATTTATTGGATTTTTTATTATAACCACTTTTTAGAAATCTTGTGATCACTTTGCATCTAATGGCGTTGTGATGGCATAATTTTGGGCACTTTGTCAAAAGATAACTGCTCTCAAAGCTAGGACGCCCCTCCAAAAATGTCCCATCAAAATTGGCATAGGTGAGTGTGTAAACAACCCTCCAAAGGGTGGGCCCTCATCAAGGAAGACTAACAAATGTGTTTAGAACAGTCCATCCATCAAGTAAAACCATCCATGTGTAGTATTCCATCCAAGTAAGGAATGAATGTCCACATATCGACTAACTCAACCTCCATGCCAACTCATCAAGCAGGAGACCATCAATCCATGATAGAAGCATCAAAACCAAGGTGGATATGTCCACAATAGCTAATTACCTCATGAGGAAGGGGATGACCCCTTTTGCAAGCCAGCAATGTGCGATCATACGTCCTAAGGATGAGGGAACCAAGAGGGTACTCAACCAAAGATGGTGCCCAATAGTGTAATGAAGTCATCCATGAGATAAAAGGCAAGAGCTCTAGACAAGAGAAAGATCTCCACATCATCAAAAAAGTGCCACAAGGAAGGCACTCTATGGAAAATCATCAACAAAGGGGACTCAAGTGCACTGCATGTGTCATGAGAAAGAGAGCTCCACTAAGATAGGTCTTTAAAGGCTACCATAGTATCTCGTCATGAACATCCATATGTTAATGCATTATCGACACTAGGGTATCATCACAATTATGAAGCAAAAATCTCTCACGAAGGAACATAGATCATCCCAAAGCTCTATCAACCTGTAATTCCCATTGAAATTGTGATAAAATTCATATGTGGACGGACACCCATGCAAAATGGGGAGTAACACACCCCTTCTTTTCTTTGAACTTCTTTCCTCTGGTTACAGATCTTCATCAAAGGTCTACGTTTCTTGAGGAATTCTATTCCAATTTGCAAATAAAAAACAATTTATGTGAAATTGCAGTTGGAGATAATGTAATGAGTAATATAATTTATATACAAAAGTTATATGCTCTTTTATCAAACAGAACAACTTAGTTTTTTTTAAAGGCAAAGTTAAATTCCCAAAATAATTATACAACAACGTTCATAGTACTTCTGGATGCAAAATTTATATCTTAGAATAGCACTGAAAAAACTGTTGAAGAAGATCTGGATGTCTGTTAAAGGATTTCAGTTTTCCTAAACCTCCTCATCTAGATTATAACTTATTTAAAAGACAGCTGCATTTTGAGACACCCAAACTATCTTCTTTAGAGGAAGTGTGTACCTAATAGTCCAAGCACTAAGTTTTGATTCTTGAATATGCCTTCCCTTGTGAATGAATGATTGTTACAAATTCATGAGGATTTATTTTCTTACTATGCCAGTCTCTTTTAGGTGACCTGGAATGGTATATAAAGCCGAAAAAAGACATAGAAAATGAAAAACTTGGAATACAACTGGGAAATGACCTCGCACTGAATCCATTGAAATGATCAGATGAACAAAAATGAGAAAGGACAGAGTTCTAACTGCAAGAAATGAGGCAGAATTTGCTTAAGAGTGAAATATTGAAGTCGTAAAGAAAGAAATTCTAGCTTGTAAGTTGTCAGCCTTAAATAGAGGATAGGTTTTTTTTTGGCCGAGGAAAAATGTTTTGATTATATTACGGTCGGAATTTTACATAGATTATGAAATCTCAGGTCAGGAAAGACGTTCTTCTGGAACCTGATAACTATTATAACACTCGTAATCATAAAGGATAACTGTAAAATGCTAGAGTCTGGGTTCGCCAGGCCTTTGATGGACTTAGAAAAGGCAACATAACCATACTGTGGAACACTTGACATAGAAACAAAACTAAGATTAACTAATCACTGCATTTTTATTGAAATTTCTGGTTGTCTTCTGGAGGCAGTTCTTCAATAGCATATGCGAGTGGGTTTTTACATGTTGATCCACTGAAGGAAGCTTAGAATCATCCATAAAGCCATCAAGGGAGAAAGATTCATGGACCTGTGAGTGGAAATTACATGGGTTTTTACATGTTGATTCATGGGAGAAAGATTCATGGGTTTTTACATGTTGATCCACTGAAGGAAGCTTAGAATCATCCATAAAGCCATCAAGGGAGAAAGATTCATGGACCTGTGAGTGGAAATTGCATTAAAGCAGTTGAGTGTTGTGTCACTTCGCAAAGAATTGGCCATAGGCTTGTTAGAGTACTATGAATCATTGCCAATAATTTAGTAGGCTTTACATCACCTACTGCAATATACAATATAAAAGTACCAGCCCATGGAATATGAAGAATGTCCCTGAATAAGTTGGAGTCAATACCAAGAACATTGCCATTTGAAATTGGTACAACCCAATTTGCAAAGTACATCACCATATGTGTATCATCAGAATAGTCTATTTGGTATAGCAAGAAGTCTCCATAATCTCCAAGAAAACACACTGAAAGGGCCAAGAAGGGTTTAAAACCCTACAATCACGGTGATATAGAAACCCTAGTTTTGCAGGCCTTAGGGCAAATGCTACTAGCCAATAGTCTCATGGATTAATTGAAAAACCTAAAAAATTCTGTCACCAAGCAATTATTGGATCAGATACTTTGAAGTGGGCCCTCCTAGGAAGCTCTAAAAGGGAAAGAATCCTGAAAACCCTTCAATTTTCCTTAACATTTTTGGATCATTGCTGTAGTCCTTTAAGATGGGTGAATCCCTAGGAGAAATGAGATAGCCCAAAGAGGTAAGTTGACAGCCCTTAGGGCAATAATACCAACCGAAAACATTGGATCAGCTTGAAATAGAGGTTGGAAAAAAGAATTTGTGCAAAATATAACAGAATATGGAAATGAAACATCTTAAAACAGCCCCAACACTTCTTCAATTTGGTATTTTTTCGGATGCAGAAAATACTAGCAAAATCAAGAAGAAACCCTCAAAGGAACAAGTGCACCAACCCTAGTATAAACTCAAACAAGAAGGAAAAAAAGCGCTTGCAACTGCGCATGAAAGAGAAAGATATAGCTCCACAAATATGTGCAAACAGGCCTGTAGAATGTGAGAAATAATCCTGCAATAATTATGATAAGGGATGAAAGAACAACCCAAGACAAGGGCGCACCAGTTAGAAGGACTCTAACCACAAAGGAGAAATGCCAATCTGATGTAGAATGCAGAGTATAAAAATAGAGAACGCCATAGCAGAAGATTGTGGCAAGATTACCTTTTGAAATTTTAAGTCCATGGTATTTCAGTTAAGCAACATCTTAGTGATTTTAAAAATTTTGTTGACTGTTTTGATGTTATACATGAAGTTGTGTTAGTGAAGTTATTTTTGATGACCCTAGAATGTGCCCCAGGTTATGGTATAAGACGAGTCTACTTGCATGTGGGATTGCAGCATGCTATGCTTTCCAGCAAGCTTTTAGAGGTTATTGGGAAGACCTTGACGAGCATGATGATTTTTTGAGGATTCAGGATTGTTCCAAAGATACCATATCCCCCCATCCTACAGATGACTCAACATGTGATGATGACTTAAAATGACGAGGAGGTTGATTATGAGGAAGAGGATTACGAAGAAGCCCATGGACATCATGATCATAATTATCATATGTGTTTCAATAATAATCATTGGGGATCATTAGGAAGCAGAATACTGAAGCTTAGACCCTGACCTATTGACTTCTCTTAGCATTGGTTCCATATTTGTGTGGGAATATTGTAATAGGCAAGAGAGCTTATTTTCCCAGCCTAAGAAAATGATGATTCACAAGGATCAGCTCATAGATTCACCTTGTCTAGTCACTGATCTTGAGGTGGTGCTCACTGAGATATTATTGCAGCATGAAGGCCAATCTTCTATTCAAGAAGTGGATGATTTGGTCACTTTGTTTCCTCCTATGTTCATTTGTGCATTTACTTTCATTTCTGATAGTTTCTCTGATGAAAGGGATTATGTTGACCTGAATCACTTATGGATGGGATCTATCTTTGGAAGGGCATCTCAGTACAATCTGTTTTTTTTGTTGGTTTCTTTCTTTATGACCAGGGTACATGAGATGCTATTTGATTTCTGAATCGCAGCCAGTAGTGTTTTGGTCTTCTCAGGTAGAAGAACACAAGGAGAACTTTTGTAGGGCATTTTAATTATGATGATTGGTCTTGTAGGATTGACCAATCAGAACATTGGTTATGTTGGTTTCTTGTGTATCCAAATTGGTCATGTCTCTTGTTAGTCATGATAGGGTTAGAGTGAATAAGTTCAATCCTTTTGATACACTTTTGATGGAACACTAGATAGATTGGGTAATTGTTGTTCAGTCTTTGAGTCAATTTTCAGTGTTTGTAAGGTTTGATTCTGCTCTCAGTGTGTTAAGTCTTCATAAATAGAGTGGTTGAGGAAAACACCAGGTCTTAGTCTGAAATATGTAATGATGCAATCAAGAATAGGAATCTGATTTCTTGAAGTCTGAAAGTTGAAAAATCAAATAATCCGAGCTCAAGTTAGTTTTCAGTAAGCCTGATGAAGTCAGTGTTTGCTGAATATTCTAGCCTAACATTGACTTATCAACCCAATGAGAGTCGGTGTTCCCTGAAAATTCCGGATGTAGAAGTTGATTTCAACTCCAAAAAGTTGCATTTTTCTACACCTAGGGACTGAAATATATCAATTCTCAAACCTCTTTTCAATTTCTTACCTTTGATATGCTTCTGAAACATGCCTTCTTAGGTGCGACTCCTATCACTCTTCTAGTGGGACTCCTATTCATCAATAAACTGTTGGACTCCCATTAATCAATAAACTGTTGTATGTGCATTTCATTTGCCCAATAAGTATCTAGAAGCGATTTCCTTGTCACAAATTCTTTGCAATTTCTATGATTCTTATGCTTCTTTCACCATCACCTTTTTGCCTCCAGAATCCAGATTCCCTCTTTATCACTATAGTCAACAAAGTCCTCAAAGTCCTCTTTTGGATTTCAGTAGAGTGCTTGTCCTTAATTTCTAAAAAGACTTAATGCACTTGATTGTTCTTTAAGAAATAAGATCCACATCTTCTGTGAAAAAACAAGAAAATACAAAACATAGCTAGGACTTGACAATGCTGGTGTGAGCATTGGACCACATGCCTCTGCATGCACAAGCTTCAACACTCTGGTTGCTCGTTGTTACATCTTAACTAGCATGTATGATTACAGCCCCAAAGAACAAAGCTAGCCAGCCTATAACTTAGAGGGGTCACCATTGTCACCTCAATGACTTCCTCTCTACACTTTATGTTGGCTCTTCTCCAACTCAAGGAGGGGTTCCCTAGGTTACGACTGCTAGGCTATGGCAATACGGCACAAGCTGATTTGAAGTGTTAGCCTTAGCAAAACGTTAGTTTTTTTGTAGTATATGATAAAGGAGTGTTGGGAGGACCATGAAGACTAGTGCCAATCCCTAGGGCAAATGGAGTCAAGGGAAGCTGGTCCAACAAGGGTGTTAGTTCATGAAAGTTTAGGGAAATTAGGTTTGCATGCACATGCTACAAATAAACCGAAACATACTGAAAAATGGATGTAGAAATCGGCTGGGATGTCCCAAGATTGGTGCCACTTCAAAACAATATCAACTGGGAGTGCCTCATACAATGAAGTATTACAAGCTCTTACTCTAGAAAGATGATTGGAACAATGAAATATAATCATGTATAAAACATCAAAGGGAGATAGACTAATGCAATTCTTACATTAATCCTTCCAATGAGATAGGTTTCATTTTCTATGGCCCTACTTAACAAGTTCTATCTTATTCTACAATCCATTAGCAACTTTAGAAATAGAACAAGGATACCACACTTTGAATGGAGAAGAAACCCTTACATTTCAATCTGCACCATGAAAGATGTCTATTAGGTTCCAAAAGAGACAAAGCTCTCAAAATCTAAAGATGAGTACAAATGAGGAAGATGCTTTCTTATAGAGGAGTCGGGCTCAACTTACTTTGCAATAAAATAATCATAAACTTCTAGATTTAGCCTAGGGTGGAGTAAACAATGAATAACCCCTAGTAAAACCCTAACAAACCCTAACCATATCCAAAATATGAGGTGGTCAATGCCACATGTACAATGTCCATAATTGAAAAGAACCAAGAGAGAGGGTGTATCTCCAAGAAATGAGGGAAGACAAGAAGTCGAAGCAACCTCATAGCCTGCAAAGTCTCTCCAAGGCAAGCACTCAACAAGAAATAGTCCCAAAGGTGGAGTGCTTCCTCAAAAAGATGAATGCACTCCACGAAAAGGCTCTAAAAAGGTACGCGCGACAAAAGTACGATGCAACACTTAAAACGACAGTTCTGGATTTTCCAACTTCCTCAATATTTATCAGATTTTATATTATAATCACGTTTCTAAAATCCGACCACTTTGCATCTAACAATGTTGAGATGACACAATTCTAGGCACTCTGTCAAAAGATAAACTGCTCTTGAAGTTAGGGTGCCCCTCCAGAAATGTCCTATAAAAAATGGCCTAGAAAACAATCCTCCAAAGCATGGGCTCTCATCAAGGGACAACCAATGAACATAGAACAAGTCCACAAGTTCAAGAGGTTGCTTTTATACATCAAGGGGTCAAAACCTCAACCAATCAAATCGATTTATGTGCAATACTCCATCAAGTGGGGAATAACCTCAACATTTGTGCAATGGATGTCCACCTAAATGATTTCCACATATTAATTAACTCATAGAAGCATCAGACTCAAGAATAAGTGCCCATAGTAGCCAACCAAATCTAGATTGCTTCATAGAGCTAGGGCATTCTCACAATGTGGCTCTATGTCATTAGACTCATCATCCACACTAGGGCATCATAGATACTAGGATATCATCACAATATGAATAAAAAATCTGTCATCAAGAACCTAGGCCATCAAATCTTCGCCTACATGTACCCCTACGGAATGGATGATAAAAGTGTGGAAACGATGACAAAATGGGGTTAAAACGCTCTCCAAGGCTTGTATGTTCCCAACTTTGTTGTTGTTTTGTGCCCTTGCTAGTGTAGGTTTTTCTCAGTTTCAGCCTCCGATTTAGATGTCAAAAATAACTCAATTTAATGCCCAACCTAGAAAATTCATAAGGATAGATATAACATAAATTTTCAGACTTAAGTAAATACTGCTGCAACTCAATTTTATGACAGAAAATAAAATAAATGCACTTCCAGAAAACAAATAGTACTTAGAAATTTTTGGCCAATAGCCCTGGAAAGACCCACAAGGGGAAAACCAGTAAGAGAGAGAGTATTTTATTTCTTTCAGTAAATGGAACAAGTACAACTTATCTCTACTGCATTAAATGCACCCAAACTTTTTCTCGATTTTTGTGCCAAACTGCCTTCTCGATTTCTATGCTGAATTGAGCCTCGAAAACCATGCTAAAATAGTCCTCGATTTTTGTGCCATCGGCCTCAAAATCTGTGCAAAAAATCCTCCTCGATTTCTGTGCAAAAAAGTACAATCTGTATAGACTGTACAAACCTCGAAATCTGTGCAAGTACGACCTATGTATGGCCTCGAAATATGTGCAGAGTACGACCTCAATAAATGAGCCAACCTTCTCGGTTTTTGTGCCCTGGCTGTCCTCGAAATTCGTGCCCTTCAAACTGTACTGTACGGTCACCTTGGAATGCGTTCCAACCAAAAACTCCCTCAAAAATCGTGCTGCCTTGAAACTCAGCTCTCTCGATATTCGTGCCTCTCTCTTTTCTTCACTCTCATCTCAAGAATGAATGCATTTGGCCTTTGCCCTTGCTTTTTGACTAAACCCTAGGTAGGTGAGGAGCCATCTAATCCAATGGCTGAGATTAGACTAGATCAACGGATGAGAATAAATGCTCTCATTTAATTCTCATAAAAATTAATTTCACTCACCCACTTAAATTTATCAAAATTTGACTTTAATCTCTAAATTCACATTAAATGCTCATCACAAGTCATTTAATGCAAGGGGCACTTAAATTTCCCCTTTTAGTGACTAAGGCTAAAGTCACCTAGGAGAACAATCTTGGATGAAATGATACTTGATCTCAATATGCTTTGACTGGTCATGAAATACTGGATTCTCAGAGAGCTGGATGCAACTCTGATTGTCACAGTAAATCACCGTAGGCCTCAGCTCCTGACCAAATAAATTCACCAGCAACTTGTGAAGCCACAGTGCCTCGCAACTGGCCTGATTGGCTGCCATATACTCGTCCTCTGCAGAACTCAAAGCAACAGACTTCTGCTTCCGACTGAACCACGACACTGTTGTCGAGCCCAAACTGAAACAACATCCAAAAGTGCTCTTCCGGTCTGCCACACTGCCTGCCCAATTTGAATCTGTGAAGCCAATCAACCTGATCCCATCCGACCTCCTGTAGTCCAGACCATACTCCACTGTCCCTGCAAGGTAACACAACACATGTTTTGTAGCTATCCAGTGCACTCTCCTAGGCTCAACCATGAACTGACTGAGAGTGTTCACTACAAAACACAAATCTGGCCGAGAGTTGACTAGATACATCAATGAACTAATGAGATGATGGTATAGTGTAGGATCCATAACTCCCCTTAGAAGCATGAAGCTTCTTCTAGTTGGTGACCATCGGTGTCGATATCGGCCTGCAATCCTCCATCCTAAATCTCCTCAGAATATCAACAACATACTTTCTCTGTCCTAAGAAAATATGCCCAGGCTCCTGCCAAACCTCCAATCCCAGAAAATAGTGCATCAACCCAATATCGGTCATCTCATACTCTGAAGCAAGATCTTTCTTGCAAGCTGCAATGGGTCTCTCTCCTCCTGTGATAAATAAGTCATCAACATATAATAGAAGAATAAGCGGATCAGCTCCAACCATGATGAAATAGAGATTCGGATTTGCTTCACTCTTCTGAAACACCACCCGCTGCAAGTAAGAATCGATCCTGGAGTACCAAGCTCTAGGAGCTTGCTTCAACCCATACAAAGCTTTCTTCAGCCTGCAAACATGAGACTCTCTCTCATGAATCTCAAAGCCCTAAGGATGCTCAACATAAATCTCCTCCTGAATGATTCCATTGAGAAATGTGGTCTTCACATCCATCTGATGGATTTTCCAACCCATTTTCGCCGCAATGGAAATCAATGCCCTGATCGAAGTATACTGAGCAACTGGTGCAAAGGTTTCATTATATTCCACTCCCTCAATCTGTGAAAACCCCTGCGCTACAAGCCTGGCCTTGTACTTCTCCACAGTACCATCCGCAGCATGCTTTAGCTTGTAATGCCATCGAGAAGTCACCACTGATTTCCCCTCAGGTCTTGGAACTATCTCCCATACATCGTTCTTCATGATGGAATGGTACTCATCCATCATGGCATCTCACCAAACATGATGCTGGGAGGCCTCCTCAAAAGTAGAAGGTTCTGAATCACGTAAACTAGCCACTAATACCATGCCCAATCTGTCTGGCATCTGAATAGTCCTCACTGGCTCCCTGGGTGTCCCAAACTCTTGAGCTTCCTTCAAGGTCTCTCGAAGCCACTTAGGCTTCTTCGTCCCTGAAGGTTGCTCCCACATTGGTCTGTCCTCATCTGATGAACTACTAGAGGTAGAAACTCCAGTAACTTGTGAACCAGAAGTTGGTGTACCAACAACTAGTGAACACTGTGATCTTGATCCCTTGTATGGTGAACTTGTAATCTGAGACCCAAAACCTGTTCCTAAAGACCCTGCTGGCTGAACCATTGAAACTGGTGAACCTGTGCCTGCACTGTGTGGTCCAGTAACTCTAGAAACCTGTGAACCTGACTGCTACACTAATGGTACCTGTGTAACTGCCTGAGGTGCAGGAACCTGCTGCTCTCCTTGCTCCAATTCTCTCGACTTCCTGAAGGCCTGCTCCTCCTCAAACTTCACATCCCTCCTCACAACAACTTTCCTTTGAGAAGGAAGGTAAACACGGAAGGCCTTCAGCCCAAAAAGATGCCCTTCTCTGCGGTGGGCTCCAACTTTGTCCTCTTCTCAGAAGGGACATGAGAGTAAGTCAAACTACCAAATATGCAAAAATGGCTGACCTCAGGCTTCTTGCTTGTGAAACGCTCCTTAGGTGTCATGTTCCCCACGTCACTATGGGGACTCTTGTTCTTCCTCTCTGCCACTCCATTCTGCTCTGGAGTGTATGGAACCGTCAACTGCCTCCTGATACCCTCCTGTGTGTAATATCCATCAAACTCCTTGGAGGTATACTCACCCCCATTATCCGATTTGAGAACCCGTATCTTCCTCCTTGTCTGGTTCTCCATAAGAGCTTTGAACTCTTGGAACCTTTGCAAGACCTCCTCAGATTTCTTGCTCTTCAGGAAGTAGATCTAGGTCTTCCTGGAATGATCATCGATGAATGTCACATAGTACTCATATCCTCTCAAGGAAACATATGACATCGGTCCACACAAATCTGAATGTATCAAGTCAAGAATCCCTGCTGACCTGCTATCATTGCTAGGAAAAGCAGTCTTGGTGTACTTTCCCAAAGCACACCCCCTGCAAACATCACTATGCTCCGAGTTGAACTCTGGTAAACCTGTAACCATATGTCTCAACAACCCCAAAGTTGGATGATGCAAGTGAGCCATCCTCCTATGCCAAAGCTCACAAAGTTCACTGCCGCTGCTATGTGCCAAGCCATGCTGAGGCTGAAATAAGAGCCTGTACAGTTTCCCACATCCAACTCCAATGGCAAATGAAGCAGATGGTCCTGTAGTCTTGGAAAACACACACACATGTCCATCTAGGAAGGACACCCCAAGATCCCGATCCTCAATCATGGAAACTGAAACCATGTTCTTCTTCAACCCAGGTAGATACAATACATTTGTCAACACCATGGGACTCATGGACTCCCTCTGAAAGGTAATGGTCCCACACCCAACTAGTTTGACAGCTGAATCATCTCCCAACACCACCTCCACATTAGTCTTTGTCTGTGAAAGCTCGGAGAACATCTCTCGAGCACTTGTCATGTGGCTTGAAGCTCCACTATCAATATACCAAGTGCTGGAAGTAGATGCACTGTAGGAATGGTCTGTCAACAAGGAAAACTCCCTCTCTCTATCAACATCCACATTGGTGATTATAGATGCTCTCTCTCTATCAATATGTCCAGTGCACAGAGAAAACTCTCTTTGAAATCTCGCTTCAAAATCATCACCCCCCGCCGNTCTATCAACATCCACATTGGTGATTATAGATGCTCTCTCTCTATCAATATGTCCAGTGCACAGAGAAAACTCTCTTTGAAATCTCGCTTCAAAATCATCAACCCCCGCCGAAGCTGCTGTCTGCTGCTGCTTCTTCTTCTTGTTCGGACACTGCCCAGCATAGTGTCCCATCTTTTGAAATGCAAAGCACTTTACAGTGCTCAAATCTTTTTTCTGCCCATCCTGCTGCTTGGCCCCACCCTTCTTGTTCTTTTTCTTCCCCTTTGTTGTCAAAGCCACATCCTCCTCCTCATCTCTACTAGGAGAAGCACTGCCCTGCACAAGACCCCTCCGAGTCTCCTCCTGGACAAAATCATTACACATCCTGTCCCATGATGGTAAGTTCTCCCTAGCAACCAAAGCTTCCACAAAAACAACCCAAGTCTTTGTCACCCCATTCATAGCTGTCCACACTAGCTCTCGACCAGGAACAATCTCCCCAATTGCTGCAAGCTCATGTTTTACCCGTGAGATCCTAGTTAGGTAAGTCAACATAACCTCCCCTTTGACCATCCTGATACTCTTCAGCTTCTCCCTCAAAACCATCTTCCTATTCTCATTTGAGCTCTGAAACAATCCGGTCAAAGCATCTCACATCTTATAAGCTCGGTCTTTACTCAAGATGTGAGGAATGACATTGTCTTTTACTGCATCAAGAATTATCCTCCTGGCCTTAATGTTCTTCTTATCGAAGGCTGCCAGTGCAACTAGATCTGTGGTAGCATTGGGAATGCCAATGGGTTGAGCAGTAGTATGATTGACTAACTCATCCCATACCTCATTCTCCTCCAATGCAAGCAATATTTGGGCCTTCCATGGGACAAAGTTCGTTGCCCCATCAAGCCTATCCTCCATTCTCAGTCCGGTTGAAGTCATATTTTTCAAAGAACAAGTGTCAACAAAATGCTGCTAACTGTCAAAAGATATTTTCTGAATTCTGGAAATTACTTTTCTGTCTGCAAAAATTAATTTTCTGCCCCACTCAGGTTTGATAAATGTAAGTTTTTCTCAGTTTGAGCCTCTGGTTTAGATTTCAAAAAATAACTCAGTTTAATGCCCAACCCAGAAAATTCATAACGCTGGAAATAACATAAATTTTCAGACTTAAGTAAACACTGCTGCAACTCAATTTTATGACAGAAAATAAAATAAATGCACTTCCAGAAAACACAGAACTCAGAAATTTTTGGCCAATAGTCCTGGAAAAACCAGTCAGAGAGAGAGTTTTATTTCTTTCAGTAAATGGAACAAGTACAACAGAAGTACAACTTATCTCTACTGCATTAAATGCACCCAGACTTTTTCTTGATTTCTGTGCCAAATTGAGCATTGAAAACCGTGCTAAAACAGTCCTCGATTTCTGTGCCCTCAGCCTCGAAATCTGTGCAGAAAATTCTCCTCGATTTATGTGCAAAAAAGTACAGTACATACAGACTGTACAGACCTCAAAATCTGTGCAAGTACAGCCTCAAAATATGCGCAGAGTACGGCCTCAATAAATGAGCCAACCTTCTTGGTTTCTGTGCCCTGTCTGTCCTCGAAATTCGTGCCCTTCAAACCGTACTATACGGTCACCTTGGAATGCGTGCCAACCAAAAACTCCCTTGAAAATCCTGCTGCCTGGAAACTCAGCTCTCTTGATATTCGTGCCTCCTCTCTCTTCTCTTCACTCTCACCCAAGAATGAATGCATTTTGCTTTTGCCCTTGCTTTTTGACTAAACCCTAGGTAGGTGAGGAGCCATCTAATCCAATGGCTGAGATTAGACTAGATCAACGGATGAGAATAAATGCTCTCATTTAATTCTCATAAAAATTAATTTCACTCACCCACTTAAATTTATCAAAATTTGACTTTAATCTCTAAAGTCACATTAAATGCTCATCACAAGTCATTTAATGCAAGGGTCACTTAAATTTCCCCTTATAAGTGACTAAGGCTAAAGTCACATAGGGGAACACTTTCCTAGGTACAAAAATCAACAGCTAGACATGTTGCACATATAATTTCTTTTCAATAGAAGGTAGACCATTACCATCTCTAACCTACTCAAAATAGAAAGATGCTGAACGTTTAAATGCCCATACCTGTGATGCCATTGTAAATTGACATCAATATTTCCAGTTCCCACCAACATCTCTGACTCTGCCACCTTTACATCCTTTGAATCCTTTGTTTTTACATCATGAAACCTGTAAAGCCCATGTTTTTCCACTCCTGAGACAATAATCTTCATCCTCTTTTGTCCTTAGCGAGTGACATGTTTGCTTTAAACAGGACCTCCACTTGCAGATGTTGTTCTACAATTTGACTAACAGAAAGCAAATTTCTTGTCAAAGCAATGAAAACAAACTTCTTACTGCTTGTCAATTGTAGCTGTACATCCCCATGCCCATCAACTAAACTGGTCCCACTATCGCTTAAAGTAACTGCTATATTGTGTAGTTAGCTTCCACAATTGAAACATAAACATACTAGGCCCTCCTATATGTCATTTATTGTGAGAAGCCTAAGCCAGCATATCTCTTGTTCATCTCACGTTCATAAGCATCTACATGCTTCTAACCACTTGACTTCTAATACTGAACTTCTCGTATGCAGGCTTGCCATCTTTATGTAACTCCAAAAAGGAGGAAAATAACTTCAAAGAATGAATACAAAAAAAAGAACTTACCTCCTACATGTCCCTTACCCACCTATAATTCACCTTCCAATGAACAATAACTAGCACTATGGCTACTACCTGGAGCATATTCTTACCTCCAATTATTATTTCTGTCACCTAGCATGATCTCACTGCCAACAAAAATCTTCCAGCCCTGTAGGCTATGACTGCTTTGGCAACTTATATTTGCCAGCCAACAACAAAATTCCCCTTTGTTGGCCTGTCTCACCTAGCCATTTTGTGATTCCCAGCATGACAGCCGTCTCCAAGCATCAACCTGTGGTCTGCAACCACATATTAAGCACATTTTAAGATGAATATAAACCTTACCTCCTCATCTACAACTGTCCAGCCTACATCTGTTGTGACACAAACTCATTGAGCCCCTTCTCTTCCATCCTTTTTTGGCTATGACATATCATTATCTACACACCTCTTGCTAAACCCAACACTTCTTCAAGACTTCTCAGCTGCCCGGAAATAGTACTTTATGATGTGCTTCCTCCATTTTGCTCGAGGATCCTTGCCTGTAGCTTCCAACTGCACATGATCATTATTGTTGTAATTATCAAACACTGATTTCTTTTTATTGTAGAACATTAACATTAAATCTAATAATTAATTCTACAACTACCACAATTCTTCATAAATATTTTGAACTGCTGCCTGCCAGAATGCCACAATTTTGTTCATGGATTTTTGAACCGTTGTCTGCAGTTACACTCAACCAACATTGCCTCGGCAACAACTCTGTTTCTGTGAACTGCTGCCCTGCCAATCAGTTATTGGCCAGATGAATGAATTTTACTGCTCATTTTAATCCCCATTGGCTATTGTTGCTGTTGTAGGTACTCTGTTTCTCACATGTCCACCACATGGAAACTTTGACTTTGCTTTACACTTGCTGCTGTAGAAGTGGAAAAAACTACCTGAACAAAACATGAAGCAGCCACTGCATTACTGTGTCTGCGCTGTTGTGCTGCACATATCTGCTACATTGGCACCTAAGTCAGCTGGTTAGATTTCGTGTTCAAATTCGGCGACCTTGAAATCTGGCAAAAAATTGGCACTTGAAATTTTTGTGATAAAAATCGGCATAAAATTCGACATTAAGTTCGAATGACTATAAAATAGGGAAATTAAAAATTATATGAAAATTTTCAATAAAATTCATTATGCTCATTAAACTATGAACAAATCTCCAATACTGATACTGATAAATTTAACTGATAAAAAAATGAAGATAGGACTCAAGAAGAAACCAAACGGCCTAACAGTTTGTAAATACAGACTAGTAACTACAGTTTTGCAGAGGCTTGGCAACAGTAAGCAATCTAGATTCTACTCAAAATAATGAATGAATAAAAAAATTCAGAACCTGGATGATGGATCCTGGAGGGCTCAAAGCTTGGAGCCTTGGACTAGGGAGTCTGGAGGGTAAGAATCACAAAAATTCGACTTGAAAGTTGGCCCGTGGGAGTCTACACTGTGCAACACTCTTACTCTCTCTGCCACGGTCCACTAGAGTCCTCACTGCTCAGTCCGCCCTCACTCTAGGAGTCTCGGGTCTCACTCCCTATCTACCACAGTTCATGGGAGTCTGGTGTCCAGTTTGTCTAGAGACTGCTTGCTTCTGCAACACTCGAGAGTGTGGCCCGTCTGGAGACTCTACGCTAAAATTTCAAGCTTACGGAGTCACGAATCAGTCAACAACTACTGGCTAGTAGTTACAGTGTCAGCCGTCTACCCTTTGGAGTCTGTGACTTTGCTCTGCACAGTGTGGAACGCTGATTCATGGAACGCCCTGCCACACTTCACTCAGCACATGACGGTTTCGATTTTCACTGCTACAAAATCATGCGGAATGAACAATGGCGGCTGTGAAGGGGAAAAAACACAATTAGGGTTACCCGTGTGCGTGAAGGGGAAAAATGAACCCCCCCCAAAAAAATTTAACGTTTTTTTTTAAAATTTGCTGAATTCATGGTGAATTTATTTGACTTGAAAATTGGTGCACCTAAAAAATCAAAATCGTTATAAAAAATTTGGCGAACCTGAAAGAATAAAATCGGCTTCCTGGAAAATTCGGCGATTTTCAATTTTCTAGGTGAAAAATCACCGAATCCGGTGAATTAGCTTGCACATTTGCTGCATTTACCTGTCTGAAAAACCAATGAAGTTAGGGTTGCCTTGCACATCCGGGTTTGTGTGTTTGCAAGTTGTCAGATAGGGTTGCACTGCTGAAATCTCTATTTTCCTGCAATTAAAATGTCCTGCTAAGCATGGTGGTTCTGTCAAAGTGATTTCAAGAGATGCCTGCTGTACCATTGTGAGGATGTCT
The DNA here is from genome assembly GCA_001517045.1 of Pseudotsuga menziesii. Classification (NCBI taxonomy): domain Eukaryota; kingdom Viridiplantae; phylum Streptophyta; class Pinopsida; order Pinales; family Pinaceae; genus Pseudotsuga; species Pseudotsuga menziesii. The sequence continues at coordinate 157,812 of LPNX010581801.1, read as the reverse complement.
TGCGTGTTGTCCAGGGCAAACATTATGCACCCAGCAGCAGAGTAATAAATGCTGTATACTGTAGGATTTCTAATGCAATGGTGTACATCCTAGCATATACAACATTTATTACTATGCTGCTGGGTGCTTATTGATTGCTACTGTCCAGATGTTGTCACTACTTGTTAGAGGAGACCCATGCATAAAAAGCTGAGAGAAACTGCCATCATTTGTTGACCAAGCCAAGCCGCCAAGGTCAAACACAAGCGAGGAAAAACTGTGTTGCTCTGCCTCGGAACTTATACTAGGTTTGACCTTTCACTTGTGACGACATTTTTCTTCCTTTTTCTCTGTCATAATATCTCCTGATAAGATGCTGACTTTTTATTTTTATCCTAAGGTTTTGGTCTTAGGATACTTTAATGTATTAAAAGTTAAAACTATTTATAAATCAGTGCAAATCAAACTTATCTCACCTGTCACATGCAGTTCCCTCTGTTCTGGTGCCTCTGCTGCTCTGTTGTCTTCTGCCTTTAATTCCACTTTATTCCATGCCAAAACTTTCTGGCCATGTTTCCATGTTGATGTGCTCACAATGCTTCCAACCTTTCAGTCATCAATGTGCATCCCAGATGCCTATTATCTGCCTCAACTCTGATACCATATCAAAGCTTCACTTTAACACGTGCAGAATACCAGTAGAGATAAGATAATCTATTAATGTCCAACAATTGACCACAAAAGTAGGTCAATAGGATTGCTGAGTACAATGATATCAATACAAAGCAGGAGCACTAAAGCAGTTCCTATAAAAACCAAGATACAGAAAGTGAAGTAATGATCTATGCTAAAGCCTGAAAAACCCTAGTCTGAGAGCGGGCAACTGCAGTCTGCACTGAAGAGAGATTGGATCTATGCTAAACCATGAAAAACACTTGTTTCCGAGAGTGGGCAACCACAGTGGGAGAGAAGTTATGCATATGCAGAACACTTGTAGAGAGAGGGGAGAGACGAGATATATTCAATATTATTAAATGTTTGAGAAGTCGATACATAGAGATACTTCATAAAAGAGATGTAGGTTTGAAACTACTTTTGTATAAAGTAACAATTGACTAATTAACTGTTAAGTCACTTTATCATGTTACTACTTTGTTAACATAACAAAGGTACCTATTCATAACTTAAAGTCCTAAAATATAACAGCTATACAATTTACTGTAATAAAATTGTTGACGACTGTTATAAGATATACTCTAATAGAATTGTTTATGATAGTGATGAAATATACTCTTAAATAAAGTTGTCGATGAATTCTGATTCTTTAGTCTTATGATATCAATAATCATGTTTACTGTTTTCTTATTTCTTAATTCTTAATTCTGATTTAAAAATTGGCGCCCCCCTATCACAACTACAACCACGAACCCTGAGTACCTTATGTAAACTGAATATCATGAAATTTAACAATTACACCTACAACATTTGAGGACTGGAAATTTTTACTGTGAGAAAGCCTAGAAGAAGACACATGTTTAATCTTTCAAGTTTCATTTATGTCGATATCATATTGGGTTTTTGTATAAAAAAGTATTTTGTTGGTGATCCATCTTACTTGACGTTATTTGATGCTGGATTTCAAGAGTTACCATTTTGGGAAGCAAAGTGATTTGTGCAACTTCAGAAGTTATTCTTATTGTACTTGCATTGTATTTCCTTGTACCTCCTACGGGAGATTATTCTGATGTAATCACTCATGTAAACCCCAGAAAGAATCAATGTAAACCCTAGGGAAAGAATACACAAGAATAAAAATAAAATTATTTTGTGTTTCCTCAAGATAGGTCGGCCCCAAGCAAACTGTCAAGTCGGCCCTAGTAATTTTTCACTTGGAAAATCAGTATAAATAGGAGGCACCCCTCATTATTTTATCATCTCACAACAAGCTGCTCCAGCAGAAAGGTGCGCTACTATAGTCAAGGAGAATGTTTTCTGGGGTTGTATCTTAGAGAGATATTCTCTCTCTCTTTCTTCTTCTCTCTGTTCTCAGTGGCTATTATCTCTATATGAAGGTTTGCTGGGTTTTCCCCAATTGGGTATCCTAGGATAAATTCTTGTGTTCTTTGTTTTTGTGCTTTGTCTTTCTTCTAGTGATCCTATTGTTTATTTGCAATTAAGTTATACTGCTATAATCTTATAAAACTAACATGGTATCAGAGTAGTTCTAAAAGAAGCCATTGTTGGAAGTTAGGGTTTGACCTTCCAAGGCCTTCCCTCATTTCTTCAGTAGAAAAGGGCAGTGGAAACTTCGCTCTAGGGGAGGTGCATCTTTTGGTGAAAACATAATAAAATTTGGAGAAGTTTCAATTTTTAATTGCAGGATACTATGGGACATTGCAGGAAGAAACTAGGGCATCAAGTTTCAGAAACTTTCCACCACTGTTTTGGCCCAACCTCATCTTCCCTCAACTCGACTTGATAGGGCACATCTATCTATAAGGTCAGTGTCAGTAAATTCCAAAATTCATTTTTGACCTAACTCCTGCTAGGGTTTTTGGTTCAGATCTGCAAACAAGATGATTCTAATGAAGGTTGAAGATCATCTTGATGGGGCTACAAACTTCATATCCTAGAAGCTTAGGGTTCTTCTCATCCTAGAATAAAATGATCTCTTGAAGTTTGTTAATGAGAAAGGTCTAGAACCAGAAGTGGAAGAAGCCAAGTCCCAGTGGAGAAAGTGTGATGCGAAAGAAAGAAGGATTCTGGTGTACTCAGTCAAAGATCACTTGGTTCCACAAATCTCAGAAAAGAAGACAACTAGGAAGATGTTCAAGACCTTGAAGAAGTTATTTGAACACAGTAGTATCAATGTGACCCTCATATTGAGGAACCAATTGTCAAATATGAAGATGATTAAGTCTGACTCTATTGCCTCATATTTCCTGAGGATCACTGAACCTCGGGACAAGCTAAGGTCCAATGGAGATAACATTGAAGAAAAGGAGCTTGTCATGACCATTCTAAATAGTCTTTCACCATCTTGGGAGTCCTTCATCCAAACCATGTGGTCAAACCAAGCTGCCCAAATTTGACAAGTTATGGGCAAACTACACTTGGGAATAGACCAGGATTGCAGCAAGGCAAAGACTCCATGGTCCTCAAGTTGAGGAGAATCAAGCCTTCATCACTCATGCCAATAAAGGCAAGGAAAAAGGAGGGAAGTTTCACAAACATAAGCACCAGGCTAGGAGACCAAGTTCTTCTCCAGATCGAAGGGAAAATAAGGACCTATCACATAGACAATGCTATAAGTGTAAGAAATATTGTCACTATGCAAGCAGTTGTTTTAGTTCAAACAATTGAAGCTTGAAGCTTCAATAGCTGATGTGGAAGATGGTCATCATCACAAGAAACAAAGAAATGAAGATCGCACAAAATTCTTCTTCATATCAACATTATTAGGTATTGTACCCACCACTAGTAATACATGGCTCATAGATAGTGGTGCTTCCAAGCATATGACTAATTATAAAGATAAGATAAGATAATTTTATTTATGTCCAACTAATGACCACAAAGTAGGACAATGGGATTGTCGGTTACAATGATGTTCGTGCTATGCAGGAGGACCAAACAATCCCCTTTTAAAATAAAAACAACGCAAGAGGTAAAAATAGAAGTAAAAGTGTGCAATGTGAGCTGGGCTGAAGTATGGGAGAGTTCCTGCCCCAATCTCAAGTTTCAACAACATGACCCTGCACTGGGACGGAGGAGCTCAAGTGGACAAGATCCCAGAGCCAAATCGATCGAGGAGGGTATAGTACTCCTAACATCCGAGGCTGAAAGAGGAAAACTAAGGGAAATACAATAGTGTCTGTTGGCCTAAATAGGAGCTGGTGGGTGCGGGGTGTCCTTTGAAGTGCTGTTGGTGAGGTCTGGAGGACCTTTCAGAAGTTATTGAGAAGGAATCCCATCTCCGCGTTGTACTTGGAGATGATGCCAACTACATTGTGAAAGGATTTGGATCTACCTCTCTTCAGTTAGAATCCAATGACTTAGTACATCTGAATGATGTGCTGCTGGTACGAAAAGAAACCTTGTCTCCATCTCCGCCTTAGAAGACAAGGGATATAGAGTGACATTTGCAGATAGAAATGTGCTTGCATGGCACAAGAATTCTAGCATGGACACAACAAAAGTGATTGGTGTATGGGAGGAAAGCTTGTATTGTTTGAGCACTCTACCAGTTCGCCCTAGTCCATGATTCCACTAACATCAATGAGCTATGGCACAAAAGACTAGCTCATCTAAACTATCAATCTCTCCCTACATTAAGGAACATGGTGACAGGTCTACCAATGCTTCAGTAGACCATGATGGTGTATGTAGAGGATGTGCACTTGGTAAAAATACTAAGGGTTCCTTTCCGAAAAGTGAAAGTAGATCCAAGGGAATATTGGATCTAATCCACTTTGACTTGTGCGGACCCATGATGACCACTTCACTGGGTGGTTACAACTACTATGTAACATTTATTGATGACCACTCACGAAAGACGTGGATATACTTCCTTAAGACCAAGGAATCTGAGGAAGTACTTAGCAAATTCAAGGAATTCAAAGCATAATTTGAGAATCTGTCAGGAAGAAGAATTAAGATCTTGAGATCAGACAATCGTGGAGAATATACCTCTACATAATTCAATGGTTTCTGCAAGGAAGCATGAATTAAGAGGAAGCTCATAGTTCCCTACAACCCTCAACAAAATGTGGTTGCGGAAAGGAAGAACTGAACAGTTGTGGAGGCAGCCAAAGCCATGATACATGACTAGAGTCTACCGATGTTCTTATGGGCAGAAGCATCCAAAACAGTTGTTTATGTACAAAACAGATGCCCTCATAAAATCTTGAAGAACATGACTTCAGAAGAAGCCTTCATAGGAGTGAATCCAGAAGTGGGCCACCTTCATATCTTTGGCTTCCTAGTTTACATTAATGTGCCCAAGGATAAACAGATGAAACTAAAAAATCTTCAGGCAAGAAGGGAACATTCGTGGGATATAGTGAGTCTTCAAAGGCATACAAAATATACATCCTAGGATCGAGACAGATCAGAGTCGGTAGGGATGTGACCTTTGAAGAAGAGATGGCTATTCGAAAAGGAAGAGGATCTGATATGGAGATCAATGTGATGAAGAGATGAGATCATCTCCCTCTCCAGAAGTTAAGAGGGAGTCTGAAGAAAAGGATGAACCGATCGATCTCATTGATCCAGTTGAGTCAGTTGATGCTCCCACAGATATGGCAGTAAGCCAGAAAAGACCTAGATGGGCACAACAGACATTGCATGATGCAGAGGGGCATGAAGCTGCACACGGAATCCATTGGGAAAGCAAAAGACCTCAAAGGTTCTCGAGTTATGTAGCATTGATGAGTCGCATCATTGACTTAGAACCTACCATGTACGAAGAAGCATCCAGACACCAAGTTTGTAAGGATGCCATGACGGAGGAGTTCCAATCTATCATGAATAATGACGTATGGGAGGTTGTACGAAGACCTGAGGGGAAGCCAGTAGTGATCTCCAAATGGCTTTTCAAGATCAAACACTGACCAGATGGTAGAGTGGAAAAACACAAGGCCAGATTTGTTGCCAGAGGATTTTCTCAGAAAGAGGGAATTGACTATGATGAAACATTTGCTCCTATGGCTCGATATACTTATCAGAACCATCATTGCTATTGCTTCAACTATGGGATGGAAGCTGCATCAGATGGATGTAAAGACCACCTTCCTCAGTGGTATTATTGAGGAAGAAGTTTACATTGAACAACCAGAAGGGTTTATTATCCATGGGAAAGATTCTCACGTATGTAAACTGAGAAAGGCATATATGGACTCAAGCAAGCACCTCATGCTTGGTATGAACAAATAGACGGATACCCGGTAAGCTTGTGATTCACCAAGAATGATGCAGATCCTAATATTTACTACAAGATTATGGATGATGAGCCATTGATTTTGGTCTTGTATGTGGATGACTTGTTTCTCACGGGAAATGAGAAACTAATTGGATGGTGTAAGAAGAAGCTTGCCTCTGAGTTTGAAATGAAGGACCTTAGATTGATGCATTACTTCTTGGGACTAGAAGTATGGAAGAGGTAGAAGGAAATTTTCCTAAGTCGAGGAAAAGACACCATTAATATTTTGAAGAGATTCGGGATGTTGGACTGCAAGTTCATCGCTATTTCGATGGATGCAAATTTCAAGAAGCTGAAGGAGACTACTTCAAATTATGATATGATTGATCCCACTATGTATCACTAATTAATTGTCTCTCTGATGTATCTGACAAACACTAGACCGGATATATGTTTTGCTGTGAATACTCTCAACCAGTTTATGAGTGATCCGAGGCAGATTCACAAGGTTTCTGCAAAACATGTTCTCAGATACTTACGTGGCACTATGGGATATGGTCTAAGATATGCTTTAGGATGTGATATGATATTGTAAGGATTTTCGGACTCAGATTGGGTTGGGTGTGTTGTGGATAGGAAGACTACTTCCGAATATTGCCTCAGTTTGGGCTCTGCAGTGATTTCCTGGTGTAGCAGGAAGCAGACCTCAGTAGCACTTAGCACCACAGAGGCTGAGTATATGGCTGCCAATCCAGTGGCTTGAGAAGCAGTATGGCTTCGAAAACTCCTTGCTAGATTATTTGGTCAGATTCCAAGACCAACTATGATTCACTGTGACAACCAGAGTTGTATACAGATGTCAGTGAATCCTGTATTTCACAATAAGACGAAGCATATAGAGATTTGTTATCACTACATTCATGATATGGTGCAGAAAGGTACGGTCGAGTTATAGTATGTTTCGACAGATGACCAGACTGCAGATATTCTTACCAAGCCTCTTCTCAGGACAAAGTTTGAATACTTTCGCAAAAGACTTGGAGTAGAAGAAAATGCATCCCTTGTGGATAGGGAAAGTCAATAATCTATGATTCTTTCAAACTGATGCCTCTACTTGTTCTGAATCTCAGCGTGGTATGGGAGAAATCCCATCGGCATTGTTAGACAGGCAGGTAGCAAATGTCCGTGTACATTGATGACCACTATATGTTCGGATTCTCAATCTGATGTTCTTTGGAGTATTCCCACCAACTCTTGAGATGTAGTAGTAGATGGTCGTGTACACTGGTCGCCTCTGCTTGCCCTGGTTCTCAGCCAGGCATGGGAGAAATCTCATTGACATCTTGAGACGAGTAGGACATAGACGGTTGTGTGCATTGGTAACCACTATACGTTCATATTCCCAATCTGGTGTTCTTTGGAGTATTCCCACCAACTCTTGAGATGAACTGGTAGTAGATGGTCGTGTACACTAGTGACCTCTATTGGTCCTGGTCCTTAACCTAGTGTTTTGGAGAATTCCTACCAGCCTTGGTTCTCAACGTGGTGTAGGAGAATTCCTACCAACACTTGAGATGAACTAATAGTAGATGGTTGTGTGAAGCATGTCCAGGTTCTCGGGTAGAGACAAACTTGTAAACCCTACGAGAGATTATACTGATGTAATCATTCATGTAAACCCTAGAAAGAATCAATGTAAACCTTGGGGAAAGAATACACAAGAAAAGAATAAAAATAAAATTATTTTGTATTTCCCCAAGATTGGTTAGCCCTAGTCAAATTGTCAAGTTGCCCTAGTAATTTTTCACTTGGAAAATCAGTTTAAATAGGAGGTGCCACTCATTATTTTATCATCTCACAGGAAGTTGTTCCAGTAGAAAGGTGCGCTACTGCAGTCAAGGAGAGTGTTTTCTGGGGTTGTATCTTAGAGAGATATCCTCTCTCTCTCTCTCTTTCTTCTTCTCTCTGTTCTCAGTTGATATTATATCTATATGAAGGTTTGATGGGTTTTTCCCAATTGGGTATCTTAGGATAAATTCTTGTGTTCTTTGTTTCTGTGCTTTGTCTTTCTTATAGTGTTCCTATCAGTGTTACAAAAACCGGACTGGAACCGGTAAAACTGGCCGGTCCGACTGGTTTTTGGGGCCTCACCGGGTCAAATCGGTTTTGACCGGTTCCGGTTCCGGTTTTGACGGGTTCCTTACATAACTGTACAACAACACTAAACAGGGTATTTTTAAATTTTTTTTTTTAAAATTTAAAAGTTGGTTGAGTGGGGAAGGTTCTAGTGAAATATGCTCAGTATGGCACATACCAAGAGCACTTTTGGCAAATTTGTGTATAATGGTTTGGATTCACATGGTTGCACAGGAATATATATATAATTTTTCAAAATTTTAGAAGTTTTTGTATTTTGGTGGAATGGTTTTGTGATCCAGTTTTTTTCCTGGTTTTGGTCCGGTTCCGGTTTTCAGGGTTGACTGGTTCGACCACCAGTTTGGTTTTTGTAACCTTGGTTCCTATTGTGTATTTGCAACTTAAGTTATACTGCTATAATCTTGTAAAACTAACACCTATAAAAAGCAAGATACAGAAAGTGAAGTAATGATCTATGCGAAAGCCTGAAAAACCCTAGTCTGAGAGCAGGCAACTGCAGTCTGCTCTGGAAGAGGGACTGGATCTATGCTAAAACATGAAAAACCTTGTTTGCGAGAGCGGGCAACCACAGTGGGAGAGAAGTTATGCATATGCAGAACACTTTTAGAGACAGCAGAGAGAGAAGATATATATTCAATGTTATTAAATGTTTGAGAAGTCAATACATAGAGATACTTCATAAAAGAGATGTAGGTTTGAAACTACTTATGTATAAAGTAACAATTGACTAATTAACTGTGAAGTCACTTTATCATGTTGCTACTTTGTTAACATAACTGTGAAGTCACTTTATCATAACTTGATGTCCTAAAATATAACAGTTATAAAATATAATGTAATAAAATTGTTGACGACTGTTATAAGATATACTCTAATAGAATTGTTGATGATAGTGATGAAATATATTCTTACATAAAGTTGTTGATGAATTCTGATTCTTTAGTCTTATGATATCAATAATCATGTTTTACTGTTTTATGTTTTCTTATCTCTTAATTCTTAATTCTGATTTGAAAAATGGCGTCCCCTTATCACAACTGCAACCACGAACCCTGACTACCTTATGTAAACTGAATATCATGAATTTTAACAACTACACGTACAACATTTGAGGACTGGAAAATTTTGCTGTGAGAAAGCCTAGAAGAAGACACAAGTTTAATCTTTCAAGTTTCATTTATGTTGATATCATATTGGGTTTTGGTATAAAAAAGTATTTTGGTGGTGATCCATCTTACTTGACGTTATTTGATGCTGGATTTCAAGAGTTAGTATTTTGAGAAGCAAATTGATTGGCCCTTTCAGGCACTATCAGAAAGGACTGCGTTTAGATCCTGAGCACAGTGAGCTGAAGAAGGAGTATTTCAAGCTTAAGAATATGTTGAAGAAGACTAAGAGTGTAATCTCAGAACTTACTCTTAGTTGTTAATGCTGGAATGTAAGTTGACCTACTGCTTGCAGGGTTTATTTATCATTCCAGAATTTTGATTGAGTTTGTGGCTTGCCTTCTGTTATAGGCTGAAGAAAATTTGGAGAAAGGGAAATTGCGTATGGCAGCTGAGGATTTCAAAGCAGCTCTACAAGCAGATTCTAGTCACACAGCCCATAACGTGCACCTATATCTTGGTTTATGTAAAACCTTAGTCAAGCTTGGGAGGGGCAAGGATGCCTTGGAGGCTTGCACAAGTGCTTTGGAGATTAACGAGGAGCTAGTAGAGGCTTTAGTTCAGGTATGTCTTTTTTTATTTATGCAAGGAAGTGAAATGTCAAGAAACAAGAGCTGGATAACTATTTTTTCCTCAAGTAAGAATGCATGAGTTTTCTAGCCTGAAGTCTATCTCTAAGATCAATGTTAATGTTGAAGGACAGAGCCCTATTATCACACTTTGACATGTTGATATTATTATCAGAGTTGAGTCTTGGAAATTCAGTGTTTGTAACTGCTTTGGTTGACGGTACAATTGCTTGATCCTATGTATAGGTTAAAAATGGAAAATTTAAACTGTATTTCTGAGTCTAGAAGATTATGAAGTAAGTGTGGGATGCACACTAGTAGTTGGAGAAACCTATTTGACTTATCATTCTTGAAGCCTTGTGATTCTTTCTATTATACCAATATTCAAGTCCGGGTATGTACTATAAACTATTACAACTATCTTAGTGAACACCCCAAATTTACCCTGACCAAGTTGCAGTTAACTTTGATTATATTAGAGGCACCACCTAGATTCTAAGTTCTAAGTTTATCTATACCTCGTTACTTTTGGTCATAATTACAAACTATAGTTAGCCAACCACACATCCAAACAACTACTTGCTTGCACATGTAAGCTGGTATTTGTTCATGGAGCAATGCTTTGTAAGCCATTACTTGGACAAATCAAGATGTCCTTCTACATGTAAGCATACAGTAAAATGGCTTGTAACAGTGCCCACTATTGGTTTACTTTGCAAAGTACATAAATGTTGTAGATTGATTCCCTTGTAAATAATGTCTTTGCCTAGCTTGAAATCCATCCTATGGTGGAAATGTTCTCCTGTCAAGAACAGGGGTGGTACCTTTGAACCTTGACATGCCAAGGATACCTTACATATGAATGGCTTCATGGATCTATCCTAGATATTATTATGTCCTTGCATTGTTGAGTGACATCCTTTGTTGGTAACATTTCATAAGCAATGGGATGCTAGTTATGTAAGTGTTGAAGATCTAAGAAATTTTTGCCAAATTATAAAGGAAATTAGCCAATACTCTATTCTTCAATATGAAAGAGACCCTTCCGATGCTATCTTAGATCAAACCAAAAGATGTGAGGAGAGATTGGTCTCCTTGACAAAATCCATCCAAGAAAAGTTTGCCATAGGAGAACCCGTAGAATAACCATACATGTTGAAGAAACTCCTTGTGATTGCATCCACCTTAATGAAAACATTCTTTAAGAAGTTATTCTTATCCATGAAGTCTCCTTGGAAGACTATGTGCAAGAAGAAGCCCTTGGAAATATTTGGGTTGAAGACCTAGCCTCTTGTTCCACTCATCATTAAATGAGGATTTGGTGAGTTTTTCTTCTCAAATATCTTCTGATGGATTTCAAGAAAAGAAATAATGATTCCAGACCTTTGGACGATCATGTATTTGAGAATGTATTTTCCTCTATGTTTCAGATACACACAATATTATTGCTATTGAACTTCACATGGGTGATTAAGTCTTTATACAATGGTGGTCCATATAGGTGTCGTCAACCTCTATTTATTTGACTATTATAGATTGTGCTAGTTTCAACAGTGTTATTTGGAAGTTGGAAGAGATTCCATTCTCTTGGTTATAGAGACATGCTGGCATGCTAGTTCGAATTTCAGCAATCTACTAGGCATATGATACAATGATATATTAATGACTTCAACAAATCATCTATCAAGGTTGAGGTAAAGGATTATGAGGATGCTTTGTGCTTCAGCCTCTTTTCTCATCTTTGACAGTTGGATCTTTTCAACTTCACTTCTCTCAAGCAGGATTTTCAAGGTGCCTTTAAAGTAAAAGCCAAATTATGGAAAGTGCCTTCTACACCAACACAACAACATCGATGATAGAACTTTGAACCCTCTCTTTATATCTTTTCCTTGCTACCAATGAGAAAAATAACAATGGAATGCCAAGGGCAGTAAGTAATATTGCATATGTCATAAGATATTTGGCTACTCTACTAACAAATGCCTTGCATTTCGAGGTAAGAAGGCCAAAGCTCTATTTTTCAATTCGTAGCAAGGCATATGTGACAATAAAGTAATAGAGATATCAAATCCCAATGCTTGAAATTCCCAATTTGTTTTGATGACTAATGATTGTTATGCAAGCAATCATTAAACTCTTTTACTGTTGTTAGATTAAGAACACGATTGCTCAATTTGATCATGGATAATGGTAGTCAAAAGAAACCGATTTCTAACTATATAGCTTCCTACCACATCCTATCCTAATTCTTACCACCTTGGATGGGTCAAGGACCAAGACGACAAACATGTTTTATTCGTGACTTTTAAGTGCTCGATATTTTTGCCATAGAGCCTATCGATTGTTGCAACACCGTTCTTGGCACTCTTTACTAGTATGGTCGCAAGGTAGTGTGTGATGCCTTCCACAAGATCTACACTTGTCAAACGATGTTAAAGTTTACATAGTGCAAATTTACCTCTTCTTTCCTTAATTCCTTGCCGTCCTTAGCATCTAGAAGCACAAGGACAACTATCATGCAAGTTAATCTCCATGGATTGGAGGCTTTTTGTTTTGCACCAATGCTTACTCCTCCCAATGTGAAAAGGGATGGGAAACTATATAAGCATACCTATTCTTCTCTTAATTTCCTGCCATCTAGAAGGATGAGTTCCATGCAAGTCAATCTCCATAGATTGAAAGCTCTTTGCTCTGCACCACGGCTTACTCCTCCCAACCTGCATCAATTTTTTGAGACCAAATAGATGCTTCATAAGGTTATAATTTAAGCATAAGGCACACTTCCAAGCACCTAGCAACATCGCCAATCCTCATTTATCCTATCTTCAGACAAGGATTCACTCAACATCTTACGCTCTCATGCATTAGTTATGAATCAGATAGAGCTACACCCTTTCTAATCCAACATGATTTGTGTAGTTTCCTAAGTTCATGTTTTACTTCAACCCAAACACAAGTGTTTCTACCAAGCATTGTAAGTTTGTTTCATCAACAGGGAGGACATTCCATGATTTTTTGCATCAAAATTCTTCAGTCTAATATAGATGCCTCCACTGGTTAAACTACTACATATTTAGAAGATGTTCATGTATCTGTACAATGAACCTATGGATCTATACAGTGAACCCAACTACACCACCTACTGATTATCACATAATAGAAAACTGGGGACAATTTCTTCTTATAAGGGAGAAAATGATAGGTGATTTTATTCATCTGTGGAGTAGAGTTGAAGTGTCGTAGAGGAGCCAAAGTCAGACCACATCAGAAAGCAACAAGTAGCTCTATACATCAGATTCCATATAGATAGATCCATATAGCTGCATGAACAGGATATACAACAGGCAATGTACAACATGTTTTCTTGTTTTTTGACAGGTAGATTTTTCTCGGTAAGTCTGTAGATCTGGTTTGGTTGAGTGTACTGTACAATTACTAGTTTGACAATTGTGGAGGTTTCCTTGTAAGCTTTGAATTGTTAATGACAAGCTGATTTGAAGGAGTAAATTATTTGTGTATTGTGTTTTTACTTTCAGTGTGTATTTTCAAGCTATATTTGTGTTTATTGCTATGTGAAGGATTTAATTTATGCAATTAAATAACAACTTTGTTTGGTTGAGAACTGTTAATTTTTATTGTAACTCGTTAGGTCCTTAACCGTTTTTGTAATGTCTTGGTGGGGACATAGTTTTTGTATTTTCCTAAGTTCACTTTATATTATAAAAAGTGACTTTATTTTTATAAAGTGAAAGTGACTTTATTAAATAATATGAATGTAATAAATGACATTAAATGATTAAAGTGACATTTAATGTGCATTTAATAAAGACCCTTAGATCTAATTTAATCTTGACCCTTGAAATAAAGTTAGGGTTAGGGTTTTAGTTAGTTAGGGTTTCTAAGTGAGTTTTCACTTATTTAATGAAGCTTAGGGAAAAGTGATAATCATCTAGAGAAGGACATCTAGACATCCAAGGAAGAGAAATTTCTGTTGGCACGTGGGTGAGAAGAGAGCAGCCACACGTGGGAGAGAGAGAGACCATTTTCAGGAAGAGAAGAGATCAGATTTATTTTGCTAGACACAGAAATTGAGGCAGAAGATTCAGCACAGAAAACGAGGAGCAGGCCGTACAGTAAAAGTACAGGCCGTACACTCTGCATTTATTACTGGAGGCCGTACAGCTGCACAGAAATCGATTTTTGTACTTGCTGCTTGAGGGTTTGTGCACAGAAATCGAGGTGACTGTTTGTGGCACGTGTTTCCAGAAATTTGCTGTAGGAGGGCTGTACAGCAGGCCGTACAGCAGCATTTATTGCTGGTACATTTCCTCTTGTTTGCTGCATTTTTCTCAGTAATTTTCTCAGTATATTCTGGCATTAAATCTCTTCTGTAAAATGTATCTTCTCTCTCCAATAAATTTCTCTTGGGTTTTACCTCACAGAGGTGAGAGTTTTGCCTTGGGCTTGGCCCTAAACTTCTCAGTGTTCTTATGAGTATTTTTGTCTTCAACTAGATTTATTTGGTTGCATGCATGTGTATTTATGTTCAAGTTATCAGTAGATTTGCTATTCAGAAATCTAGCAAATCATAATTCAGATGGGCATTAAATCTAGTTTGTATGCTAAGTGTTTGACTAAATGTCACAATGAGATGTTGATGTTTTAGTCAGATTTTCTTCAAGAACATATGGAGGGTAGTCACCTAGGGTTGGAAAATTCACATGGTATTAGAGATTATTTGATTGAGAGGATCTCAAGAGTTTATGGTGATAGATCAAATGCTAGAAACAACTATCGAAACCAACTATAGGGAACTAAGACCAACAATTGGAGTGTTTTCGAGGTAGTGCTTATCAGTTTTGGGAGTGTGTACAAATTAGAAATGACATCAACTAGTCTCAGGTTCAAAGATAGATTGAGAGGTGCCTTGAATTTCCTAAAATCGAAACAGGGTATCTCTTCTAATAGAAGATAATGATCTTCGGGATATTGTCAAGGATGTAGTAATTGTGTTGATAGATTTGCAGGCTTTGGAATTACACAACAAGAAAGGAGTGAAAGCCAAGAGGATAATCATGGATGTTATAAATGATCATTTAATACCTCATATATCCGAGAGAAAGACGACAAAGATGTTCTATGCTTGGTTTAGCCTTTACCAAAGAACATAAATAGGAAGGTGATATTGTATAACAAACTCAGAGCTGTAGAGAATCTAGAGATGACCAAATCAAGAACCGTTACTAGTTATTTGATGAAGGTCACACATATTTGTGATCAACTTGTAGCAGTTGGGGAGAAGGATGAAGACAAAGAGCTAGTGAATTGGGCATTGAATGGGTTCTTCTCTCAATGGGAAATACTTGTCCTAGGTGCTTGTGCTTGAGAGTCTTTCCTTGTATGAAAGTTTGTGGGATGACTATAACCATGAGAAACTCAGATGGAGTCAAAGGCCAACAAGTAGGAAGGTGGAAGCAACCATGCCCTATTTGGTCAAACAAAGAAGGGTAGAGGTAAAGGACTTAAGGTAAAGAGTGAGGAGTCAACTTCATAGCCATGGAAGAAGGACTTGAGTAAAATCCAGTGATTCATATGTCATAAGCATGACCACTGTGCATCATAGTGTCTTGAGAAGAAGAAGGGTAAAGGTAAGCAACAACATCAGGTAGCAACCTCGGTTGAAACATAAATGAACGAGTTTGCCTCCAAGTTTGAGTAGGATTTTTCGATGGTATTTTTCCTTCCTTCCAACATGGTTCCGAATTATTCTTTGTATGTGGATAATGAAGCATCTACTCATATGACATCATCCTGCAACTATTTTCATGTTTAAAAGAGCACTATCTTAGGAGTTTAAGTCGAGCTTGGTGATGATGCCAAGTATCCAGTAGCAGGAGTTGGTACCATTCCTTTCTCCTATGTTACATGGTTCGGGTTTGCCAACCTTGAAATTCGATTCGAAATCAATTTTTTTTATGAAGTTCTGGATGAGGTTTGGCATTAGGTTCGCCAATAAAAAAAAATCATATATATATATATATAAAATAAAATATACAATAAAATAAAGTGACTAACAAATAAAGAAAAGACATCATATTTTATCATTATGCTCAATGTTGCAGCTTGCATGTACACAAAGTCACTGTTCACGAGTGACTGTGCACTGGAGCACTGGTGCAATAACTGTGCAGTGGAGTCGTGGGCTGTGGTGTCACAGTATGCACTATATAGTTCTACAGAGTCACAGATTTTGGAGTCACGGACAGTCAGTAGTGAAAGCACGATGCTGGTGGCTCAATGCAAGGGATCCAGATAAGCGACTCAAAATTGTGGGCACTTAGCTATGGCAACGGGCAACAAAATCAAGAGCGAATGTGGCTGAATGCAGGCCCGCAGGGAATAAGGGACTCGATACTGTGGGCACTGGGTTGTGGCAACGAGCAACAAACTTGGGAGCAAATGTGGGCGATGATATGACAGTGGAATGCGGGAACGGGTGGAAAAGTATACTGACTAGGGTTAAAGTTTTAAAAAATAATTATATTAAAAACTAAAATTGCTTTGAAATTCGACAAATTTCAACCCTAATTTGTTCCTTTCGACTTTAAATTCATTTTCAAGTTTAGATTAAATTCGTTTAAATTCGAATTCGATGAGGTTCGTTTAGGTTCAATTCGGTTCGATTTGGAGTCCGACGTTGAAATTCGCCGTACTTAAATGAATTCCTTTTCCTTTTTTTGATAAAGTTCGGCGAATTTCGAATTTCATGGATAAAATTCGCCAAACCCTGTGACATAGCCTTTCTCAAGTCAAGTAACTCTTTAGACTTTGATGATGTGTTGTTTGTTCTAGGTCTCAGGAAAAATTTGCTTTCAGTTTCAGTCATGGAAGATAAGGACTTTGCTGTACAGTTCAGGAACCAACAAGTCCTTATAATGGTAAAGGAGTCTAGTCCATGATCAACTCAATTTATATAGGTTACATGGTGAGGCAGTTCAAACCTTAGTGCATAACACATATAACCCATGCAAGTTATGGCAAAAGAGGATGGGGGCACTGACATCATAGTGTGCTACCTATTATGAGGAGATAGTCATAGGTTATCCAGAGTTCGACATTGCGTGGTAGATTGTAAACTTGGCAAGCATGCCAAGGCCGCTTTCCCAAGTAGCAAGCATAGGTCTAAAGGGATTCTAGACCTAGTGCATTTGGATGCGTGTGGATCGAAGTGAGTAGCATTAATCACAGGGTAGCATGTACTATGTTTCCTTTGTTGATGGCTTCTTGTGCAAAACTTGGATCTACTTTATAAAGACCAAGGATTAGGTCTTTAGCAAGTTTTAGTAGTTGAAATAGGGAAGAAGATCAAAGTTTCGAAATCGAAAAATGGAGGTGAGTATGCCTCCAATGATTTTGGGGATTTTTGCAAGGATGCGTGAATCAAGAGGGAGTCCATTGTTCTGTGTAACTCATAGTAAAATGGGATTGTAGGGTGAAAGAATCGATCCATCATAGGGGTTGCTAAGGCCATGATACATGACTAGAATTTGTTGATGTTTCTATGGGTAGAAGCATGCAACACAATAGTCTACATCCAGAACAGGTGTTCCCACAGGATCTTGGAGGACAAGACACGAAAGGAGCATTCACTAGTGTGAAGCTAGAGGTGAACTGTTTTCGCATCTTTGGTTGTCCAATTTATATCCATATACTAGTCAAGAAGAGGAACAGGTTGGATCCCTTCAATAGGAAGTGTTTATTTGTTGGTTATAGTGAGACTTAAAAGGCCTACAAGTTCTATATTCCAAGAGAGAGAATGATAGCTATAAGCAAGGATGTAAAATTTGAGGAAGAATTTGCATCTAGGAAGTCTCATGATTTGCTTCCAGTAACAGAGGATAAGGAGTAGGAAGCTTTGAAGGTTGAGCCAAGGTCACCAAAGACTTCTAGTTCGGGGTATAACAACTTTAAGGTGTAGAGGTGGAGCCACTGGCTCCTATCAGTTATATCAGAAGACCTCGACGGTTCACTAAGACATTGTGGGATGCTCAGGAGTATGTTGAGGCTCTTAGGAGCACATTTAGAGTAAGTAGACTTTCAAAGAAATTTCCAAACTACATGGTGTTGATGAACAACATCATAGATTTTGAGCTTTCCTGTTTTTAAGAGGTTGTTGACAAGTAGGTTTGGGGGGATGCCATTGTGGAGTACACCTTCATCATGAAGAATTATGTATCAGACGACGTGCCTAGATTGGAGGGAAAATCAATAGTTACTTCTAGTTGGCTCTACAAGAACAAGCATGCAACAAATGGAAACATAGGGAACTAGCTCTTGTCAGGAGGCCTCGGTGGTTCACTCAAGCATTGAGGGATGCTCAATGATATGTTGAGGCTCCTAGGAGCACATTTAGGGAGAACAGATCTCTGAAGAAATTTCTATTCTACATGGTGTTGATGAGTAGCATCATAGATTTCAAGCCTTCTAGTTTTCCAGAGGCAGTTGATAAGCAGGTTTGGAGGGATGCCATGTTGGAGGACCCCTCCATCATGAAGAATGATGTATGGGATATCGTGCCTAGATTGGAGGGGAAATCAATAGTGAATTTTAGGCGACTTTAAAAGAACAAGCATGTAGCAAATGATAGCATAGAGAAGTACAAAACGAGGTTTGTGGTGAGAAGGTTCTCCTAGAAAGAAGGAGTGGACTACGAGGAGACTTGTGCTCTAGTTGTCATGTATAATTCCATTAGAGCAATGGTGTCTTTAGTTTTCGTTACGGGATGGAGGATACATCAGATGGAAGTGGAGACAACCTTCTTCAATGGGATAGTGGAGTAAGAAGTGTAAATAGAACAATGTTAGGGATTTGAGATCAGTGGGAAAGAGTCTCATGTGTGTAGGTTGAAAAATGCCTTGTATGGACTCAAGTAGGGCTTTGAGATTAGTGGGAAAGAGTTCCATGTGTGTAGGTTGAAAATGACCGTATATGGACTCAAGCAAGTACTAAGAGCATGGTATTCCAAGATTGACGGTTACCTATGGATTATTGGCTTCATGAAAAGTGAAGTAGATCCCAACTTATATTTCATATTTGTTGAGGTTGATCTACTTATTTGGGTGTTGTATGTAGATGACATGTTTCTTACAAGTTTAAAGAAGTTCATTGTAGGGTGCAAGGTAGAATGGCAAGCATGTTCGAGATGAAGTCCATTGGCATGATGCATTACATCTTGGGATTGGATGTTTGGTAGACACCATGGGAGATTTTCCTTTGGGCAAGGTAAGTATGTAGTCGAGATCTTGAAGAGATTTTGGATGAAGGATTGGAACCTAAGGCCATACCTATGATCACTAATCTGAAGAAGGTAACTACTTTAGATAGATTTGGTGGATCCCACATTGTATAGGTAGGTGATAGGTTCCTTGATGTATTTGGTCAGCACTAGGCCAAATATATGTTTTGCAGTGAACACCTTGAGTAAGTTCATGGTGGAGGCGAGGCAAGAGCATCTGGTAGTAGAAAAACATGTGCTTAGATACTTGAGGGGTGCAGTGGAGTATGGACTGAGATATCTTGGAGATGGTGAGGTGAAGTTGCAAGGATACAGACTCAGATTGGGTAGGCAGTGCATCAGACAGGAATAGCACCTGAAGGTGTTGCTTTAGCATGGGATTAGTGATGATATCCTGGTTCAGTAGGAAATAGACTTCAGTGGCACTCAACTCAACATAGGCAGAGTATATTGTAGCTAATACTGCTAGTTGTGAATCCATTTTGGATTTGCAAGTTGCTTGCAGGAGTTTTTGATCAAGAGTTAGATCATAAGGTGATTTACTGTGATAGTATCAAATTCTCTAAGAATCCAGTGCTTCACGACAGGTCCAAGCACATTGAGATCATATATCATTTCATTTGAGACATGATTTAGAATAGGGTATTAAAGCTCTAGTATGTACCCATAGATCAATAGGTTGTTGGTATTTTGACCAAGCCCTTAGCAAAAGGGAGTTTGAAACATTCAGAAGCAAACTTGGATTGCTGCAGAATTCTTTCCTCTCTAACAGGGAGTGTTGAAGATTGTAGCTGGATAGGAACTTCTGCACAGTTTTAGGTTCAAACGTGCCCAAAGGAATTCGTGTCAAGTTTATTTTGTAATTCACTTTAGTGATAAAATGAAAGTTTTATATTTAGTTGTTGAGTCTAATAAAGTGTATTTTTTACATTAATGATTTACACTAATCTCAACCATATACATCTCATTGTGAGATTAAGGTTTTGGTAGATTAGGGTTTCAGGTCAAGTATAAAGTCCAATGTAGAGGATTAAAGCACATTTGTTTTCACTCAAAGACAACTTTGTTGAGAGGTGATTTTATTCATCTGCGAGGCAGAGTTAGAGCGTTGGAGAGGAGCCAAAGTCGGACAACAGGTAGATAGCAACAAACAGGTTTGTACATCGGATTTTGTACGGACAAAAATGTATAGTCATAGGGAACATGGCTGTAGAGTTGTTATGGACAGGCTGTACAACATGCAGTGTACAACAGACTGTTTTTTCATTTCTTGATAGGCACATTTTCATGTAGTGTTCATATCTGTTTTGTTTGGGTGTACTGTACAATTTTTAGTTTGACAGTTGTGGAGGTTTCCTTGTAAGCTTTGAAAAGTTGATTTGAAGAAATAAATTATTTATGTATTGTGTTTTTTGCTTCCGATGTTTATTTTCCAGCTATATGTGTGATTACTGCTATGTCAAGAATTTAATTTCTGCAATGAAATAACAACTTTGTTTAGTCAAGAACACAAGGAGAGTAGTCACCTAGAGTTTAGAAAATCCACATCTTCCTCATATTTTCCTTATTTGGGTGAATTTATTTAGAAAAGCCAAGTGTGCAAGATTTGCATGTCTCTTGTGCTAATATTGTACAAACCAATTTTGGTTATTTGTATTCTCTACATATATATGCTCTATAGTCTTGTGTATGGGTGATCTTTAAGAGTGTACAGATTGTACAAATAACAAATTCTTTGTTGGAAATATTGTTGTCATTGATGTTAAAGCCAAGGGGAGATTACAAATGTCCAAGATTAAGATTGCAAGATGGAGATTGTTGGAAATATTGTTTTTGGATTTTTGATGCTCAGTTTGGATACCCTATTTTTGAAGGAATTTTTACTCTAGATGCCTAGCTCAAATGGAAGTATAAGTTACATGGTTGGAAATCTTATTTCAAGACCTTTCCAATAGTATATGGAACTCCCTCTACTCCATAGGAATGAGGAGTTATGAAAGGATTTGTAAAGTCAACCCAACTATAATTTTTGGTTTGCTCTGCCAGGATATTGAACACTGTTAGGTTGGCCCAGAAAGTGATTTGGTCCAGTATAAATAGAAGGAGCACTCTCTCATTTGCTCACCTCATCTTGAAGATCCCTCATAGAAAAGGTGCACATTTGTGGAACAGGAAGGTCTTCTAAGGTTTGTAGATGGATTTGAAGATGTTTTTTGGGTTTTGAAGATGTTCTTGATGATATTCTCTTGAAGATTTTTCCTAGGGTTTCTAAGGTTCTCTAAGGAAGAGGAGGCGCACTCATGGAAGAAGAAAGATTGTTTTGAGAATGTTCCTGCAGATTAGGGCTAGCTATGAAGCAGATCAGAGGCAGATTATGAATCAGATCCCAGGGAGATATGAAGCAGATCAAAGGGAGATTATGGAGCTGATTTGAGGCTGATTGTGAAGCAGATTGAAACTGATTATGAAGTAATCTTTGAAGTGATCTTGTTAGTATTATAGTACCTAATTATACAGCAGGTTGAAGCCTACATATTACTGAGTTGGTGCTCAGTTGTGGAAGTTGGTGTCTCCAGTAGGTTGGTGCCTACAAATTACTGAGTAGGTGCTCATTAAGGAGGTTGGTGTCTCTAGTAGGTTTGTGTCTACATATTGTTGAGTTGGTGCTCATTTAAGGGGATTGGTGTCTCCAGTAAGTTGATTCTTACAAACTTTGTATCAATCGGTTGGTGTCTACATGAATATATAAATATAAGCTTTTGTGGTTTTCTCTCAAAAGGGTTTCCACATTAAATTCGGTGTGCTGTGATTTGTGTTTGTTGCATTTACTGTTTCAAAGTAGATGAATGATTGATGGATGTTTAAAGTAAAAAAAAGTATCTTATATTAATTCACTCCCCCCTCTCAATATAAGCATAAGTTCAACACTCGTGTCTTGTGTAAGGGTCATCTTGTTTTCTTGCTTCCGTGTTTGTTTCTTACCAAGTTTCAGCTGTAAGCACACATCACTTTATGCAGATGAAACATTGTATTATATTCATTTAACCAATCGTCATCCAGACTTATTTGTTTTGCTTTCTTGCCCTCTTCCCCTTTAGAGTCCAGACTGCCCTCATTTAAACCTTCTACTGCCCACAAAAGCAGATTGCAAGGCCACTTGCACCTCAATCATACACTAATGAAGAATGAAGGAAGTAGCATGTGTTGTATCAGCTAGCTTTAAGAGCTCCTTAGCATGCAACCTATAAATAGCTAAAGCAACATGGTGGTTACAAGTGAAATTTGTACCTGTTTTGCAATTAAAATGATAGAGGTGATACAAGGAATTCTGCCAGTGTCTCCAAGTTTAGTATTTAGTGCTTGAGCATAACAAGGAGCTCGATTTATATGTTTGTGCTTGTTTTTGATTCATTGACCCAACACCTTAACAAACTGTGGTTGCATATGTGATAATGTGTACTATAGTAGTAGACAAACCTCCTCGATTGCATTCTTCATCCTTGCTTTTAGAAAGTAAATCCCTTTTCAAGAGCTCAGAATAGTGTTTGTTAGTGGTCTTTGCCTATTATCTGTGTAGCCATCCATGATAATAGAACACCTTGTCCAAATTTCAAACCCAAGTTTGTTTGAGGTATTTCATCAACACTATGCATCTTTAAGGCCCCTGTATGTAACTTTGTTGTTTTTAATTTGTTGTAACTTGGGGGTAGAAATATCAACATATATTACTTTCTGCCATTTCCTTGTAAAAAAGAGAACAAGAAACATTAATCACAAATCCCTTTCGCCATCATAAACACATCAGTTACTTCTTTACTTCCTCATGCTGCACATTATACATATCAATCTAATTTGCACACAAACACCTTTATACTGGAAGAACCCCTTATATGGTTAATAGACTTGTAAAGGTGTTTCATTTACGTGGGAGTACTCTCAAGTTTGGGTTTTCCTGCCATGCACACTTAAAAATGTTGCATTTTCAGTAACCATGTGAATTTTTATCTTTTCGATCGTTTTTAAAGTTAGCAATGAACACCTATATGCTCCCACTCCATTATCAGGTATGGCTAAAAGATGTGGGTAAACTCAGATGCTGTAACTACAAATAGAACAGTTACACAGATTGCATACCTAATCGTGGGAGCAACCGCTGTTTTGCTTATCATTATTTTTGACTTTCGACACAAATTGAAGGGCTTTTGTGCTTAACTATCTTAAGGATTTCTGGTGGCGGCCTTATTTCAGGCTGGGCAGAATGACTTTCTTCCTCTATTTTTTTCCCTAGAAAGGTGTAGCTGTAGTGATGAATGTAGCAGGATAAAATTCTTGCTGCCCAAAATGAAATAATTCTAAAAACCTCAAAATGCCATGAAACATATCAAGTGCCTGTCTGCAGTTGAATATTTGGAATTTTTTAGACTTGAAGCTACCACTTGAATCACTTTGTATCTCCCAGATGTATTCATATCAAGCTCCAACTTATAAATTCTGAATTTTTATTCTTGGCCACTTTAAGCACCATCCCAGCTGAAAATTATTGATTCTCGTGGCTTCAACACACAAAATAACTCAAGGTTGTTCACAAGCTTGCTGTTCTGATTTTTGTGTTTGCAACAGTATGGGTAGTCAATGTAAGGGAAAAAGGTTAGTGGATTAATTGTAGGTTAGGTTAGGTTAGTGGGTTAACTGTAGGTTAGGTTAGGTTAGTGGGTTAACAAATTAGCTGATATTAGTTTCTATTTTTTTTGTTAAATATTTGTGCTTGTTTTAAAAAGTGAGGCACTGGTTTGGGGATGGGACATCCCAGCACCCCCCAGCAAATGCTTTGAAGAGTAAATTATGCTTTTGAGCCCCATTGATCAACTATTGTGGTAATTCTTGGGCATTTATAAGTTTATGTTATCTTATTGTATTTAGTAATGTTACTTGTCTTCAAGAACGCCCCCAAGAAAAAGGCAATGTTTTCCTCTGCCCCATTCTTCCCTAGGAACATGAAATGCCGGTGCACAGGTTCGTTCCCCATGCGAGTTGAAACAAATCTGAAGTAAATTTGGCCTGGAATTCATTCCCTCATGAAAAGAAAAGGATTTCCCTTCTTAAATAAGCCCTTTAGGCCCTTCACCCACCATTGTGGGTGGCTTCTCAATATTGGTTACTTGGTTTAAACAGAAGTTGATTTTTTATAATGTTTTAATGTTCATTGCCACTTTTATATTTATTGAGGGTTTAAGGGTCGGTCACAAGGGTACTCAAGGTTGATGTCCTTATGTTTCAGTGTTCACTAACATAGTTTTTTTCTCAACATTGTTTTAACTTGTTCTTTAGAATCCGGTACGGCCATTGAATAGGCTGAAACAGAAAAGTAGAGCATTATATTCAATATCGGAAGTTTCTATATATGCCCTCATTAGTTGTTAATTTTTCACCATGTCTATTATGGTCTCTATAGACTATAGTCAAATGACACATTCTAGTATGCAGTGTTCAATTTTCAGAGTGATATATCAGGAATCAAATTTCTATTACTATGATCTGAATATTAATGTTGCATTGGGTTTTTTCTTTTGCTGAAGTTTTTTCCTTTTTTACAAGCTTGTTTCACAAAATTTCTCACATTCTTGCAGAGAGGTGAAGCCAAACTTTTAATAGAAGACTGGGAAGGCGCTGTCAGTGACCTGAAAACGGCATACCAAAAATCTCCTCAGGTTACTATCTCTTTTGGAAAACTTTCAAATTATTATTTGTGTTCAATAGGAATATGTTAGATGTTCTGTTTAAACAGGCCGGCTTCTATGATCTCTGGCATTTATGTGCCGAGTTGTTTGGATATATGCAATCTTTAATAAATACTTCAATCCATATTATTTCACATTATATGCTGAAAATAGGAATTTGAGATTGCTTGTCCATTATTTCAATCGAGTAATTCCTTTGAAGAATTTCTATATCTGGGTTTCTGTTTAGTTGCAACTAATATATCGAATCTTGTGAAGGTTTTGAGGGGGAAATTGTTCTGACCAGTTCTGATATTTGCTTCCCCTAGTCCAAAACTTACAGTTCGAGTTTAGGTAATTGCATTGTGGTCCCTGTTAGTTTACCTGTTGCTTGGAGAGTGTTTGATTCTTGTGAGGGACACATCAATGGGTGAGTTTCATGATGGTAAAATATCTCATACCCCTTTTCATCTTATTCTTTTGACACTTGAAGTTACTTGGACTAGGAGGGCACACTACTTAATTTGTTGCATAAAAATGTGGAGTGGGTGCTTGGCATGTGTGGGAATGTACCTATCTTGGCACATGTTGGGTGCACTACCTGAGTTAGTTATTTGGAGAAGTATGCTTGGCATGTGGTCTCATGTAATCACTTATCCTAAGCACATGCAAGGCACACTATTTGAGGAAGGCCACATTCTCTTAGGTTGAGGCCTGACCTTATTGGAGGATGATTCTCTTGGAGGGCACATGAGTTGGTTAGAGTGTGTTAATTTTCCAAACACTAGCTGATTGCTGTCCCTTTGTTCTCAACAAGAAAAACTGTTTATTTAATGGCAGAAGTTAGATTTGGTTAATTTAATTTACTCAATATCAATTCTGATTTCTGTTCTCAATAATTCTTAAACTCAGAAATTATAAACAGGAATACTGGTATTTTTAAACAATGGTGCAGTGGAAATAAATAAACATAGGAAATCAGTCATACATTTGACACTGTTATTTTACCCTGGAAAACCCCAAAGGGGAAAAAACCTAAGTCACCTGGTTCAGGTTCGTGTTCGAATTCGACATGAATGAAATTCGGAAGAAAATCGTCTAGCAAATTTTTTCGATAAAATTCGTCATTAAATTCGAATATATATATATTAAATTTTATTTTTTATAATATAATTTTTTTAATATATTAAATATATATAATATAATATTATAATATTTAAAATTTATATTAATGTAAACCTATACTAACTTTACGGAATTATATTTTAGCCTAAAAAGTTCAAACTTTACAGAATTATATTACCATTTATATATGATAATATATGTAATACTTTGTTTTATATTATTATATTATATGATATATGTAATAT
Source organism: Pseudotsuga menziesii (assembly GCA_001517045.1). NCBI lineage: Eukaryota > Viridiplantae > Streptophyta > Pinopsida > Pinales > Pinaceae > Pseudotsuga > Pseudotsuga menziesii. Next base: position 131,639 of record LPNX010581801.1, on the reverse strand, counting down.
ATCATGTAAACTAAGATATTCAATGTCGATAAAAAAAAATACACCAACACTTCAGCTACCAGCTAGCCACGACATCTTCAAACGGATTGTTTCCCAGGCGGACTAATCGCCAGCTAGCCATAACATCTTCAGGCGGATCATTTCCAACATGGGCCCTTTGGTGTGGGATGCTACTTACGGACCGACACTTCACTCAGGATGACTGAAGTCTAAAAATCGGTGGCCTCAGTTCTCCAGCAATGAACAACGAAGAATGGATGGCGGCTTCACGTGGAATTTCTTACGGAGTAGGGCTACCCGGGGGCCGCAAAACGAGAAAAGACGAATTCAAAACAAATTTTTTACGGATTTTTTAAAAATCGCCCGAATTTGTAGCGATTTAATTCACGTTCACATTAGGTAAACCAAAGAAATCGAAATTGGGATGAAATTCGCCGAACTTGATCGAACTAATTCGACTGTCTTAAAAATTCGCCGATTTTCAATTTTCAAAGGAAAAAAACGGCGAACCTGGTGACTTAGGAAAACACCAACATTCAATGTTCTTCTTCTTTTATTAACTCAGGAAAATAAAAAATACAACAAAGGAACTTGTAACTCAATCCCCTAGGAAAATTAGCGTCTTTGACTGAATTGTCCCTCCTGGAGAAAATCGGCAAATCAGCTCACTCCAATTCAGCCCTGCGTCACCCTGCAATCCCTGCGTCAACTTACATCAGCTGTATAGATTCGCACGAATCATACTATCTCTCCTTAACGGCTGTACGGATTGACCCTTGATTTCGTTTGGCCTCTCTCTCTCTCTCCTTGACTCCACTTTAAACTTGCTCAAGTTATTCTCAACAAAGCATATATCTAGCCTAGTGTTGACCAAATACGTCAATGGACTAATCAACTTTTTGTACATTGTAGGACCCACCAACTCTGACTCAGAAGCATCAAGCTTCTTTAGGTTGATGAACATAGTTGTAGACATAGGACTGCAATCCTCCATCCTGAATCTCTTCAGAATATCAATTGCATATTTTCCTTGTCCCAGGATGATTTCAGTTGTTTGTTGCCACACCTCCAATCCTAAAAAGTAGTGCATCATGCATATGTCCTTCATCTCGAACTCCGAGGCTAGATCACACTTACACATCTCAATGAACTTCTTTGACCCAGTAAGGAAAATATCATCCACTTAAAGTACCAAGATGAGTCGATCATCACCAACAAGCGTAAAATACAAGTTGGGATTCACTTCACTCTTGATGAAGTCCATCACCAACAGATACCCATCAATCCTTGAGTACCATGCCCTTGGGGCCTGCTTGAGTCTATATAATGCTTTATTCAACCTGCACACATGAGAATCTCTCCCATGCACCTTAAAGCCCTAAGGATCCTCAATGTACATCTCTTCCTTAATTACTATGTTGAGGAAGGCCGTCTTCACATTGTTAAAGTTAGTGCAACTGCGAGACCCATTCTCAGGGAGGATGGTACCCTAGTCCGTTAACTAGGGTAGAGTAAGACCCTAGAAGGTACCCTAGGGCACCCATTAGTCTCCCGAGGTTCTTGGTCTAGGACCAAGTAGGTTGATGCCATAGAAAATTCCCAACATATGGTTAGGGCCCCTATATGTCTCTAGGCCCCTGGTAGTCTCCCGGGATTCTTGGTCTAGGACCAAGCAGGTTGATGCCATAGAAAAGTCCCTAACATATGGTTAGGGCCTCTATATGTCTCTAGGGTATTTTGGTCTGGGACTAGACAGTTTCTTGGACACGATGTCCAAGTAGATGCTGTAGGTTGAGACAAAGACTTCCTGGTCTGGGACCAGGCAAATTCTTGGTCTGGGACCAAGCAGTTCTTGCAGGAGCATTCCTGGTCAGTTAACTAGGTGAATCTTGGTCAAGTTGACCAAGATGATGATGTATGATGCTCTCTATCCTAATTAGTTATTGCTAGGTTGTTTCTCAAGGGATTGGCCACCCCGTGATGATGTCACTAGCACCTAACCCTTAGGAGCATTATTGAGGACCAAAGGATCTCATCATCCAGTTTGGATCTTCTCCTTGTACGGGATGATAAAAATATATGTAACAATGTTCTTTGAGAAAGAGAAAAGATTAAAGTCCTTGATCTTGTTGGCCCTATGGGTAAAAGGGGTTGTTTGTCCACCTTTATGGTACACCTTGGTCTTATGGGTATGAGGTTTGTCTTACATTTTTATTATGACCCCTTTGGTTGACTTATGGTCATTATCTTACTTGATCCTAACACTCCTATTATGTGTACCTTTAGCATAATGACTTTTATTTTATGTTTTATTTTTTGGACCATTGATACCCTATCCTAAGTCAACTTAACTTTATGGTTTTTATTTTTGTAAGACCATTGGACCATTGGTACCCTATCCTAAGTCAACCTAATTTTATTTTATGTTTTATTGGTAACCACCCTAAAACCTAGGGTTGCCTAAGTGATCACTCTAAAAGGCTTGTCAAGATTATAAATTAAGTCCATTCCTCCATTCCAAAAGCATGTCTTGATAGAGAGAAGTTTAGATCTGATTCCTTGCTCTAAGGTTCGCTGTTGATGGTTTTGTGTGTTGTCTTGGCTCTATACTTCTGCTAAGGCTTGCTACTGCTTGACGCCTTGGGTTCTTGTTACTCTTGAAGTGAGGCCATGACCTCACATGACAGGACTTTGACATTACTTCTGCCCGCTAGGGCTGAATCATGACTTTACTACTGCTTTCCTGCTAGGCCGTGACCTACCTGATCCGTGGACTGTGTATCCTGCTAGGCTGTGACCTGCCTGATTCGTGACTGTGTTTTCTCTGTTGCTGTTGTTACTTTGTTTTCTCTGTTGTTGCCGTGATTGTGTCTTCTCTACTGTTGCTGTGACTGTGTCTTCTTCTGTGCTGAGCGTGACTGTGTCTTCTGCCAGCGTAATCGTGTCTTATTAGCCAACGTAACTGTGTCTTATCAACCAATGTGACTGTGTCTTATCAGCCAGCGTGACTATGTGTCTTTTGCTATCGTGATTGTGTCTTATCAGCTAGCATGGCTGTGTCTTCTTCTCTGCTGAGCGTGACTGTGTGTCTTCTGCTGAGCGTGATTGTGTGTCTTCTGCTAGCATGACTGTGTCTTCTCTGCTAGTGTGACTGTATCTTCTGTGCTGAGCATGATTGTGTTTCTTTCTGGTGTGACTGTGTTTCTCAATTGAGCAGTGACTTGGCTGGGTTGTGTTTTGTGAAGGTGCCTTTTCCTTAAGAAGTGCTACTGAAGTCTAGATAAAGAATTGAAGTTTCTCTTCATGTTGATTAAGAATCTGAGGTCTGCACCCTTACTACCATAACCCTCTTAAGCTCTCTCAAGGTATATCATTTGTTCATTTAGGTGACTTGTTCCTTTAGTGACAAGATCAAAACCTAAAAGTATTCGAGTATAAGGCTGATCCAAAACAATTCTAGATTAGTATTGTTACAGTCCTCTGTTACTATTTAGTACTGCTGTTATTTCATGTACATTGTTATTATTTTGTTTCATTAGTTATAATATTGTTACTGTACATGGCATTTGGTAAATCATCTCAAGGACAAACTTTAACGCAATGACCAGTGGAGTGTTAAAGTTGAAAGAGATGAAAATTATGTTTGAATTTATTGCAACAACACTATTATGAATCAAGCCTTATTTTTAATTATGTTTATGCATTAAAGTACATATTTTTTATATCAGATCCTAACCTAACCCTAAACTTTAACACACATCCATCTGATGTATTTTCCAAGCCTTATTTTTAATTCTGTTTATGCATTAAAGTATATATTTTTTATATCAAATCCTAACCTAACCCTAAACTTTAACACACATCCATCTGATGTATTTTCCACCTCATCTCCATAGCAATAGATATAACAACCTTGATAGAAGTATACCTTGCTACTGGAGCGAATGTCTCCTCATAGTTTACTCCCTCCTTATCAGAAAACACTCTAGCCACAAACCTCACCTTATGCTTCTCCACATTGCCATCCGCAACATGCTTGATCTTAAATAGCCATCTCTAACTAACCATTGGTTTACCTTCTTACCTCATAACAACGTCCCACACATAATTTTTCATGATGGGTGCATACTCCTCCATCATGGCATCCCTCCAAACCTAATGGCCTACTATCTCTTCAACATTAGTAGGCTCAAAATCAATGATGTAACTCATGAGTGCCATGTAATTTGGAAACTGTCTTAGTGGTCTGCTCTACCTAGAAGTACTCTTAGGAGCCTCCACATGCTCCTTAGCATCTCTTAGTGTTTGCTATAGCGATCTTGGCCGCCTCCTGATAGAAGTAGAAGGAGCTTTCAATTCCTGGTTTGAAGGCCGAGTCCTTATACTTGCAGGTGTTGATCTCTCCTCAAGCTTTAGAGCCTCTTGCTCTTCATCCTCTGCCACTATTGGAATAATGTCCTGTGACTTCCTAAAGGATTGACTCTCATCAAATCGAACATCTCTCCTCATAACTGTTTTCCCAAGTGATGGAATGTATACCATGTATGTCTTTGAAGAATCGTATCCCAGAAAAAATCCCTTCTCACCTGAAGGTTCCATCTTTGTCCTCTTCTCCGACGGTACATGCACATACACCAAACGTCCGAAGATACAAAAGTGACCAATTTTTGGACTCACCCTTGTGAATTCCTCCTCCGGAGGCGTGTTCCCCAAAGGCTTACGAGGACTCCTGTTCTGAAAGTACAATTTCGTGTTGTGTGCTTCTGCCCAAAGAAACATGGGAAAATCTCGATCATGGGTCATTGCCTTGGTAGCTCCAATGATGGCCTTGTTATTCCTCTTTGCAATCCCATTATGTTGCGGGTTGTAGGGTACTGCCAATTCCTTCTTGATTTTTGCCTCCTTGCAGAAATCCTTGAACTTGTTACCTGTAGACTTGCCTCCATTATCTGTTCCTAGAAATTTGATTTTCCTCTCTTTCTGGTTCTCGATGTGAGCCTTAAACTCCCGAAACTGACTGAAGACCTTATTCTTGGTCTTCATAAAGTAGATACACATTCTTGTAAAGAAATCATCTATGAAGGTCATGTAGTAGTTGTAACCTATCAATGAGGCTATTGACATAGGGCCACATATATCTGAATGCACTAGATCCAATATTCCCTTAGACCTGCTATCACTGCGAGGAAAGTTGGTCTTGGCATACTTGCCAAGTGCACATCCCTTGCATACACCTTGATGCTTCACATTGAACTTTGGAAGACCAGTGACAATCTCCCTCGGAATCTGTAAAGATTTGTAATGCAATTGACCCATCCTCTTGTGCCATAACTCGAACAAGCTGTCACTGTCACTATGAACAAGTGCACACATTGGTTGAACCTTCAGCAAGTACAAGTTACCCACTTTGCTCTCTATTACTCATCTTGTATCTGAAATGGAGCCTTTCGTCTTAACAAGTACATGTCCATCCTGAAAGCAGACCACATATCCCCTTATCCTCAATAGCCCAAATAGATAGAAGGTTCTTCGTTAACTCTAATACATATAGTATGTCTTTCATGTCCATAGGATCTGTTGACTCTAGCTTAAACTGAATAGATCCAACCCCCACATGTAGATCTGAATCTTCCTCTGTAATATTGGTGAAGACATCTTGCATTCTTGTCATGTAACGAGAAGCCCCACTTTTTGGCGAACCATGCATCCTTCACTAAGGTGCTAGAAATACAAGACACTAATGAGAATTCCTTCTCAAACTTTGCACCTTTGTGTCTGTTGTTGTTGCGACCTATGTCTTAATCTTGCCCTTCTGTTTGTTCGAACATTGATGTGTATAATGATCAAACTTGTGACATGCAAAGCTCTTGACTTTGCTCATGTCCTTTTTCCCATCATGAGTAGAAGTCTCTCCACCTGTATTCTTCTTTCTCGGACCAGGATGTGGAACTAGTCTAGCACTGGGGGACTCATCCTAGAGTTGAGTGGCCATTCTTTGAATGAACGCACCTAGTCAGTTACCAGGAATTTTACCTAGTCCGGGACTAGGGACTCATCCCGGGGCTCAGGGCCATTTTTGGGAGAATAGAGGTGCTTGGTTTGTTACCAAGTATTTGACCTTGTGTCAAATTATGCAGCCTATGGCTAAGGCACCTGGTCTGTCACCAGGATAACACTATAAGCCCTAGACCGGGTTTGGGCATGGGTCACACTCTGACCCTCGATCAGTGGGCTTTGTGATCTTCTCCAAGGCTTAGCTACCCTTGGTTAAGACACCTTAGTATTCGATCTTGGTGTCATATAGAGTGTGAGATAAAAGCATTAGTAATTTTCTCTGTTTATGATGATGTACTCTGAGTGGGGATGAAGGACCACCTTGACCACTTGTTTTGACCACAGGGCACTTGAAGAAGGCTAAAGTAAAAGTCTAAAATACACAAGGACCCTTAGTACCACTAAGGAGTCAAAGTCAAAGTGCAAAAAGACCTTTAGTACCACTAAAGGTAAAAGTCAAAGTAATAAAAGAATACCATATTATTATTTTGTTCTTTTGAGTTTTGGTCCACTTACAGGTGACTTCAAAGGCTATAAAAGAAGATCAATCCATTTCATTATTACACACACACTTGCTCTTGCACTCACAGTTGCTGAAGGAAGATTTTCACTGGTTTTGGAAGAGAAGGATATCTTTGTGGTCATGCCCTAACATGGATGAGTCTAGCTAGGGCATCCACACTTGTCTTGTTGATCAACCCTAAACTAGGGTTTCACCATTTTTGCTGCAACTAGGGTTTAACCCTAAGTCTTTTCCTCTTCATGACTGCCTCAACAACTTCACGGGCAGCTTCTCAGATTTCACGGACAACTCTCAGATTTCGCGGACAGCTCGTATCTCCTCACGGGCAGGCTGTGAGAACTTCGGCTAGCCTTCCTCCACCTCCAACAACCACCTCCTCACCCTCGGTCAACCTCCTAACAGGTTTGGGTAGCCTTGACAAGCCCTAGCAGGGCTAGGGAAGCCTGCTGGAGCCTTCAGGCACACCCAGCAGGCCCTAACAGGCCACATGCATCCTGCTTGTGCCTCTGGGCATACCCAACAGGCCACAACAGGCCTTGGGCAGCCTCGAGAGGACCTCGGGCAGGCTAGCAGAGCTCGACAAAGGTTCGAGCAGCAATAGAACAGGACTGGGCAAGCCAAATAGGGCCTGGGCAGAGCATAACAAGTCACGGGAAGACAAAGCAGGGTTCGGGCAGTAGGGCAGACAAGCTCGGGAAGCTTGACAGATTTTCGGGCAGAGCAGATTGAGCTCCGGGCAGCTTGACAGGTCATCCGGGCAGTTTCCGTACAGATTTGGGCAGAGATCTGACTTTTGGGCAGCTGATAGGAATTAGGGCAGAAAGCCCTAATTCAGTTTTGGTGCAAAAATGATCTTTTATGATTTTGTATTAGTGATGTTCCGAATGAATTATTGAAGAAAACATTCATCTCAGAATTCTGAGATTGAAGAATTCAGTCATCTCATTTACGAGATGAATTACTATTGCTTTTGGTGTTTTTGTTCTTTAAAGGTTTCCCTAGTGAAAAACTCTTGTGTTTAGTGTTTTGATGTGTTGAAGTTTTACTGCACTTGTAATTTGTTATCAGTTAATTTGCAATTTTTTTAAAGTATTCATGTGAATGCTAAAATTCAACACAAATTACCAATTCGAATCCCCCCTGGAGCATTCAAAAATACCGCTCTATAGAGCACACAAGCAGAACCCCTACTAGGGCATTCACTTCACATAGCACAAATAACCAAGAATGTGCAAGTATCGACCAATTCTCTCTTAACAATTTGCTTTCTTCCCAGAGCCCAGCCCTCATGCACTCCACAACATGCACAACAATGAATGAATGCCTCTCTGGAACCATACAAATCCTTTTTGTTCAATTCGAATTGCCTACAAGAGTTTGGCTCCAATCAACTGAGGAAGGACTCCCAAACACTAGGGCTTCTTGACTACCACTCACTGACATACTCAAGCTACATCCAAATCACTTGAGACTGACTCCTAACAATTACAAAGACTACTCCCTGACTTGGCTAATTCAAATTCCTCAAAATTAGCCTCCAACCCCACTTAACTAACTCACTAACTGCTAACTAGGTCTTCTACTTGAGAGTTGAGACTGACTCGAATTAGTCCTAGGGATTTGAATTCTCCCAAATTTAGCACAAAATAATCAGTTAGACTCTAAATCAATCACAAAGCTAAACTGGACTGACAACTGGCTCCAATTCCTAAGTGGAATTGCTTAATTAATTAAAGTGACCCTAATTAATTAACTGACAACTAGTTTCACTAAACTATTGTAACTGAAACAAAGACTCAATTTAACTGATAGATGTTAAAATTAACTAAATTAACTTAAATTTAACTGCCAGTGACCAAAATTAGGCGCTGTCATGACTTCAGTGAGCCGAGAAGGGTGCATGACTAGTGTGTATGAAGTGAAAGTGGGCCCCACTGCTGATTAGATGAGAAATATTCTCACCTAGGGCGCAGATTTTGCATGCAAGTGCATGCATGTCACTAATTATGGGTTTTTGGACCCCCATAGTCCGGAATTAAAGAAATTAGATAGGCAAGAGTAATGTTAGGGGGGTCTGCAACTCCTAACCCCAACCCCATCTCACAAGACATTCCAGAACCCCCCAACAAAGTTGTTGTCATGTTGTGCCATTATTAATTATAATAATATCCATCTCATCAGGTGTCCATGGTCCTGGCACCCAATTCCATCTCAACAAAGCAAAATAAGCAAATGAACCAATGTATGGGGATTACCATCGGGATATTACAGATTTCCATCTAGACATATGATGCAATCATTTTCACACAAACAATCTGAACAGAAAATGTATTTGTATTAATGGTTCTATTTATGTTAAAGAAAAGTTCATAGCCACAATACCATTAATAAAAGGTAATTCAATATGTCAATGCCAGAGCTAGCATTATGAGGACTGAAGCAGCCAAAGCTCACTTACCCTCTAATGCCTGATATTATTACTCTGTCGACCATGTTTATCATTACTTTTCTTCATAAATTACCTGAAAAAGAAATTATCAATCCAAACTGACCTTTTTTACTTTTTAAAATTCAGTGTTTCCATGTTTCCTAATATTAGTGGGGTTGTATTTCCGATGCCAATGTAATTCAATATGTGGATCAAGACATCTTAATTTCAATGCTAGCATTATCAGGATTGAGGCAGCCAGAGCTCACAATACCTCATTATGCTAGATATTTATTACTTTGTCAAGTATGTTAATCATTAACTTTTCTTGATAACCTGCTTTAAAAAAATAAATTGTCTATTCAAAATGATATAATTGGAGAAAACTCCACAGTTAAGCACGCTTGAGCCAGAGAGTCTTGGGATGGGTGGTTTCCCGGGAAGTCCTGGTTACCAGGTGCAAGCCCCGGAGGTGATGATTGAAGCTAGGTGAATGATTTCGCTGGCTTCAATCTCACTTCTTCACCCCGCTGAGCATCACCCGATGCAACGATTGCTACATGGACTATTAAAAAATAATGATAAATTGGTCAGGTATGGGACTAATTAGTCTAATTATCATCACGAGATATGGGTCATACATTTAGATGACTTACTCAACACGGATATTCTCATAAATATCATATGTTGCACAGCGTAATCCTCTTAATAGAAATAAAAAATTAGACTTGGAGCTCAAAAAATTGAATAGTTCACAAGGCACATATTTGCTAAGGTTTTGCAAATAGGGTAGCAGGCTAAGTGGACTTGACTGTATGGAAAACTCCACAGTAAAGCATGCTTAAGTTGGAGAAGTCTTGGGATGGGTGACCTCCAATGAAGTCATGGTTACCGGGTGCAAGCCCTGGAGGTGATTATTGAAGCTAGGTGAATGATTTCACTAGCTTCAATCTCACTTCTTCATCCCTGTGAGCATCACCTGATGCAATGTGTATTAAGTGGACTATTCAAAAAACATGATAAATTGGTCGAATGTGGGACTAATTATCATGAGATATGGGTCATCCATTTAGATGATTTACTCAACGCAGATATCCTCGTAAATATCATATGTTGCACAGCGTAATCCCCTTAATAGAGATTTTTTATTTATTAAATTCTTTGTTTCACTTTTTCCTAAGATTTGTTGCGGTCGCATTTCTGACACCATCCCTATCTCAGAAACTGTACATGTTTCCAAGTTTTATGCAACTTAGTTTGGGCTAGTATTTTACTATTGAAACATGGATTGCCTGATAAAATGAGTTCATCTTCAAGGTTCTATATACAAAAAATGTTGATATCTAATTGCCTTGGAAATGACATTATCCTCTTTCTGGGGATACGTTTTGGGTGTTGGATATAATCCCAATAGTGATGACCTTTCAACCATAGCCAGCGAAAAACTGTGAAGATAACAAGGGGTCCTGAGATCCCTATGTCTTTTCCTATTTTTTCACATCCTTTCATCATTTATCACCCACAAGAGCAAGAATATTGTAACCTTCGATTTGTTATCATTCCTGTCATTAGAATATTTACACCTAATTTTGTTTATATTTATGTAACTACATGTATAGTCGCAAATTGGTAAAGAACAAAACCTTCTGCAACTTGGCGGATGCATGACGTGAGAAAAATGTGTACTAGCACTAAAGCAACAATTCATTATATACTTTAAAGTTATTGTCAAAGCCAAGCCCTCATCAAGGCAATTAATAAATAATGTGAAGAATACAAGAGTAATGATAGGACTAATTTAGAATTCATTATACACTTCAAAGTTATTGTCAAAATGTGTACTAGCGCTAAAGCAACAATTCATTATATACTTTAAAGTTATTTTCAAAGCCAAGCCCTCATCAAGGCAATTGATAAATAATGTGAAGAATACAAGAGTAATGATAGGACTAATTTAGAATTCATTATACACTTCAAAGTTATTGTTGAAGCCAAGCCCTCATCAAGGCAATTAATAAATAATGTGAATAATATATGAAAGTAATGGTAGGACTAATTTACAATTCATTATACAATTCAAAGTTACTGTCAAAGGCAAGCCCTCATCAAGGCAACTAATAAATAATGTGAATAATATAAGAAAGTAATGATAGGACTATTTTTAGAGTCATGTGGAAAGATGATAAGTTTACTCAAACATCTAGGAGTGACGAATGCCAAATCGAAACATTCATTCGTAATTCACAGAGGCTTGTACATACCAATGAACATACCAATTGCCCCAAACTTGATCTTAGAGAATGAACATAGCAATTAGCATTCATTACGGCCATGAGATTGGAGAAACGAACACATTGATACAGATAAACAACATTGGATCTTGCTCAAAAAGTTTTTTTGGAATGGTTATTTGGTAGCTGAAAAGTAACTCATCTGGTATCAATGTTAAACTGAATTATCAAAAATTATTTGCCACTATCCTATTATAATGAAAAACAGAGAACATAATATTTGCCATTACATAATATTAGCGTAATAGAACATAGAATGATAAAAAAGATTTGCCATTACCACGCTTCAATAAAATATGTGCAGTGAAGTTAATTTTTATCCTCTGTAAGAGATGCTAAGGACTCTAGATTATTACAATGTTTATGATTATCTTTGACCAGAAAAAGAAAAATATAATTTCGCTTCCCAAAATGGCCCTTTTCAAATTACATATAACCCGGATTTTCTAATATTTCTACAGTGATAACTTGCTACGACCTGTACATCATTATGAAGATCAAAAGTGTAACTGATAGCAAGACCTCAAAAGCTCAATCTTTATAACTGATAGCAGCTTCTAAGGACCAGAGTCCTTAAAACAACTTCCAACCCTGAGCAGCAACTTCATGCATCATTTGTAGATATATAATCTTTAGGATATCCTCCAAAATTTCCTTTGTGCTTCTTATAATGTACATTACCCTCTACTCACTTTCACATAATCTACCAACATAGATACCTAGTTGCCAATTGCCCATGCACAGTAGTGGTTCAATAGCCCAAGTGTTCCTTCTTGGGTTGAATCAGTATCATGCTAGTTCTAATTTCACCAACTCTGCGAGTAGCCTTTCAAACAAATCCCTAACCACAATCTCAACACCGCAGCCAAAATAAAGGTATTCTTGTACTTCCCAGAGGGTTCTGGCTCCTGAAAAACCTCCGGAATTTCTTCCTTTTCATGTTCAGGCCCTCCACAAACTCCAAACCTTGTGGTTCTTCCGTTGTGGCCAAGCCATGCTTCACTTTGAGTGCCGCATAAATGTCATTCACATTCAGCCTATGCATCCATTTCCTTATCCTTCCTCCGCCTGTCGTCTATTTGACTGTTAACTGATGCAAATTATAACTAAACAATAGTTTTATTAAAAACATTCTGCCTCCTCCCTTTCTGGATTGCTCTAGTTAAGTTTTCAAATTCTTCCTGGATATTTGTTGTAATGCAGATTCCTCGTTGTAAAAAAGTTTCACACTGATTTTCCAGCACTGAACTTGGAACAATACTTCTATAAGATCTTTGAAATCTTCAGGCTGAGGCTGATTGTATTTTGCAGGATATGAATATTAGAGAAGTATTAATGAGAGCTGAACACTCTCTGAAGTTGAGCAAGCGGAAAGATTGGTACAAGGTTCTTGGTGTTTCAAGGACTTCGTCTATTGCAGAAATCAAGCGAGCATATAAAAAGCTAGCACTACAGTGGCATCCTGACAAGAATGTAGACAATCTGGAGGAGGCAGAGGCCAAGTTCAGAGAAGTGGCAGAAGCATATGAGGTAAGAATTATTACATTCAAGTACCACAATTCAAATGCTTGCTTGTATTTTGGTACACATACTTTTTTTCATCACTGTAAATAGGCATTAGTTGCTAGGCAAGTTTTGCAATATCCACAAAGAAAGGAGCTTCTTGTATGGCAATGATAGTGATAGTGAACAAATATAGGTTTCAGCAGATAGCATCCAGAGTTTCGTAAATGCATCTCTAGGCAGATAGAAAATTGAAAAATGCAACGTCTACCTCCAAGGAAACATCTGCTCACCAAATAAATATCCATGATGCGGTTCAGTAACGAAATGGTACTGTAAATATAGCCATGATCACAGTGATAATACATGTGCCAATACTATTACTGCTGTACAGTCGAAAGGGCTCACTGGAATCTACAGGAGGAAAAATGCTCAGACACTGTAGGATATAGAACTTTGCTATATTAAAGATGCAAACCCTTTTAAAAGAAGCATGAAGCTAAGGAATGATATGGATTGGATTGCATCACTCTTCCTTCTTCAGATTTACAGAAAATTGCCATGGTAATCTGTGCTGCTGTTCTCTTGCTTGAGAACATATTCGATATATATAACTTTCTTTAAGCAAAATTTGGAGCTTCTATTCCTCTATCTACTTTACTACGGTTGCTAATTGCAGTGCAACATGATTTGTTCAGTCGTCATAATACAATGAAAATGTTTCCAAATTGAAAATTTGAATTTAATGGGGATTTCATTGCATTTTCTGTATTAGGTGCTTGGAGATGATGAGAAGCGAATGAAGTATGATAGAGGCGAGGATATTGAAGAGCCTGGTATGGGTTCTGGAGGCTTCAACCCTTTTGGTGGTGGGCAACAATTCACATTTCATTTTGAGGGTGGTTTCCCTGATGGCTTTGGATTTCAATAAAGACCTCAAGAGTAAGACTTCCCATATGGCCATTTTTGCTTCATATTCGTTCATCTGTTAGTAAAGAGTTCATGCAATGACAAGGGCAATGCTCATGGGTTTCTGTATGACTTCCCTGGAGGTTAAAGCCAGGTTTTAAGATTTGGAGCAGCTTGAATGTTAACTCTTGAAATCAAGAGTTGAGTCGAAATTGATTGTTCTACAGCAGGTTTGGGTTTACTGTTCTCAATATTATCATTGAGGGCCAATCTTTGCTCAAATTTTGTGTTAGCTGGTGTTCAGGGCTTTCTCAATATTATACTCATTGTTGCAAGGATTGAAAATATGAATACTGAAATTGGTTGGAAAGATTCTTTACTTTTGAGAATCATTAGTTTATTTATCCTCTTTGCCATTGCCATGGATGTCCAATAGAGGATATATAAAATTTGAATACGTGGAGCACTGCCAGAGGGATTCTTTTTGTCGAATAGATTCTTGACAAGTGATAATGAAGTATTCGTTTTCTTATTGTTCAATTGATCATTCAAGGTTTGTTCGAGGAGGTTGCATTGCACTCTAAATCATCACATTCCAAGGAAAGATATTCAGATTTTATGAATCCACGAAGACACCATTATTTTAGCCTTGTGTATCTTTAACTGAAACTTTATGTTAAGATTTGAGTTCTGGAATTTAAGCTAGTAATACTTTGCATTCAAAAGTAGCTCCAAACGTAGCTCCATGTTCTGACTGTGACTTGAAAGCTCCATGTTTACTAGGATTCCATTTTCTCACTATGGCTTGATAGGCCTGCACTGGCTGCTTACGAACTTTTCCGACTTCTTTTGATTTCTCAAGAGTTTTTCAATGGCGCAATGGATCACCAATTCCGAAATAAACTTATAAGAGGTTAATGTACATCGCCATCTTCCAAATGATAAAAACTTACGATGTGAGAATTATAGTTTGATAGCTCATGTCTTCCAACCACTTGAAATTATTGAATAATATGAAGAGATGCCTAAAATTTTACAATGCTTTAACAATGATTTGTTGAAGATTGTTAAATTTGTTCAAAAAATGAAAAATTGTCAATACAAGTCTGAAATGATAAATAAATATTGAGTTTTGGATTAAATCTATAGATACAGAAAATAAACATTCTTACAATAATAAAAACATGTCATTTTAAAACCAGCGTAAATCTATTTTAACTCCAGATCTATCATGCATCGAGAGGGATAAAATTTTTGGAGGTACAAACCTTCTTTAGAGTGCAAAGTTGAGGAGAGTATTTCTTGATGCATGATAGATCCAAATTTAAGATGGATCTTTACCGGTATATATTAAATTAAACTCAATATGCTTTATATTTAGTGGATATTAAAAAACAGTTGTTTTTTTTGAGTGTGCTAGATTCATTTGTGGAATTATAAAAAACTATAATAAGTAAATCCATATTCAATTAAACTACAAAAAGTAGATCATGATTATATATTTGCATGTATTTTAGATAAATGTGATCTTTTAAAAGAATAATATATAATCTATACAAAGTAACAATGTAAAACAATGTTTATTGGTGAAAAATGTATAATTTATACTAACAAAGTTGATCTTCCTTGAATGGTATACATATATTTCAATTAATTCTTTTAGTTTTAATTAATTAGAATATATATGTTTTTGGTTTTGAAATTTATGATAGGGTTGATGTAAATATCGAGTTTTGCGTTAAATCTGCAATGACTATAGAAACAGAAAATATTCTTACAACAATAAAAACATGTCATTTTAAAACCAACGTAGATCCATTTTAACTCCAGATCTATCATGTGTTGAGAGGGATAAAATCTTTGGAGGTACAAACCTTCTTTAGAGTGTAAAGTTGAGGAGAGTTTCTCGATGCATGATAGATTTGAATTTAAGATGCATCTTCACTGGTATATATTAAATTAAACTCAATATGTTTTATATTTAGTGGATATTAAAAAACAATTGTTTCTTTTAGTGTGCTAGATCCATTTGTGGAATTATAAAAAACTACAATTAGTAAATCCATATTAAATTAAACTACAAAGAGTAGATCATGATTATATATTTGCATGTATTTTAGATAAATGTGATCTTTTAGAAGTATAATATATAATCTATACAAAGTAACAATGTAAAACAATGTTTATTGGTGAAAAATGTATAATTTATATTACCAAAGTTAATCTTCCTTTAATGGTACACATTATTTCAATTAATTATCTTAGTTTTAATTAATTAGAATATATATGTTTTTGGTTTTGAAGTTTATAATAGGGTTGATGTAAATATTGAGTTTTGGGTTAAATCTACAATTGACTATAGATACAGAAAATAAACATTCTTACAATAATAAAAAAACATGTCATTTTAAAACCAGCGTAGATTCACTTTAATGTCAGATCTATCATGCATCGAGAGGGATAAAATCTTTGGAGGTACAAACCTTCTTTAGAATGCAAAGGTGAGGAGAGTATTTCTCGATGCATGATAGATCCGAATTTAAGATGCATCTTCACATATTGGGTATATATTAAATTAAACTCAATATGCTTTATATTTAGTGGATATTAAAAAACAATTGTTTTTTTGAGTGTGCTAGATCCATTTGTGGAATTATAAAAAACTACAATGAGTAAATCAATATTAAATTAAATAGATCATAATTATATATTTGCATGTATTTTAGATAAATGTGATCTTTTAAAAGTATAATATATAATCTATACAAAGTAACAACGTAAAACAATGTTTATTGGTGAAAAATGTATAATTTATGCTAACAAAGTTGATCTTCGTTTAATGATACATATATATTTAAATTAATTCTTTTAGTTTTAATTAATTATAATATATATGTTTTTGGTTTTGAAGTTTATGATAGGGTTGATGTTGTCTAATTTTATTTGCTTAACATGTTATTATTTTATAAAAGTGCCATGTATTAGTTCCAAATTGAACATGTATTACACTTTTCCCTCATATTGGGATGTAGAAAGTAAGTGCCTATGGGCATAATTATTTAATTAAATATTGAGTTTTGGGTTAAATCTATAATTGACTATACATAAAGAAAATAAGGATGTTTATAATAATAAAGATATATCATTTTAAAATCATTAACTTATTTAATATGATTTATTGGAGAATTCTTTTATATATTAAATTTGGAGTAAACTTGAAAATGATAAATAAATATTAAGTTTTGAATTAAATCTATAACTAAATATAGATATGGAAAATAAGTATTATTACAGTAATAAAGATATTGTTTTTTTAAGCTAGTCATGTTATATATCATTGGAAAAATACATAAAATACAAAGAGACAATATCAGTGGCTTATCTACCACATGGGAAACCAAGTGATTGATTGATATGAGTTTACTTAGGTTCTTAAAGAGATGTCCAAAATTAACAAAATGAGACCAGAGAGGGAAACCTGTCCTACATAGGGAAGCCAAAGCCCCTCTTTTCAAGTTCCCATAACCATAGTAGTCTCGACAAAAAAATGGTTAACAACAATGTAGCAATTATTTATCTATAAAATTGAAGATTTGAAGAAACTAAGTCACTTCAAGCCTTGGTAAGATTTTTGTTGCTCCATCTTGAGGCTGGTGATAGATCTGTAGTGGAGTATTTGCAACATTTGCCAGAACATCCTGTTTTGAATGGATGTTGACATCATTTGGGATGGTGCTCACTACTAGCTAATAGCTTGCTTAGGTTTGATCCCATTCCATTCGAAATATATCAAGGATGTCATGTCCTCATTCAAACAAGACTACTTGCAAATAATGTTTCACCAATGTACTAGTTCCCTAGGTTGAGATGGATACATAAATTTTGTAATAAAGGGGCTATGAGACCTAAAAGGACTTTAATTTATCTTATTCACATATAAATGGGTCACACAAATAATAAATGCTAAGAAAATAAGGTGGCATTGGTTCATGAAAACACTTGGAAGCCTGTGGAGCCTTTGGGTAACTAGATTCCCCACACAATTGGCATGATATTCATCTAAATTCAAATCCATGGGTATTGTAATGTTATTGGAGGAAGATGTGGTGTCCAATAGCATATCATGAGCCAATGAATTCGAATTAGTAGAGGATAGTAACTCACATGGAAGAGGAAGAGACTGAAAGACAACGTGTGCCACTTGGAAGGAGATTCCATGCACTCTATGACAACAAATGATGAAAGATTTTGTGACAAGTATGACAAATTCAAACATGATTGTAGACTTATGACAAATCTGACATGACATGGCTAAAAATAGCCACAAAGAGGGTGCATTTGGGAGTTAGAGTCAACCATTCGAATTGGGAAAATATTTGAAGCATGAAGAGGAAGACAAGTGTCATATGAGTAACTAAACCACTAAGATGAGTTGAAGGAAGCCCATGGAGAGAAATTCGACCTTAGGAGGCTTCATGAAGTTAATAAAAGAATGTCATGAGGAAGGAGAATGGTTTTTGATCATTTGTTAAATGGTATTTGGCGTTTTGGAGAGCTTTTGCTTGTCCATTGCAAGGTGAGTGTTCACTCTCCCTGCTTGTGAACCGATTTCGAGGGAGTTGGATTCATTTCCAAGTTGGTTGATGGAGAAACCATTCAGACTTCTCATTGGAGCTGAATGAAGGTGTTTTAGTTGCACGTTGAAGGTCCATACAGTTCAAATTCTCATCTATCTCCATATTCTCTCATTCCTTGTTCTCCATTCCCCCACACTCTCATGTTGATGACGCACTTGCTGGGGTGGTGCTTGCACTTTGCTGAGTATATTTGATGCCCAAGCTTGGGTATATGATGTTTGAATCTGTAATCTTATGTCCATATGCTCTGTAAGTCGAATTATCATAAATCCATGTGTGAAAGGCTAGCATTCCCATGCTCTTGAATGACCAGTTTTCATGTATTTGGCTTCCATTTCAAAAGAGTTGTATATCAGATTTGTATGAGGATTTTTATCTGAGTTTGATGATTATGAGGAAGCCATAAATTATGTATGACTCTGTACTTTCATGACCATATGCTTTGTATATCGAAATCCAATAAATTCCAGTGTGAAAGGCCGACATTCCCATGCTCTTGAATGACTAGTTTTCATGTGTTTGGCTTCCACTTTGAAAGAGTTGTATATGTTGAAAGCTAGGCTTTCACATCATTCAAGCATACATTAAAGCACATACACAGCCATCAAAGACAAGTACTTTGGGAAGGGACGTCCAATCCACCTTTGAATTCATTTTGATGCTTATTTATAGATTAAGATAGAGGTTGGAGCGGTTGTATCCACTCCAACTACTCATTTGTTGGTATCTATGTAATTATACAATTATGATGACATTTAAGAAGTCAAGTGGCCCCCTCTACATCTCCCCCACAAACAAAACGTTTCTTCGTCCTGAAGAGAACAAAGAAATATGCATCAACATTTTGGGTCTCTACTACTGCTGAAGTAGTCCTCACTGTGCATCAACCATGCATATCGGTCTGCATAGGTAACTCAGCCGCAACAACCACTAGCTCGATAGGAAAACACACGTGTATAAGGCTCTACTGTGACTGGTTACTCTTCATCCTCCGTCTTCAATTTGACAGTAGTCCATCGAAGTCTCATCCTCTCACAACGGCGGGCAACCATCTTCTTCCACAACGAGGTCTTTTGGTTTAAAGCCTCACCCTAGCTCATCTGACCGACATCTCCATTGGTTCAGGCATGCGGGGCCTTTTGGCTCTTCGACTTTCTATGTCATTTCTCTATCTTCTGGCTTTCCGAGGTCTCAACCCATGAACAATTTTAGCATTTTGATAATGAGGGGTACATTGTCATCATGTCTCGTTGGAGTGCTTTGCTGTGTAGATGAATGATATCTACTTGAATGTGGTTGTCATCTTTTGAAATTCCTACCAGATTGTGTGATGCCTACTTATGTGCATTCATGTGCATAACCGTCTGCTTATAGTTCGACTGTCTTACCCTGACTCGACTTACAAAGGTTGGGAAGATACCAACTTGATTTACATAAAGTGGAGGGGATTTACCAACTTGTATGAAGGAATTTCTATGATCTTTAATGCTGTTGGGGAATCCATTTGAATGTTGTTTATGCTATTTACATTTCATGTCATTATCTGAACCATTCAATCTACTTTTTATGAGTCAAAATCGAGCTATTAATACCATTTCTCCTTAAGCAAATTCACTGAAAAATTACGATATAGATGCTGCACTTCATAACCTGTTTGAAAAGATTAATAACCATGAATAATGACATACATTGATGTGTGATATGCATCCCAATACCATGTTTTGGAAGTGGGGATGTTCGTATTTCATTTGGAGAGCTAAAAGTGTTATTTACCCTTGGGGTTTTAACATCTATTTTCCTAGTGTTTTGTCCTTCTTTCCCTTAGGGTCAAAAGAAAGTTACAGAAGCATTTGGAATGCATATGAGAATTCATAGTATGCACTAGGCTGTCCTAAGACCATTCAATCCCCTTCATACCCCTTCATACATAATTTGAATTCATTTGGGTGCATTTGTATCAACTTGGGTTTCACTAGTTCAAAGCTAGAAATTGACTAAAATTGTGCAAACTTGAATAACATGTCAAAATGAGTTTTTTGATTCTACCATTGAGTGTATGAGGTTTTCTAGGATGTTTTAAATCCCATAGTGTCCTTCCATAAGGAATTTGGAAAGGTTTGGTGGTGTTTGGAGCCCAACGAAGAAAGACTAGTTTACTACTTTTTCCTAAGAAATTTGTACTTTCTCTCATTGGCCCCAAACCAAGATGCATAGGCTTGAAGTCAGAATCAAAGTGTTCAAAGGTCATATTGGGATTTTATAAGACTAATCATACCATTGCATTTCAAATTCGGGACCATTTGGTGTCAGTTGGAACCCCTTAGAGTCATGACTAGTTAAGCTTGAATTCACAAAAAATGTATTTTTCTCCAAAATTCCAAGTAGGGACATTTCAAAGGAGGATTTTCAAGACCCCATATGATCCATATTGTGAACGCTTTTCTAATTGGGTCCCTTATCTTTCATTGCATGCTCCTAGAGGTTTGCTAGGAGACTTGCCTCAGCTTGCTTAATCTCAGACTTGATATTTCCAACTGATTTTATTTAGTCTCTCCCCTCGTCTGTACTTGGTTCGTTGACAGAGAAAGTTCCAATTCTTGGCTTGTATACCTATGTTGTCGCAGAGACCTGTTGTGTGTGCAATACTGTCGTAGAGCCCCATTGTGTGCAACATAAGGGAAATGAGTAGAGACCAAATATGATTTGGAGGAATCTACAAACCCAACTACTACAAGAATGCTTGCATAAAATGCAAACATGTAGCAGTTAAAGAGCTCATTATTGAGTTACGATTGTACCCCTGGTATCTAAGTTGCAGGATCAGATCAACAACCACCATGAATGCTAAGATATTAACAATGCTTCGATCCATCGCTAATGGTCATTCGCAAGGGAGTCCCATTAATTTAGTCGTGCGTGAACCGTCTCACCTTCATCCTCCACATGCCTTGCTACCTCATTCACATGGGCGACTCGTCGTGTTATAATGACACATGTCCCTTCCACACGCCAAGTTGAAGGAGTAGGATGTGATCCCCTCTTTCACCACATCTGGGGAATCAAGATGTTTGCTAGCAATCTTCATTGACAAGGCGATCAACCAACTTATTGGATTCATATCTGACATGTGAAGGGTGTTAGAAAAACAAGATCGCGGAGCAATAACAATTAAACAAATAAACAAGATGAAAATATTAAACACATTACAAAAGAGACACATATATAACGTGGTTCACCCAAGATGGGCTATGTCCACATAGAAATTGCCAGTCCTTTATTATTATACCATCCAACAAAATGAAGGGATACAACCTGCAGGAACTTCGTTGCACTTCCTCTTCACACACTCACAGTCTCTCTCACACAATCACAGAGATTCTTTTACAATGTTACAATACAATACACAACCGTATTACAATGCTTTCATTTTATAAGGGAATTAACATGGGAAAATACTACGGGTCACCCAATACCATGGGTCCGCAAACTGTTGGCCAACAAACATCCCAAAAATTTCTTTCGGGGGCTTCACCCCCGAACCCTTACTGGCCCATGGACCCCCTAGCTGGGGGGGAATGTCCCCCCCCACACCCTCGCGGAGGGGTGCGGGGTTTGGGGGGACGATTTCCCCCACACCCCCCATCTGGGAGGAGTGTACAATAAAACTAAGGTACATACACAACTGGACAATAACATTTTTGAATCTAGAAGATGAGGCTCCACAACCAATAAGGGGATGGTTAGAGGAATGAGTTGAGGGAGAGATGTCATTTGATACTGATGATCCTTTAGTTTCCAATTGTTAACAATCTATTTAATTGAAATACCATTTTGTATCCATTGCATTATTTTTATGAGAGTTTGAGTGTTTCCTTCCACATTGAACTTGGCACATGCAGAACTAATGGAGATAATTAAACTCTTCGATAGTTTAACTAATTTGGCCACGTTATTGTTGTCTTTACGTATGGAGCCACATTTTAGCTTTAAAAAAGTCCTATTCTCATCTCTTAAAACTCGTCCATAGCTAGGAGGTTCGAGATTCTGTTTAGAAGGCCCATTGAAGTTTAGTTTGCTAAATCCTTGAGGCGGTGGGGTCTGAAAGTTCGGGCTTGTTGAGGATTCCATCTACTGGGGGAGGTGATCAGGTTATCAATTTTTATTCCCCATTCTTCGAAAATAATTTTTTCCCAATAATTAAATGAAAGATCTTGAACCGCCAGGAGTGAAGGTTCATCGTTTTCTTGATATCTTGTTTGATATTTCCAGATGAGATTGAGGTGCATCCCATCATTTTGAAAGATGCAACAGTTTCTCTCTTTCCATGTTTTCTAGAAAAAGAAATTAGGGAAAACTGCCATATTCCCTTAAACAAGGGATTAGTAAAGGGTACTTTTGTCCAACTCTCGATGGCAGAGGTGAGATTACCATTAACACGACTAGTTCTTCAAAAAATGGTGGTTCCCCTCTCGCATAAAGATGCCGTATAAGTATAGGCATCAAGGATATGATCAATGGATTCTCAGCTGGTGTTGTAGAGTTGGCAAATGGATGGTCTTTCGAAATCCATCTTAAGAAAATTGTCTGAGGTAAAGATGGATTTGCGGACAACCGACCAATTGAAAATTTCATCTTTAGGCCAAAGATTCATAGTCCATATTTGATGCTAGATTTCCTTTAGGATATTTTGGAAACCAACTAATTGGTACGCCTCCTCTAAAGATAAATTTCCACGTGGGCTTGTGGCCCCATTAAAACCTACTCGACTCAGGTTTAAATTTGAAGTACTGATGCTGAAGCTCTTGCCACATGTCCTCCCAGTTTTCTTTGTTCTTAGCTATCTAACTAGTTGGATGAGCCCATTTTCTAAAGTCTTGGTAATGATTTTGATCCTTGAAGTGCTTAACGCTGGTCATCCTATTTTGTCTTAGGTCGTGTTCAGTGTGTGGCATAGGATGAGTTTCTGTAAGGTTGGGGAATTTCTGCAAGGAATCTTCCTACAACAAAGCTAGATTCCCCTCTTTAATTTTCTAGAAGCATTGCTTTTGAACCAATTCTCTGTTTAGCATGTTGTATTCCATATCAATAATCCTCCAATATTCCAATCGATTCTAATGAGCTCTTGTTTCTCGACCTTAGTGCAGAAAAACTTGAAACTATAATACAATAGTTTCGTCAAACACTTAGCAAATCCCAGATCTCACTCTTCTACAAGCACGCACATTAAATGCAATCCATATGCACGCATCCCCATGTAAATTGAAATGCAAATACTAAGTGCAATTTGCAACGGAATAACACTAGTTACAACAATTAATAAATACAAACATACACTAAAATTTTGGCTATCTATCACAAGAAAATCCCCCAAAGGGGAAAAGCCAACAAGATAAATTTATTATCAGCTTTAGAGAGTGCAAAAGCTACACCAATAGTCCAAAAGCTACACCAGTTCCAGAAATTTGCCTCGAAAAACGTCCTAGGTGACTGTACGACTGGTACTACAAAACCCAACAAGATAAATATATTATCAGCTTCAGAGAGTACAAAAGCTACATCAGTAGTCCATTTGGCATCAAAACAACAAGCACAAAACTCACTTGCAGAACACCCAAAATAGTTCCAAAAATATGCCTTGAAAAACATGCTAGTTGACTGTACGAACTATATGACAAAACCCAACAAGAGAAATTTATTATCAGCTTCAGAGGGTACAAAATCTACAATTGTAGTCCATTTGGCATCAAAAGAACAAACAAAAAGCTCACTTGTAGAACACCCAAAACAATTCTAGAAATATGCCTTGAAAAACGTGTCAGGTGCGGTACGACATGTACGACCCAATAGTTACATCACCCTTGAAAAACATCCCCATTCTCAGCTATACAAAAAAGTATGGAACAATCATCAGCAAAAAAACTATACCTTGAAAATCATGCCCTAGGACAACCTCAAAAATTGTGCCCACGCTTCTGTGGTACGACCTGCAAGGATTTGTATAGTATGACGTCCTTACGAAATGGTCTCTCTCTTCTTCCTAACAATTTTTTTTGTATTGGGATTTGTGCCCAAACTCTCTTGGGAAAGATGCTAAATCTGTTGCAAAAAACACTTTTCTCTTCTCAGCTTTCTCTCATAATTTTCTTTTGAAAATTGTGTTTTGCACACTACCCTAGACTCTATTTTATAATTTGAAAATGACTTTTCACCTTCCCAATCCCTAATTCAATGGCTAAGATCTAATCTTTCCTTAACAAGATCAAGGGATATGATTCATTCCTTCCAAAATAATTCACTTATATTTTAACTAAAGTTATTTCATTTTATGTCATAGGTGTACTTTAAGAAATAAAGTCACTTTATAAAAATAACCAAAAGGACACATTATAAAAGTTGCTTTACATAAGAGTCACTCTAATACAACTTTATAAAAAAAACATTACAAAGTTAAGTAGCCTAGATAGTGTAAATGCAATGTCACTTCTGCATACAAGACAAAACTAGGTTGAGTGCCTCATGAGCTAAAAAACTAACACTCCCTTTTAGCGAGGGAGGTATTCACTGCCATCACCATCACTTGGTCCAACCCTCAGGTCCATCAAAATTTTCATAGTAGGATCTCCCTCTAAACCTAGAGCCAACGCTACCACCTGCACATAACTCAAATATGAAGACAACCTCTTGACAACAACCTTGAACCCCGAGCTCCTAGGAGAATCCAACCTCCAATCCAGCTTCAGTCCTCTTATACCAGCTGAGCCTCTTGCTAATACTTTGAAGAGACTCCCTCTCTTCACTTGAAATTCGAGACTAAAACCTTGGTACCACTGCAGCCTCAGGAGCCTCCTGCTCCTCTTTCGACTCTGAATCATAAACCATGGGTTGTCCACCTAACTTATAAAACTCACCGAACTGATCACCAATCAATTGTAGCTCGATCAGTTTCTCTCCCTCTGAGCATGATATAAACATGTCCTAGATCTTCTCTCTCTGGGAATATATAAACATGTCCCCTTTAGAACAATGTCGAATACCCCACATCTTCCAACGCTAACATTGAGAACAAGTTAACGCTAAGCCCTACAACAAACAAAACTCCACCCTGCTCTAGGAGTTCTCCTTGATGAATTTGGAATCAGACTCTTCCAATTCCATGCACTACACGTGTTGTTTCCCATTCACTCAAAACCACCCAATGTAGATACTTCTTAGTAATACTATGGAATATATGATATATTTCGGTCATGTGACAAGAGGCTCCACTGTCAATGAACCAACTACTGTTTGACACAAATCCACTACTGCCAAAACTCTATACAAGAGAGAATAACGAGAATTCTTTCTCAAACTATTTCACAAAGTCCTCTATCTCTACTATAGTTGCAACAATCACATCCTCCTCCTCCTCCTCCTCCTCCTCCTTCTTCTTAGGACACTGAGAAGCAAGGTGGCCATACTGGTTGCAAGAAAAGAATCTAACTTTTCTCAAGTCCTTACTAGACTTCTTCTTACTCTTAGCAGCAAGAGAAACATTTTCTTCAAGAACACCCTCCTTATGTCCATTGCCTTGAGATCCTTCCAAGATCTCCTCCTGAGTAAATTTGTCCCACAACCTACTCCAATTGGAAGATGTTCTTGAGAAACCACACACTTCATGAAGACTTCTCAGTCCTTGGTGAAGCCTTTTAAGGCTATCCTCTCCAACTCAGAATCAAAGATGACCTCCCTGATTATAGTCAAATCATATTTTACTTGTGCAACCCGGGTAAGATAGGATACCACACCCTCACCCTTGTCCATCATGGTCCCCTAAAAATTTATCTTTGAGTTCCATTTTCCGGTTCTGATTCTTCGCCTCATACAAGTTTTCCAATGTGTCCCACTTCTCATAAGTTGTCTTCTTCATAACCAAGTGTGGGATAAGATGGTCCCTGACACCATCCAGAATAATTCTCCATGCTCTAGCCTCTTTCGCTTCATGCATGTCAAGAGAAATATGATTTTTTGTGGGAGGGGGTACCACAATGCTAACCATAGTCCATAGTCTGGTTTTTTTAAGCACAATAGTCATCTTGAATTTCCATTGCAAATAGTTGGAAATGCCATCCAATCAATCCTCAAATCTGATGTAAATAACCATTTTTCTTTTGTTGTCCAAAAGAAAAATAAACCACATGAAGCTTCCTCTTTCTTCCCAACACCTGCAAATCACTTTTAAATAGTGTCTACATGCCAACACGCTGTTAAAACTAGTAAAAACAACTTTGCCAAACAACTATAACACTGTTTCCCACTAGATTTCAGAGCTTGGCTTTGATACCATGTAGAAAAACTGGAAACTAGAATACAATAGTTTAGTCAATTAGCATATAATAGATCTTAGTCTTCTACAAGCACCCACATTAAATGAAATCCATATGCACACATTCTCATGTAACTTGAAAGGTGAAATACAAATATTAAGTGCAATTTGGAGTAGAATAACACTAATAAAAACAATTAATAATTACAAATAGACACCAAAATTTTGGCTATCTAGCCTAGAAAAAATCCTCAAAGGGGAAAACACAACAAGAGAAATTTATTATTATCTTCAGAGAGTACAAAAGCTACAACAGTAGTCCATTTGGCATCAAAACAACAAGCAAAAAACTCACTTGTAGAATACCCAAAATAGTACCAGAAATATGCCTTGAAAAATGTGTCAGGTGACCGTACAACTTGTATGACCTAGTAGGTACAACACTCTTGAAAAACGTTCCCAACGTTAGCCGCATGGACAAGTACAAAACAATCAACAAAATAAAAACTTCACTTCGAATATTGTGCCCTAGGACAACCTCAAAAATCATGTCTAAGCTTCTGCTATACGTCTTGTATGGATTCATACAGTACAACCTCCTTCATGCTGAAAAATGCTGCTCTTTTCCCTCACATAATTTTTTGTCTTGGGATTTGTGCCCCAAGTCTCTTGGGAAAGATGCCAAATATGCTGCAAAAACACGTTTTCTCTTCTCAGTCTTCTCCCAAAAATTTATCTTGAAACTGTCTTGCACACTACCCCAGGCTCTCTTTTATAATCTAAAAATGACTTTTCACCTTCCCAATCCCTAAATCCAATGACCAAGATTTAATCTTGCCTTAACAAGATCAAGGGATGTGATTCATTCCCTCCAAAATAAATCACTTATATATTTTAAATAAAGTTATTTTACTTTATGTCATAAGTGCACTTTAAGAAATAATCACTTTATAAAAATAACAAGAATGACACTTTATAAAAGTCACTTTACATAAGAGCCACTCTAATACAACTTTATAAAACAAAATTACAGAGTTAAGTAGCCTAGATAGTGTAAATGCATGGTCACTTCTGCATACAAGACAAAACTATGCAGAGTTCCACATGAACTAAAAAGATAACACTTAGGAGCATATTTCCTTTTTCATGATAAGCCCCATGGCTCTTTATTATGGGTAACCCATCACCACTAAGTCTCGGATCCTATTATTTTGTTACTTGTCTCTGGGTCACGTAATCCTAAGACTCTCGCGGGTTTGGGAAGGAAAAGCTTCTCCCAGCCTACAAGAGCGCAATTTTGATAGGAGTTAGTGTCGCTCCATAGGAAATTATGTTGCTGATTTGTTATGGCATGCTATCACATTTATAGTAGCTAGGATACTATATCTTCTAGATCAATTATCCTAGGCAAGAGGTCCTTTACATGAGTTGAGAATTCAGTGCCATAGTGATGATCATGGGAAGAGTACATTCAAGGGCAATTAGACTATGTAGAGCAATGTTATTAGAATAGCCTTGTCACTTCTGAGCCCTCTTCATGATCCCAAAGGGACATTTGTTAGGTCACTGGTTCACTTATCAGAGCAGTAGAGTAGCCAGCTGATATATTTTCATGTCCTTCCAGACTATTAGAGGTATTGCAAATCTAGATGCAGTTAACTGAGGAGGTATATGGCATGAGGTTTGTGTTCATTGTATTTCTAAGTCATCTTAGTAGATGTGACTTGGAATATGTAGTCAACATTGGTTTTCATAGTATTTTGGTTTCTTGTGGATTTGTGATTTGAATAGTTCCATGGTAGTAGTGTTAAGACATTGGTATCTACTCACTAGTAGGGTAATTTTTTTATAAAAAATAGATCATTCTCCACTTCGTGTGGCATAATTTTCACTTTTCCTCCTAGAGATCCATTATTCCACACTACAAATTTAACCCCTTGACTTGGATAAGACTGATGTGTCTGAATATTTTCCCCATTGTGACCTCTATGCTTGGATAGACCCCATGTTTATTTGTGTCTTGTATTTGGAGTATGTAGCCTATGCTCTCAAACTTGTTGATCTCTTTATGGCCCATTAACCCAAATGTCTGAGTGCAGTTTAGGTTTTTATATGTCACTAGAAGTGTCAAAACAGAGCTGATTAGGTCAAAACTGATGAAAATACTAATTGAGCTAAAAACCGAGTGTCTCTGCATGCAAGAGGTTTAAGCAATACATTCTTAATCATATTAGGACCTAGTCTCACTAGAAGTGTCTCAATACAATATATTTGTTAATTTCATTTTGATTGTTGTAATTTCATTTTGCTTATATTGATCTCTCTATCTTTGGCATGACACACTTATGGTCTCATTGCTTGTTCGGGAATGGATGCTTGATGTATATGGTGCTATTGATCAAAGGGAAGTAATATACATCAATCTACAGGATTCGGGTAATTCCTCAAACAATTTTCTAGACTTTCTTTTACTCCATTGTCAACCATAATAAAAATCACTTCTAAAACCCTCATTTGTAATAAAGTTCTCTAGGTCACATCACTTAGGATTTCATAAATCTAGCACTTGGGTATTTCTTGCCATTCCTCAAAACCCATAATAACCCTAGAGTGTCATATTTTGTCTCAATATTCCCATCCAGAGTAGGCACTGTTCCATTTAGCAATTCACACCCCTTGGTCTAGTAGGCATTTTCTCAATGTGTAGGCTTGTCTTTTGCTTGTGATATCTTTTGGTTTGCCAATATTTCATCCAAGCATTTCAAATAAGTGTCAGGAATCCTAAATAATATACTAAATTATTATCTTGGGAATTTTCCAATTTTCTACTTCAAATCCCCCCAAGGTTGTGAACTAGTCATTTTTCACCTAACACTCTTAACCCAGATCATTGCAATTCATTAGGCTATTGAGATTTGAGAAATAATTTATTTGGATTGCATTTCACATATTTAATGAGATATGAATCCCTTAAGCCTCTCTCTCTAGATATCTTATTGATCTAGGGTTTCATAGACAAGATATATCTATCTTATAGTTGTCCTACTTGTCTGGGTATCTTCTCTTTCGGTCTTTCTCACAAGGATTGGCTAGTGATCCTCTAGGACCACCTCTTTAGTTGCTAGTCTCCTCTACCATCCTGGATAGGATAACTTTGTCGGGGAAACTACAAGTTGTGTGATAACATGGCCTTGAGGATGAATTTGGGTGCTACCTAGACGAAAAAAAAGATGAAGGGACATTGATTTCAACATAGATTTGACCAAGACTAGTTGTCCTGCTAGGTTAAGTACCTGAAAGGTACAACAAGATGTTTTTTTCTCCAACTTGGCAAACAAATATTTTCATGAGGAATGTTTGATGGTAGAACCAATAAGGGGTGCCTTGAGATATTTGAATTTTGGACGAAAGGGAGCTACATTGGAATCCATGGATGTAGGTAATGTTGCGCTGGCCCTACATGCCCAATGAAGACCAAAACCCCAAAGTTACTCATAAAAACCAAATCAATTTCACTATATATATATATATATATTCACGAACATCCTTGTGAATCCAAACCAATATTCACAAATATGCAACTTTCTCAAGTATGTAGTAAGGTTGCATACAACTAAAAACATTTCATGTATAATTCATATCTTCCCCAAAATACATAAACAAAGATGCTAAATGGCCTATAGAGTCTAAAAAAATCCATGCCACAACAAATAATAACATATCAAAATCCTTGCCAATATTGGGAATTTATTCATCAATAGCATCGTTTACCCCTCCTTTAGGCTCTATCCCTTGCCTCTACCAAGAATATCGAAGTTGGTCCTCCAAGGATATTAATCAACACCTTATAGTTTTGATGAAACTTCCTAATCCAAGTGTTAATTAAATAAGGTATAGAATCTTCCCATGCTTTCTAAATGTTTTCACTTGAGTGAGGGTAGATTTTGGTTAAGGTCAAGACAACGAAGTTCAACAATATGCTTTACCAACATAATGATAGATAGGGAGTTTGATGTGTTTGATTACATTCCAATTACATACTATCATACATGATAAAATATAGTGGAAACCTTGCAGCCCTAAATCTTGAAAAGTATTAATTCTGTTGAATTCTAGTTCCCAAACCAGTATACACAAATATGCAAAGTTTCTCATGGGTATATATAAAGAGTGAATACAACTAAAATAACATCAAGTGGAATCCAATCATGCCCCAAATTATATATAAACGAAGATACTAAATGGCCTATACAACCCAAAAAAATTCACGCTACAACAAATAATTACATATATCAAAATCCTTGCATAAATTAGGATTTCATTCATCAATAGCACCTTGTGCCCCCTCCTCTAGGATCTATCCCTTTCCTCTACCTAGAATCTTAGAGTTGGTCCTCCAAGGGAATTAGTCAACACCCCATAGTTTCGGTGAAACTTCATAATCCAAGCCTTAAAATAAGGTAGAGAAGCTTCCCAATCAACATATACACACATGACATTTAATATATGCATATGGAAATTGGAATTAATACACATACGACATAAATTTAAGATGGAAAAATGTTAAATGCTTATTCTTTAGTGTAAAATTGATTCAATTTTAAATTTTAAATTATAAATAGTCCATGTTGTTATTTTTCGTACACTAGTTTTACATTTTTCATTGCTTAGAGATGTCATTATACCATGTGTATTTTTCTAATGATATTTTTATTGTATTTATGATTATAGTGGTTGTTGTGGACCATAATGCAGATATTTTGAGAGTGATTGATCATTTGAGAGATATTGGTTCATCTTGGAGGGGTGGAGATGAAATCCACCGCTCCTTGTCGGTATCATTAGAGTCAATTGTAGTAATTATCAAAAGATCCAACCCTGTTTTTTATAGAATAGACTTGTATAGAGAGATAACATGACAAGAACATGCAGATGTATTGAGATACAATGACATTAAGAAGTTGAAAATAACCAAAGCAAACATATTCACAATTTAGAGTGCTTGGGACAATTGTCATTCAAGAGACTAGAAAACCACCTATTTCAATTGAGTGGTGCATTTGTCAACCAACCAGAGATCATTGGATGGAAAGATGGTACATGGTTTTTGACACCCCCCTGGACAACAACAAGGAAGTACCGTTGTACTTCCTTGGGAAACTTTATGTTGTGATGGGAAAACATGTCAACTATTTTGACATGTGTTGGAGTTCCAAGGCGTTGGTAGGGGGATGCCCCAAAACTGTCCCAATGCTAGGCATAGAGATGCCGATCAACAAATACCTCCACCACGTAGCCAGCTATCGAGGGCAGATGTCCCTCCTGCACATGATATGATTCCCCAGAAATAGGAGGCATTTTTGATGCTACATTAGATGATTTCCCGCCACACCACAACTATTGACCAGGAAGGGCCCTCTTCCTCTGGTGGGGTACAACCATCAAATTTCGTTGGTAGAGGACCATCTATTGGTGGGGATATATTGACATCCCATGAGCCCAAAATTGAGCCACACATATGCACGATGTGTGGTAAAGCCTACTATGCTTGTGGACCAACAAATGGTACCTCTACGATGACTGTTGACCAGGTAAGGATATTATAAAAAATTTAACTTTGTTCAATTTATTTTTTCCATATTGTACACATATTAAAATATTCTTAATATATACAATTTTTAATATTGTAAGAGCTTGATGCCTCTTGATGGGGTGGTAGTATACCTGGTGTTGTTGTATCTGAGGTGACAACAACCAACACTGAGGTCCTATTTCAACATGTCATTTTGTCAATACATGTTAGTTCATTAATTTGTTAAATGGTCTAATATTTACAATTTTTGAAGTTGCAAGAAAGACATTACGAAGAAGATGCGAGAGACATTGATCTCAGTGACTCCCCCCTAGGTGGATTATATGATTACCTCAGTAATGTAAGTACATGGTTAATGACTGAAACTTGTTCAAATTATTTTTTTCTTACTGTACTCCTTTATAGATTGAAACTTGCAGGTGTTATCTGGCTCTGTAGAGGGGCAATAAATTGCTAGCAACGATCCTTCCCATGGTGGAGGTATGTCCCAGGTAGAGGTAAGTATATTACAACATGTTAGTTTTTCAAAACATATTATTTCATCCATTCATATCCATGTCTAAATATGACAACACTTTATGATTGTAAGCATCAACTCAAATCCATGCACCATCACTTTGGTTTGGCTCTTCCCGTAGTCCAAATGTAGAGAAGGGTTTTGTCTACACCAGACAACCCTCTAAAGAGCGGGTGTCCATGATAATGAACCTACTGATTCCACGGTAATGTACACATAGACTTCGATGAGAGTTGCTTGTTATCTTTCAATTCAGTCCACAAAATTTTTTTCTTAATGTTTTTTTTCGCATGTGTAGAGTATCAGGATGGAGATTTCTCCATGTCAGAACTCAACAGGATTGTTTATGCTATTGTCAATGTTGCATCTACAATGGGGATAAGTAACACGGAGGTATCACCTTATGATATTTGTAAATGTACAGTTCATTTGTATTGTGTATGCACATGCATGCTACCTAACTATTTTAACATTTGGTGAATGTAGACTCACTCTAGTCCATTAGTGCATGTGACCAAGGTTGATGTTCAATCTACATCTATGCTTGATACTGAAGAAACACAATCTCCTGCCCCACAATATATTTTTTCGGTGATATGTTCATCAATTACAAAATTGGTTAGTACTTTCTCATGCATAGATGTTGATAATTGGTTAGGTAATTTCCATAGTTTATTTTATTTGCAGAAAACCATTGTAGAGAGGCTCTCAACAAGGAGGAGGACATCACAAGAATCTATACCTCAGATGGATTTAGTGAGTGTTTTTTTTATATGTAATTGAGTCATTTTAAAATTTTCAAAGTTTGTTAGTGCTTCAACGTTAGTTTAGTTACCTGATCAATAAATACGAGCTTTGACTTGCAGTCGCTAGAGATGCACAATTGTTGTGGATGGAGGAAACACACATCACACTCAGGAGAAAACAAGATGAAGTTAGATTTTTGATGTGTTAGTCCAAAACTGATATGTAGTTTTGTGTACAAGAGGAAGTTAGAGTTTTGATGCATGGTCTAGGACAGATGTACTTTTGTTTGCATGTACATCATTGATGTTTTTGATACATGTACATTTATAGGCCATCTAAGGGTATTATATTTTTGTATTATAACTTCCATGATATAATATATAATTCATATTGGCTCTTGACATATTCATAGTTCAATCTTATGTGTGATCATACATGTGTGGCCAATAATGTTTCCGATGTGCAATGTTCCCAATTTTTTATAGCTTTTATAATTGCATGGAGATATCAGTTATGAATTTGAGAACAATGCACAATTACAACATCGTGTAATGACAACAATGCACAACAATGTACATTTAAATTGTTCTTGACCATGATCCAATTGCATATACAATTTTAAATTGGCAATGTTATATTGTATTCACAACAATGGACATTTACAACCAGTCCTTGACCACAATCGAATGATATGAAATTGCATGCGAAATCATGAGAGTGATGCACCTAATCCACACAATCTACTATCACACTTAAAACTTACAAAATAAGATACTAACACAACTAAGTATCAATCCATTTATCATAATCCCCATTCACAACCCGCCAACTATACTCAAACCATTTTTATCCTAACCCACTAACACTGTTAACCCTAACCACTTATTGCATCTCATGTTTCACCTCATTGACATAAGAACCCAATGTACTCAAGTGACACACATAAGGAAAAAACTAATCTAACTTGATTGCACATGAATACCTAACCTACATATAAGAACCCATTGGACATTAAAAGACGCACATAGATGGTACACCTATGAAATGCTCTTATTTATCCCACATACGTGATACTAATCTTTTACCTTGACCAATGCCACCCCCTATAAAACTAATCCATATAAATATAACCCCACTTATGAATAACACACTACCCCGAAAATCCCTAACACATAACCACGGGGGCTTCACTCCATTAATCTCTAACATGGCCCGTTCGTTCGTGGCATATGAGACAATGCCCCTAATTTCAGTAAATATTGGAAAATATCTCCCAAAAGCGTTTTTTTAACCCCCTCCAAATATGTCTTTCCAATTTAAAAAAAACCCCTATTTTCACTATATATTGTATGTATCCATTTTTTCATTTTCATTTTTTATACCCCTTTATATTTCTACCTAGTATATTGACATGAAACCCCTCTTATGAACCCATATGCATTCTACAATGCACCTTGCTTCTTTCTATGTATACTGTGGATGCACATTACTTCACCCAAAATGAAATTACTAAACCACATATCATTATGATTTGCTTTGGATCTCCTATAAAAAATGCATGCATTACGCCTGTAATTTGTAGTGCAATTGTAGATTCAACCTCTTTGAGTTGGGTTGCCTCATCAATTATCAAACAGTCAAACGGTGCTTCCAAGTTCATGCAGATCTTCCTAGAAGATGATACAGTTTAAAATACTACCTTATCACTTGACAAACAAATTTCCAAAAGATCTTGGTAGGGGGGTAATCTTTCACAACATAATTATTTTTTTAAGAAATACATACAGATGTTGTGCTCCATAAAGAACTGACAACTTTAGTGGGAAGGTAAGGAAAAATTGTTTTAAGTTCAAGCCTCAAAGAAATCATTACTTCGAAATTTATAAACAAAAGCTACAAATTTTACAGAAGAGATTTTCTAGTTTATAGAAACCTGTGAAAAGTCTACTGCTTTTGGCAATTTTCCAGTGAAATTCTACTAATTTTGACACTATTTCTACAGAAATTCTCCAGTTTCCAAGAACCTGCAGAACTGTTAGTTTTCATTGGTTTGTCCAAGTTGAATCGATGTCCTAGTTTACATATATTAGACAATTCCTCGAAATATTTGGGATGGAAACATACTCAAACAAATCTAAGCTGTTTATTTTATATCAAAAGCATGCATGTTAATTCTAAAATATATATCCTTCATCAATCATCACAAATAGGACAGTCTAAAGACAATAGACTATGTTAAGATTCTACCAATAACAATAGGAATTCCACATTAAAACCTTCAGAATTGATAACAATAAAAAAATACACTATTTCTTATTATACTATTAACTGAGGACCCGTAATACTTTGACTGAGCAATGAAATTAATTAAGTCCAGTTTTTCTATTACTT
Source organism: Pseudotsuga menziesii (assembly GCA_001517045.1). Taxonomy (NCBI): domain Eukaryota; kingdom Viridiplantae; phylum Streptophyta; class Pinopsida; order Pinales; family Pinaceae; genus Pseudotsuga; species Pseudotsuga menziesii. The sequence continues at coordinate 95,744 of LPNX010581801.1, read as the reverse complement.
GCAAAAGAAAATCATCATAGATAGGATATTATATTCTAAAGACTCTAAGAATATTACCTCCGAGTTATAGTACTTAGTTGAAACCTTTTTCTCTTCAATGGGATTGACGGGTTTTTTGAAATCTACTGCCGGTCCTTCAATTGAGCAAATAACAAAACCAATTTCCCCACTAAATATCATATTATAATAAAATGCATTAATAAAGCTGTTATCTGACAATATAATAGTAATAAAGACATTCAACAAGACATGTAAACTCCACAAACATATTGATTGCAATATTAGCTGTGTGATCATCCACATGAAAGAATATTACAGTGACAGTCTTAAAAAAATGGATTCCCAACAATCCAAGCCTCATCTTTAATTCACTTCTTTATTCAACAGATTCTGGAGATCACATACCTTGGATATTGTAGAACAGATGTCCATGCATAATGAACAGAGCCCTTGAAAGTCTGCCTACATGTTGAGACAATATCTTGAATAACGTGCATATGCAACCACTAGCTTTCTTCCTGACTAATAACTACACCTCCAAGCCTCAATGCTCTGGCCACTAATTCATTGTTGGAGTCATTATCCAACCCAAACATATTTATTTGGTCAATTTTGCCTAATTATCCACTTATCCTAAGTTATTGAATTGAATTAGTGACATCAACATCAGCATCATCACACTCCTTTAATGAGGGTGGCCAACTAAGCCATCTCCTTAAATCATGGAGGATAACTAAGATTTCTCCTTCAATCAAGGATCAATTCTGGGTTGATCTGCATGACCTAAGTGCCTCAAATGAGTTAACTGATGATTATTCCACCTACTTTCAGTTAAACTGCAACTGCATAGGCGCCTCCATTATTTTTCTTATTTTTGGCAAATTCCATCCAACTAGAATGATTTAAGGTGCCTCCAACTACTTTTGATGACTCAGTTCAGTTCAATTCACTTGATCTCACCTAACTGAATTCATATATGCACCTCCACCCAATGATTGACATGCAATTGAGTTCTATTTAGTTAGAATCAGTCTTTGGTGCCTTCGATTCAGTTAGGGTTCAGTTAGAGTCAATTATGGTTGTGATTAGTGGTTAACTGATGTGTTTAGTGTGGATAACTTACAGCTAAGCAACTCTAATGTTATGCAATTCGAATGACCTCCTTGGGATTCAAATTGTCTTTCTATTCGTGTAAGTGTATCACATTATATCTCTACTTTTGGTTATTGAATACATTTTACAGCTGCAACTCCTAATTGCAGTGTTTTCATGTCCAATTTATGTGCAATTGATTCATGAATATTCTGTAAGTTGTGCCTTGGTCCTTAGATTAATGTGACTCATTTTTTATATGGTATCAGAGCCACGACGGGACAAGGATTTTCTTCTCCAACAAGATTTCTTGATGGATCTATGATACATTTTGAGCAAAAAGCTCAAAAATTCCAGAACTACACCATGAGCCAAAGGTTTACCACATAAATCCTAATCAAAGGAATTGTTGATCAAGCTATCTTGATTGACTAATATGGGTGTGATGAAAACCTGAAAAGTGCAGGCTGTCCGACCTTATGGTGCCCTTTTTTGTGTTTTTTGCAGGTTTTTGAAAGACTTCTACTGCATTCGCTACAACAGAAAAATGGCCTCTTCTGTGGATCCTCTCACTCCTTTCAACTACCATCAGTGGAAGGGAGACATGGAGATTCAATTGCGTTCCAAAGGACTATACAGAGTCACAATGGACATAGAGATAGAGCCAAATCATGTTGTAGACAAAGCAAGATACTGGAATAAGCTTGATGAAAATTTTGGGTTTATGTGCCTTTCGATTTCCAAAGATATTCACTTCCATATCATTGGATTGAAGTATCTGAAGGAAATTTGGGATAAAATTCTAGATTTGTTTGATAAACAAGATGACATGAGGATCTATTGGCTAGAGAATGAGCTGATTTCTCTTCACCCAGGAAAATCAAAACTTGGAATGATTTCTTCACCAAGTTCAAGCACTTGGTGCTCCAGTTGAAGCGGTGTGAAGTGGAGAAGGAGGATGATAAACACATTCTCTCCATTCTTTCCAAACTTGGCGCAAATTACTCAGTTTTTGTTTTAACATTCCATATCCCTGAAGCTAACAACCCCGAATCGAAAGATGCCGACTCTAAATGCCTTCATTGAGTCTCTCACAACAGAGCATGACAAGCTTGTGCAAATGTGGATCATCAGATCTTCAAAAGATCAAGCACTGTTTGCTCGAGGGCCCAAATCCACGAATGGTAAGGGAAAGAAAAAGAATCAAAAGATTAAGTTTTATGGTCCCAATCCAAAGGAGAAGAACCAATAGCAAGATGAGTATTCCGGCTCAAGAAAGAACAAGAACAAAGGGAAATAAGGAAAATAAAATATCAAGTGTTCCTATTGCGGAAAGGGATTTCACCCTGAACATTTCTGCATGAAGAAAAATCTTGATGAAATGACTCTTCTCCTTGAGAGGAAAAATATCAATCTTCATGAGAGTGTTAGGAAGAGAGATAATCATGATCGAGACATCCAGGAAGAAAGAGAACATGCCCTCATGGAAACTGTTTCGAAGCCTAGAGATCTCCTCATAGACTCTGGTGCTTCAAACCATATGGTGGCAAGCAAAGAATCCTTTTCATTCTGGACTTCAACAATAACATTCCCATCCACATGGGAGATGATTCTCAAATTACTTCGTAAGACAAAGGTACTGTAAAACTTGAACATGGAAACTTTTTTGATGTTCAGTATGTACCCTCCTTGGCCTCCAATATGTTGAGTTTATATCAAATGAAACACACAAGAGTGTGCAAGGGAGTTACTTTCAGCCCGAATTATGTTGATATCTCAGATATTGCATCCGGGAAACTCATTGCAATATGTCTAGCGAACCATCATGCTAAGACCTATGAGTTTTCCAAGTTTTTACCGGATGTAAAGCCCACCGCTCTTTTGACTCATGGGAATGAAGTCATTATAATGTGGCATGAAATATTTGGTCATTTTAATTTCAAATATTTGCAGCAACTTCAAAAAAATTCCATGTTCGAAGGCCTCCCAGCCATCGAAACCTCCAGTGGAATTTGTGAAGGTTGCATTGTCGAAAAACACCCTGAGCCCAAATTTGATTGGGGAAAGGAAAGACGCGCAACAAGTATTTTGTGGCTGATTTATTCTGACATCAACGTTCCTATGAATACAACCTCCACGAATGTTTCAAGGTATGTGCTCACCTTTATTGATGACTTCTCCAAATTCACTTGGGTTTTCTTCGTAAAGAAAAAATATGAAGTTCTTGAAAGATTCACTGAATTCAAGGCATCTGTTGAGAATGCATCTGGGATGAAGATAAAGTCTCTCAAATATGATAATGGAGGGAATTATATCAATTCTGAGCTGCTTAAAATATGTGCTAATTATGGGATCCATATCCAGCACTCCATTCCCTACACACCCTAGCAGAATGGTGTAGCAAAAAGGAAAAATCGGGCCCTCAAAGAGATGACTACTTGCATGTTGGAAGCCAAAGGTTTGGATGCGAATATTTGGGATGAGGAAATGAATGTTACTTCCTACATTTAGAACATGTTACCTCACTCTTTCGTGAAAGGAAAAACTCCTTTTGAATCATACTTTGGGCACAAACCAGATGTGTCCAATTTCAGATTTTTTGGGTCCACTGCTTGGGCTCGAATTCCACTTGACAAGAGGAAGTATTTGCAACTGTAGAGCATTGAGTGTGTGTTCATTGGGTATCTAGAGGAATAAAATGGATACAAAATTTTGAATATCAGAATGAAACAGACATCCATTGAGAGAAGTGTCCGCTTTGAAGAACCTCTCCAAGAGGTAGAACTAGTCGAGGAAGAAACTGCTGAAATACCTTCCTGTTCTGCTGATCATTATGATGATGAAAATGGTAGTGAAGGATGTGATATTTTAGATATTATGTATGATATCAGTGAAAATAATATATCAGGTTCTGAATCAGATTCAAATCATCCCACTCATCTCCCAAAATGGGACAAAAAGACACTCTCTTCCGTTGGGACAAATGTTGGAAATCTTGCTGATCCAAGAAGAATATGATCAGATTTTCAGAGAGAAGGTATTGCTCTTTATTGTCATGATTACTTGATGTCCGATACATTCTATATGATTACTGGTTCTGATCCCAAGTCTTACTACCATGCTCGGAATGATCCGATATGGCAAGCTACAATGGATGAAGAGTTCAACTCTCTCCATAAAATGCAACTTGGGAGCTAGTTTCCCTTCCACATAGGAGGAAACTTGTTCAATGCAAGTGGGTATATAGGAAAAAGGTTGCTGCATATGGATAAACCTGCAAGTACAAATCACGAATGGTTTCAAAAGTATTCTCCCAAGTCGAAGGAGTGGACTACCATGAGACCTTTTCACCGATGGCAAAGATGGATTCCATAAGACTAGTTTTGGCCATTGCCTCATCCAAGCACTGGGAGGTGTATCACATGGATGTCAAGAGTGATTTTATTCACGGAGACCTACAAGAATATATATACATGAAGCATCCTGAATGCTATACATCAGATCCTTCCTTGGTTTGTAATTTGCAAAAATATTTATATGGATTGAAACAGGTCCCAAGATCTTAGTATGCCACAATGGATGCCTTTCTGCTCTCAAAGAACTTCCAGAGATGCAAATATGATCCAAATGCATATTTGTAGCAGTATTACAATAATAATCTGATGATAGTATTGTATGTATATGATATTTTGATAACAAGAAGCACACTTTCTTCGATTGCTTTATAAAAACTGCTCTTCATGATGCTTTTGAAATGAGTGATCTAGGCCCACTGAGACGGTTTCTTGGGATAGAAATCACTCAAGACTATGATGTGATAATGGTGACTTAGTCAAAATATGTTTCAGACCTATTAATTAAGTTTAAAATGGATTATTATAAGGCTGCACCATTTCCTTTCCTCTCAGGAATCGAGAGGGAAAATCAACACCACCCATGGATTCCACTATTTACTGCCAGTTGATCGGAAGTTTGCTATACTTGAAACATTTAAGGCCTAAAATTTGTTATGCCGTGAATTCTGTATCAATGTATATGAAAAAACCTCATGAGATTCATTGTAGGGTATCCAATAGGATTCTTCAGTACATTCAGGGTACTAGATCCTACGACATTCACTATGTTGCCGATTTTGAGCTAGATTTGGCTGGTTTTATAGATTTCAACTATGCAGGAGATTCCATAGATCAAAAGTCCACTTTCGGATATGTTTTTATGTTTGGTGGTGGGCCTATTTGTTGGTCAAGCAAAAGGCAGGCTTCCATTTCCCTTTCTTCAGTAGAAGTAGAGTACAGGGGAGTGGTCAATGCATGCATCTAGGCAGTTTGGCTGCAAGGTATTTTGTCTGAGTTTGAGAATGGTAGTGCTTCACGAGCTATCATTTTTTGTGACAAACAAAGTGCTATCAAAATATCAATAGATCCAATTCAAAGGCTAAGGAACAAACACATTGAGATCCATATGCACTACATCAGGGATTTGGTGCATGATAAGACAATTGTTCTGCAATACTGCCCCACATATGAGCAGATTGTAGATATTTTCACCAAGAAATTTACTAAGAAAAAGTTCACTTACCTCCGTTCACTGTTGGGGGTGAGTTCATCAGGGTGACCATTTACTTCTTTAGTGTTCAACTTGGTTGGGGGGGGGGGGGGGGTTGTTCCCACTAGGTTTTCCTCTTTTCCTCACTTAGCATTTTATGGACTTTGTTGTCGGGGCCCTAGTATTTTATTTTTACTCCTCCACATGAGTATATATTAAGGGTGGGTGTTGGAGTCATTATCCAATCCACACATCTTTATTTGGTCAATTTGTCCTAATTATCCACTTATCCTAAGTTATTGACTTGAATTAGTGACATCATCATCAGCATCAACACACTCCTTCAATCAGGGAGGCCAACTAAGCCTTCTCCTTCAATCAGGGAGGGTAACTGAGCTTCCTCCTTCAATCAAGGAGAAATTATGGTTTGATATGCATGACCTAAGCACCTCAAATGAGTTAACTGATGGTTATTCCACCTACTTTCAGTTAAACTGCAGTTGCATAGGCGCCTCCACCATTATTTTTCCTATTTTTGGTAAATTCTAGCCAACTGGAGTGATTTAAGGCACGTCCAACTACTTTGATGACTCAGTTCAGTTTAGTTTACTTGATCTCACCTAATTGAAGTCAGATATGCGCCCCCACCCACTGATGGACATGCAGTTGAGTTTTATTCAGTGAGACTTAGTCTTTGGTGCCTCCGATTCAGTTAGGGTTCAGTTAAGAGTCAATTATGGTTGTGATTAGTGGTTAACTGATGTGTTTAGTGTGGCTAACTGACAACTAAGCCAATCTCAGGTTATGCAATTTGAATGAAATCCTTGGGATTCGAATTGTCTTACTATTCATGCAAGTGTATCACATTGTATCTATACTTTTGATTATTGAATACATTTTACAGCTGCAACTCCTAATTGCAGTTTTTTCATGTCAAATTTCTGTGCAATTGATTCCTGAATCTTTTGTAAGTTGTGGCTTGGTCCTCATATTACCGTGACTCTATTTTCATATTCATAAAACAAATTTTCAAATAGATCCTTAGCAGGACCTGATTAAAAAAAGACAAAAATTACCAAAGAAATATAAACAAGAATGCGCATATTCATACATAATAATTATAAAACAAGCATGATAATTATAAAATTACCACTATGAAGTGCACATCTTCCCATTATGAATGTGTAAAAAGGGAGTTCATATCAACTAAGCTCAACAAATTAACCATTAGTTACAATCAGTTCATGAAGCATGATGCATACAACTTTTGTCCCCTTACCAGTAATCATACCTATTGGATCTGAAGAGTCTATAATAATTGCATCGTAGGTTACAACTTGACATTCCCTCATAAAAGCAACTCATGTTAAAACAAATAATTTAATATCTTGTCTAGCTCAGCTCCATTGAAGCATTTATCTTCCCGTTAACACCACTGACAAAATCACATGTACTCTCAAATTTGTTCATAATCACAGGTAATTTCAAATTTATTGGGGTTTCTATTTTGATTTGACTTTTATAATATAATCAGAATCAAAATCTAGTATCGTTATCATTTGTTGCACAATAAATCTCTATTATAGCCTCTTGTATGATCTCATGGATGCTCTAAATAAAAAAAAGAATATGAGGAAAAACAAAATCCTACAGCAAGGTCTGGGAAAAACCACGAAGGAAAAACATTTTGTATACCACCTCTTCATCTTTTGATGGTTGTATTTTTTCTGGAAAGATCACAATTGCATATGGAGCTTTAGAGATGGATTCAAGAGTATTGTGCAGTTCTGCCCTCATTTATTCAATGAGTGGTGAAATAAATGAGACAAGGTACTCTACTACAGACTCAAACCTATATGGGATATGTTTAACCTGAAAGGACCATCAGAGAGATTTGCATAAAATTTGTACCTTTGTATCATAAAATTATCAAAACAAAATGTACTTCAAGCACTAGGATTGACTATATGCAACAACTTTAGAAAGATTTGGAATATAAGGGAAACTATTCAGTACAACTGATGTAGCTCAATCCCACTCTATTAAACAAACTTCAGAATGATTGAGGAATATCATGGCCACTGTTCTACAAAATTAATGTATCCCAATCTCCCAACAACAACAAGAGGAAACAATACTGCATAAGTCCGACCTAGTCTTTGAATGCTACTCTCTATAGCAACTAAAGCAACTAAAGCTACTGCCAAGTTAGTTAACATAACACATGTATAGCATGCACCAAGTGATCCGGATTTATGTAGGAACGCAACATAATACATAAATAACCATAGAAACAAAAATGCAGTGGAACTAACAATTCATTTCATTAATGAAAGAATTGAAACTTGTTTACATACATAATGCAATTAAACTAGCTAGAGTGTTGGTAGCTTATCTCTGAGAAGAGATGTGGTGGCTACATGCCTCTGAAATCCATGTTACAATGAGACTAAAATGCCTATATATTATTGAGAAACAATGGAAACCCTACACATCCAAAAACCTAACCCTAGGAGGTGAAACGCCAGAATGTGGGCCTCGTTGGGTAATTTGGTACATCAATTTCCTGGGGTCGTAGTTTTGGCATACTACCTCCATTTGACGCGCATGATACATCATTAGAAAGATCTATTCAAGGACTACATCGATAAGCAAAAAATATAAAGTTCAAAATGGACTCATGTTTTCTTGACCATTCGATGCTGAAAAACGTCGTTTAGGGCCTCAAAAAGTCTCCGGAAGTTTAGGACCCAAAAACTGCCAAAAATAGTAAATTGTACTGCAATTAAGGAAACTAGAAAATTGAAAGAGAAAATGGTGGGGGTCCAAGTGGAATATGTGGATGGCCACTAATATCCTACTGGATCATTCCTCCCCCCTTAGGAAGCAATGGTCCCCATTGCATGGAGTTCCTCCATGAGATGAGGAAACTTCTGCTGAACTTGGTCCCTAGTGAGCCATTTTCCCTGGTGAAGGAGTTGGCCTGCTTTGACAACTCGATATAGTTGGATATTCTGCTGGCAGGTGTTCTTGATCTATGTGTCTATAATCTAATCAGCTATGGCTTGTTCCATGCAATTAGGGTTTAACTCTATTGGTGTGAGTTGTTCTGCCACGCCTGATGTGTCCAGTAGAGGTGGAAAGTAGGGTCGAAGGTGGTCCACATTGAACAGTGGGTGTAGACCAAGGAATGGTGGAATGTTGAGCTCGAAGGAATTGCCCCTGACAGTCTTAGTGATGGTTTATGGCCCATATTAGAGCGGGCGAAGCTTGCGGTGGGGTCCAGCGAAGCACTCCTTCTGCAAATGTAGCCACACTTTGTCACCCACCTGGAAGTTGTGTTGCACCCGATGCTGGTCATGACGCTGCTTGTACTTAGCATTGGATCTGTCCAATATGTCATGAACCTATTGGAAAATGTGCTGAATGCGCTCAATGAAGCTATTCACCTTGGAAACTTCAGACTGGACATGAGCTGAATCAGCCTGAGTAGCTACAAATGGCATGGCTACGTCAATGGGACATAGTGGCTGGAATCCCAATCCCACCTGAAAGGGGCTATGGTCGGTTGAGCTGTGGAGGGCTCGGTTATAGCTATGTTGTACATAGGGAAGGCTCTCATCCCATGTGCATGGATTTTTTAATTTGTACATGCGTAAAATGTGTACGATCATCCTATTGACGACCTCTGTCTGGCCATCAGTCTGGGGATTGAAAGCTATGGACTTTGTGAGCTTGGTATCTAGCATTAACCATAGGCTAGAACAGAATGTACTAAGGAACCTGCTGTCCCGATATGATATTATAGACTGTGGGATCCCAAAGTGTACCCACACTCATTCAAAGAAGAGTTTAGCAGTGGCTTCTGCTGTGATATTCTTCTTGCAGGCTGCCATTATGGCCATCTTTGAGAATCTGTCGACGACCACAAACTCACAGTCGTTGCCGTGCTTAGTAGAGGGAAGGCCCAACATGTAAATCCATGGAGATGGATTCCCAAGGTCGACTAGGGGTAGGAAACGAAGTATAGAGGCCTTGCTTCTTGATGGATGGTTTGGAAATGGCGCAGGTAGTGCAGGATCGAATGTACTTCTCGACGTCCTGTCGAAGGTTCAACCAATAGAAATACTTTTGCAGTACTGCCACTGTTTTCTCAACCCCAAAATTCCCAACGTCCCAACTATAGTGTGCTTCCCAAATCATCTTGGCACGCTCGCTTGAAGGAATACAAAGGTGTCCCATGTGACATAGTAGTGCATCCTGAAGGTGAAAATTTGGAACTTGGTTTCCCTCCAAGAGAATCCTATAGGTGTGGCTGAATTCTGGATCGCTCTGGTATAGAAGCAGCCAATCAGAAGTCTCGTGCCCCAAGAGTTGAGCACGGTTGTTATTTCCACGATCGGTGGTCGGCTGAGGTAGTCTACAACATTTTTGGTGCTTCCCTTCTTGTACTTGATGTTCAAATGAAAATGTTGTAGATATGTGGACCACTTCTAATGGAGATCATTCTGTAACTTCCCTTGTGTTTGTATGAACTACAGGGGTCGGTGGTCTGTGTGGATGATCGTTTCCTTCCCCAAAATGTAATGCTTCCATTGTCGGCAAGCCTGTACAATGGAATACTTCTCTTTGTCATAAGTGGGATATTTGCAGACTGTGTTGGACAGTGTCTCATTGTGATATGCCACTGGATGCCCTTGTTGAGTAAGGACTGCCCCAATAGCATAGTCAAAGGCATCTGTCTCAATCTCAAATGGTTGTTTCAAGTTTGGTAATGTGAGCATTGGGGCACAGCAGAGGCAATGTTTCAATTCTACAAACGCCTTTTATTGAGTTTCCGACCAGAAGAATTTTGATTTCGCTCCTCCCTTGGTGACTTGACTCAAGGGCCAAGTGATATGAGAGAATCCCAACACGAACCTGTGGTAGAAATTAGAAAGACCCAGAAAGCTACGAAGCTCTGTTAGAGTAGTTGGGGTTGGCCAATCCCGAATGACTTGGATCTTGGTTGGATCCACATGTACCCCACACTCATCAATAATGTATCCCAGATACTGAACCTGGGTCATGCCAAAAGTGGCAGGAGGTGGTACATCTGGTATCCTGTACAACTTATTTCCCAAAGTAACAATAACAGCGCGAGGCCAGGACTCATACACAGAATGTCGCTTCCATAAGTATGGTTGACCTAATAATACATCACAAACATCAAGAGGAGAAATATCACATAATACCTCATCGGTGAAGGGCTTGATGCTGTAGGGAAGGCGACACTACTGGCTGACGTGGAGATCCTGTCCTTGGTGAATCCACCCGATGCTGTATGGCTGCAGGTGTGCTGTGGTTGGCAAGCCCAACCGCTTCACGACCTCTGCTAAAACTTAGGTTATTTTGGCTCACACCGTCGACAATGAACTGTAGCGGGGAACCCTTTACCCACATCTGGGAGTGGAAAAGACGCTCCTCCTCCTCTGAATATTCTGGTTCTTCCTTTTGGATCTTCATGGTGGAAACGGTGACCATTGGGCTCTGCATCGATAATATTCTTCCCTCTATTTCTACATTCCATGTGGGGAAGATCACAACCCATGGATGGAATATGCCTTCATTGAGTCCCTAACAAGTGAACATGATAAGCTTGTCCTGATGGGGATCATCAGATCCTTCCATGATCAATCCCTCCATGATTTGGAGGCCAAAGATCTGAAGGGTAAAGGAAAGCAGCAGAAGAACCCAAAAACCAAATTTGAAGCTCCTAAGCCTAAATTTCAAAACCAGCAGCATGAGGAGCCTTCTGGCTCAAAGAAGAACAAAATTAAAGGGCATAATGGAAAGGAAAAATTCAAGTGTTCGTACTGCGGGAAGGGATTCCACCTTGAACATGCCTGCATGAAAAAGAAACTTGATGAAGCTACTTCTGTTCTTGAGAAAAATCACATCAATCTTCCAGAAAGATTTTAGAGGAGAGATCATGAAGATCGGGAACCACAGCATGAAAGAGGTCATGCTCTCATGGCAAGCACTTCGAAGTCCAAAGCTCTCTTGATAGATTCTGGAGCTTTGAATCACATGATGGCTGAAAGAGACTCATTCTCATCTTTGGATATCGGTAAATCCATTTCCATCCACATGGGAGATGACTCCACAATCATATCTAAAGGACAAGGTACTGTAAATCTTGAGCATGGTTATTTTTCCAATGTTCTGTATGTACCATCTCTTGCATCAAACCTCCAAAGTGTTTATCAAATGACACATACGGGAGTGCCCAAGAGAGTCTCCTTTAGCCCAGATGATGTAGAGATCACAGAACTTGCATCCAAAAAACTTGTAGCAAAAGGCCTTGCAAACCATCATGCGAAAGGCTACGAGTTCTCCCATTTTGTGGCGGTACAAAGTCCACTGCATTGCTGACTCATGGAAATGAGCTTAGTATATTGTGGCATGAGAGGTTCGGCCACCTAAAATTTAAGTACTTCCATAAATTACATAATAATTCTATGGTTGAAGGCCTCCCGGTCATCAAAGCTACCACTGGAATTTGCAAGGGCTCTGTTGTTGGCAAGCACCCTGAGCATAAGTTTGATCGGGGGAAGGCAAGCCGAGCATCATGCATTTTGGGGATGATACATTATGATATCAGAGGACCCATGCCTACCACATCCATGAATGGATCAAGGTATGTTCTCACTTTCATTGATGACTTTTCCAGATACACATGGGTCTTTTTTATCAAAAAGAAGTCAGAAGTCTTGGAAAAATTTATTGAATTGAAGGCCTTGATTGAGAATACATCTGGAAAAAAGATCAAGATTTTGAGATATGATAATGGTGGGGATTATATCATTAATGAGCTACTGCATATATTTTCCCAAAGTGGTATTCAGATCCATCATTCAGTTCCCTACACTCCCCAGCAGAACGGTGTAGTGGAGAGGAAGAATCGGTCTCTCAAGGAGATGACCACTTGTATGTTGGAATAAAAGAAGTTGGCTGCAAATTTGTGGGCTGAATACATACATGTTGCAGCATACATACAAAATAGAGTGCCACACTCATCCATTAAATTGAAGATTCCTTTCGAAGCATATTTCAGAGACAAGTCGGATGTGTCGAATCTGAGGGTGTTTGGGTCCACTACATGGGCCCGAATTTCGCTTGATAAAAGGAGGGATTTGCAACCACAAAGCATATAATGTCTGTTTATTGGATATATTGATGAATCAAAAGGTTTCAAGCTGTTGGATATTAGAACAAAACAGATCATCATTGAAAGGAGTGTCATGTTCGATGAGCCTCTTCAGGAGGTAGAACTAGTGAAGGAGAAAACTGCTGAATTTCCTTCCTATTCTACTGAATATTTGGATGATGGAATTGGGGGTGATGGCCCTGATTTGGATCCTATGATTTATGATATTAGTGAAAAGAAAACATCAAATTCTGAATCAGAACCTGAGTACAAAATCATCTCGAAACTTGGGCCAGACAGACACTCTCCTCCGCAGGTGATAACATTGGAAATCCGGATGATCCAAGGAGAACCCGGTCTGATTTCCAAAGAGAAGGTATTGCACTCTCTTGTCCTAATTATTTTTTGTCCAAATATTGTTATTTAATGATAATTTATGATCCTAACTCTTACTACCATGCTCGGAAGGACCCAAGATGGCAAGCTGCCATGGATGAAGAGATGAATTCTCTTCGGAAAAACACTACTTGGGAACTGCTTTCTCTTCCTCCAGGGAGGAAATTGGTTCAATGTAAGTGGGTGTTTTGGACTAAGGTTGCTGATGACGGAAAAAACTCCAAATACAAGGCAATTCTGGTAGAAAAATGTTTCTCCCACGTCTAAGGTGTGGACTACCATGAGACTTTTGCACTGGTTGCAAAAATGGACTCCATCCGCCTAGTTTTGGCAATTTCTGCATCTAAGCACTCGGAAGTGCATCATATGGATGTTAAGTATACCTTTCTGCATGGAGATATTCATGAGGAGATATACATGAGGCAGCCTAAGGGCTACATTTCTGATCCATCTTTGGTTTCCAAACTAAAGAAGTCACTATACGGGTTAAAACAGGCCCCAAGAGAGTGGTATTCCAAGATGGATACCTTCCTTCTCTCGCAAAACTTCCAAAGGTGTAAATCATATCTGAATGTGTATATACAGCAGTATGATGGTCATTTGATTATTATTGTTTTATATTTTGATGACTTACTGATTACAAGTAGCACAGTTGCTTCAGTTTCAGTCATCAAAACTGCTCTCCACAATGCATTTGTAATGAGCGATTTGGGGCTTGAAATTGAGGAAAATTTTGATGGAATAATGGTCACTCAGTCCAAATACATATAAGACCTATTAGTCAAGTTTAACATGGCTGAATGCAAGCCTACTCCATTCCTTTTCCTTTCAGGGATCATCCTTGAAGAAGGAAAAAGCACACCTCCCATGGACTGCACTATTTATCGACAGCTGATTGGTAGCTTGTTGTACTTGAATCATTCTCATTCTAATATATGTTATGACATGAATTCTGTGTCAAGGTACATGCAACAGCCTCATGATCTTCATTGGAAGGAAACCAAGAGGATCCTCCAGTACATGCACTTTATGTTTTAATTCTCCTGAGTATAGTAAGGGGGGGTGTTGGAGACATTTACCCAACATGCACACTTAATTTGGTCAATTTGGCCTTGTTAAACCACTATATTAAGTTTTATTGAATTAATCGACATCAGATGAGCACACTATGACATTAGCATGAGCACACCCACGCCTACCTTCAGTCAAGGATGCCAACTAATCCTTCTCCTTCATTCGGGGAGGCTAACTGGGATTCCTCCTTCAAACGTGGAGCATTCCGGGGTGATCTGAGTCTCATAAATGAACCTAATTGATAACTGATTGTTACAATTAGTTAAGCTAAGTGGTGTATGAGCCTCCATTCATTATATTTATTATTTTTATTAATATTTATGAACTGGAGTCAACTAGGGTGCCTCCAACCACCTCTGATGACCAGTTTGACTTCAGTTAACCTCATCAGGGTTCATTGGAGTTAATGATGCGCAATCACTTATTGGTTGGAATGCAGTGACATGTGTCTAAGCTACTTTCAGTTAGACTCAGTCATCCATTGCACTTCGACTTTAGTTAGGACTCGGTTGAGTCAATCTGGACTTGATTAGTGGGTTAAATATGTGTGTTTACTGTGGCTTACAGTCAGCTAAGCTACACCCATTCATTCAATTCAAATGACCTCCTTGGGAATTATAATTGTCTTGGAATTCATGCATCTTGCATGATCATTGTATTGTATTACTCATTCTTTATTGATTATACAGATCTGCTACTCATTTTGCAGCACCATTATGCCATTTTCATGCTTAATTGTCTGAAATCTCTTATGAGACTATGTTTTAGTCCCTAGATTACTATGACACATTAATACCATGGAATAAGTTTGGTTACTACCAAATCTAACTTTGAAGCAGACATATAGAAAGAGGGATGACACCAGAACACATGACAAGTATCATTAAGGTGGTAAGGAACGCGAGCGCATTCATATAAATTCAAATTTCTCTTTCTCGCTTATCTGGGTGCCATGAAAACCAAAACGTGTGTGTGTTTTAGCTGTGACAAAAAACGTGTGCATTTTATAGAGCTAAAACATATGTGTGATGTTATAGACATCAAATTTACCTTAGGGATACGGAGGGGTTGAGGGAAATTAAGAGTTAGAGATCAAGGTTGGAGGGGTATGGGTTTAGGGAGGATTTGGGTGTTATGGGTTGGGGGCGAGAGAGAGAAGTGGGGGTTAGGTCTAGGTGGAGGAATAGGGGAGAGAGAAACTGAGAGAAGGGGTTAGTAAGGGTTAGGGGGAAGAGGATAGAAAGAGGGAGGGTTATATGTAAGGGGAAGAGTAGTGGGCAGAGAGAGTGAGAGAGGGGGTTAGTAAGGGTTAACCATGTTATACAACTTGATGAGAACTTTATACTCAAAACATGAACTCTAGCCATAAAAATCCTATTTTTGTGAAAAAAACACCAAAAGCCACATCCAAATCAAAAAGTGGTGCTAGGGGCTAAAAATGTGGACATGGACAAAAACAATTCTTAATTTTTTTTACTATAACCTTAAAATCAAGCCCCAAATTGAAAATTGATGCTACCAGTAGCACACTATTTTACAAAATGGAATAATGATATGGTGCAGGGGCTCGGACCAAAACCAACCCAACCAGCACCTCCAGGATCTTCAGGGTCCTACACTTGGCAGGATCACCAAATTTAGCTTAATCGCCAAATCCCACACTAAATTGCCTTCCCACGATTTTCCTTTCGCCTCCGCCTTTCCGCAATATGCGTTCTGTGACTTTGTTTCTGCAACAAAGTTTCCACAGGCGGGTTGTGGGATGTGGGATCTCCGTTTTCCAAACTTGCCTTCTGCACTTTCCTCTTCGCAATTTCTCCTCTGCAACTTGGATTGTGGGATGCGGGATATGTAATTCCAAATTCCCAAATTTGTACCTTCGTAACTTTTCGCCCGCAAATCTTTCCCCGCAGTATTTTATGACCGTTATATATTTTCATTGCAACCTTCACCATAGTCGTTGATTCACCTTTTTAGGCGGATCGCCAAAACCTTGGTGGATCTGTTATCTCCCTCACAACTCCAGTTGTGTATTCCTCCTGGACCATCAGATCTACATCTACGGGTCCAATCTCCACCGTCTGTTTTCTGCAAAAACTCGTTAAGTCAAAAAACTTGTGTTCCACGTGGATTTGATCAGCCCATCTTTCAACCTCTTCGATCCATCATTCTAGTCCTCCTATGCATGCATATACCCTATCCTTCAACGATTCCAACAAAATCCAACTCTTAAACCAACAATTGCAGAGAAATCTACAAATATTCATGAAAACGTTGAAATCACTCTACACAACTACGCTGCTCAAATTAATGCATACATTTAGACTAACAACACTCAGAACACATGGCTAACTTCTATTAAGGAAATAAAATAAAATACACTCAACTCTTGGCCCTCTTTCAACCTCCTTAAATATTTACAAGTCGGTACAGACACAGGTCTAGTCGCCTCTCTGCAAAACACAATTTTCTTCTGAAAGATGGAACCCTTTCAACCTCTACAACCTAGCTATTTAATCTACTCTGCCACCCCTCTACTGAGTTGATCCTGTAACAAATTTACAAAGCATGATGTAAAAACATCTCTGTCTAAACAAACGGTTCAATGACTGATCTCCACACAGTGAGTCACGACTCACTATTATTCCTACAACTCTAACAGCTTATGACTAAGCATAATGACTCATCACTATCTAGAATATTCATAAAAACATAGGTTATTTACAATGTAATAGTCTAGGGAGTACAAAATCAAAATGTGTAGACCCCTTCCTTGGCCTGATCTAGCATTGAACTTGGAATTTGAAATGGAGAGCAGGATGCTCCTACATCAGACTCCCTAGGAAAAAGAAATATGACCTCTAGGTCATAGTCTTCCAGCAGTAATATACCTGGATCCCAAACTTTGTTTTGTAGTTGTTGTTGTTCATTAATCCTATAATGAACTTTTGAGACTTCCAAAGTCATCCAAATAACTGCATGTACCTCATCATTATCGTTCCTCTTACATCCCTGCATGAGATGCCATAACTCATCTATCTCCTCATCCAGTCTGTTTCTTTGCTGAAACATCTTTTTTTGGATGCCCTTCTCCACTGTGACCTTCATTTGTGCAGAAGTATAAAGAAATTCCAAAGTTTTCTCGCTCTGTTGTACAATAGATTCATTGTTGCTACTTCCCTCATCATCTCCAGCCCGATCTTGAGCTGCCATATTGTCCCTCAAGACAACTTCTTCCTCTATATGTTCCTTTAGCGAATGAAAGGAAATTTGATTTCTACCAAGCAACTCTGCTTCCTCATCCACCATTCTATCTATCCAATTTCATAATTCCTGCGATAAAATCAACAAATAGATATGTAAAACATAGACATTCCATATGTCCACAGTTTTACCCTCATCTTCATCCTTTTCAAACTATTGGACAATATTCAGCAATTGTCCCTCTGTGCCAACTATGCAACCTGCAATTAAACACATATTGCCAGTTTGAAAAATGTAAGGCACTTCAGCCGCAACTGATTCCTTTTCCTCCAACATCCCATACTGATTTGTTTCTGCAAAACAATCGTTAAGATCTTCAAACGATCTCACATAAACATCCCCATTCTCCTCTATATATTGATATGAACTATTTTCTTTGTTCATGAGCTTGTTAGCAAACACTGTATCAACATCCTCCTTCTCTTCTTCAAGGCACACACCTTGTTCAGGTTCACACATCACGTGAACTTCTTCCCCATGCTTAGTTGTCCTGAGCCTTTCCTCTTTCTTCACCCAAGCACTATGCTTGTGCTTGAGATCCCTAGCACATAACCTCTTTACAGGCCATTGCACCTTCTTCTTCGACCTCCATACATAATACCGACCTCCTGTAGCTTCCTCATGCAACAGTTTGGTCACCTTACTAATCCTCTCCGTCAGCTTAGTAACCTCTCTGTCAAATTTACTTTGACTCATCCTCTTGACACCATTTGCTTTGGCATCTTCCCTGTTCTACCTTGGATTCCTTTTGAACCCTTTAGATGAATTTCAGTAGCCACCTTCCATACCACCTCCATGAGCTTTCCCATACTCATGATGAATTGCAAACAAGCCTACCCTCTCAACACCTCATCAAGATTCCTCCTACATGACTATTGGCATTTTCATGGTTCTCACACAGAACCTTTGATAAATCCCTATGCTCTCTACACGATTTAGATTTTCATTCCTTTCCTACAACACTCTACTGTGAGGGTTCCCATACCACAGTCTCCTTTTCATTCCTCTGGTCAGAAATCAACATTTTGTCCTCATCCTGCAAATTAATACTGCAAGCCTCCTCTCCATCGTGTGAAAATATTGGTGCACCTGATCTAATACCAAAAATGGTGTAGGGGTTCGGACCAAAACCAACCCAACCAACGCCTCCAGGATATTCAGGGTCCTACACTTGGTAGGATCACCAAATTTAGCTTAACTGCCAAATTCCACACTATAATTAACTTCCCACAATTTTCCTTTCACCTCCGCCTTTCCAAAACAGGCATTCTGCAAATCCGTTTCTGAAGGCAGGTTGTGGGATGCAGGATCAACGTTTTCCAAAAGCGCCTTCCACACTTTCCTCTCCGCAATTTGTCCTCTGCAACTTGGATTGCGGGATGCGTGATGCAGAATTCCAAATTCCCAAAGTTGCACCTCCGCAACTTTTCGCTCTCAAATATTTCCCCGCAATATTTTCTGACCGTTAGATCTTTTCGTTGCGGCCTTCACCACAACTGTCAATTTTCCTTTTTATTCAGATTTCCCAAACCTTGGCAGATCCGTTATTTCCCTCGCAACTCCAGTTGCGGATTCCTCCTAGACCGTCAGATCTACATCTGCGGGTCCAATCTCCACCGCCTGTTCTCTGCAAAAACTCGTTAAGTTAGAAAACTTGTGTTCTGCGTGGATTTGATCAATCTAGATTTCAACCTCTTTGATCCATCAGTCTAGTCCTCCTATGCATGCATCTACCCTATCCTTCAACGATTCTAACAAAATCCAACTCTTAAACCAACAATTGCAGAGACATCTACAAATATTCATGAAAACGCCGAAATCGCTATGCACAGCTACACCGCTCAAATTAATGTATACATCTAGACTAACAACACTTAGAACACATGGCTAACTTATATTAGGGAAATACGAGTAAATACACACAAATCTTGGCCCTCTTTCAGCCTCCTCAAATATTTACAAGTAGGTATAAACACAGGTCTGGACGCCTCTCTGCAAAACACAGTTTTCTTCTGAAAGATGGAACCCTTTCAACCTCTACAACCTAGCTATTTAATCTACTCTGCTACCCCTCTACTGAGTTGGTCCTGTAACAAATTTACAAAGCATGATGTAAAAACGTCTCAGTCTAAACAAACGGTTCAGTGGCTGATCTCCATGCAGGGAGTCACGACTCGCGATTATTCCTACAGCTCCAACAACCTATGACTAAGAAGAATGACTCATCACTATCTAGAATATTCATAAAACATACGTTATTTACAATGTAATAGTCTATGGACTATTAAATCAAAATGTGTAGACCCCTTCCTAGGCATGATCTAGCATTGAAATTGGAATTTGAAATGGAGAGCAGGATGCTCCTGCATAATGATATCAATTTATCATAATTTAAAATTGTATTTATTCAACCTTTTATCAACACTATATAAAACTTGCACTATCATTTAAAGAAAAATTATTCAAGAAATTATTAGACCACTCTTTCCATATAAAATAAAGGATTTTTTTATAATACTCATAATAAAATCATATATTAAACCATAAGATGTAGAAGCTATTCATATTTAAATTGAAACACTCATTTAGAGTTTCCATGGAGACAATGTCATATTAATAAAATAGATAAAATGTTTCATGTGCAAATAGTGAAATCAACACATGGATTCTGACACACCATCAGAAACTACATTTTCTTCAGATGAATGATCAGATGAAGATGTAGATGACCCATATTCTTCTCTATTATCAATAAGTGCATCGTCTCAGTCTTCATGTATGCCCAACATTTCATAGGACATATTCCTTCTCGATCTATGCATTGGTTTAGTAGACTCCCATGATGCAACTATTTCTTCTGGATACAATCTTTTTATAATATATGTAGTCTTGGAGTGAAGAGTGCCTTTCTTTGTCTACTGGAAGTCATAAACTAGTATGCCAACATCTTCTAAATTCAAAATGTCAATGTGACGATGATTTACATTTTGACCCTTTCTTTTTCTCTTTTTGCAAACCCTTTTCTCAACCACCATCTCTGGCTTGTACACACCATCAAACAGGTGCGTGTCTCTTGCATATCAATGTACCTCAATGGATATAACTTCTTCATTTTCTTTATTGACCTTCATAACTTTTGCAATCCAGAATGGAGAACCTTGTGCATATTTTGTAGCCAACACTACAATCATACAAACTTCCTTAATATCTTGTACTGAGCCTCTCTAAAGGTCTTCCATTTCCTCGTGTCATGCAGATGATCTTGTAGACCAAATATACATTTCAATTTCCTCTTCTTGAGAAGGATCAAGACCTTCTCGTTAAACATTTATTTCCTCGTTTTCATTTGACATACTTTGCAGCCAATGAAATGGAGTATTCACAAAATTATTTCCTTTTGTAGAGTTTGAAATTATGTCATTTTGCTCCATGAAAAAAGACTCCCACCAAATAGTATCAACAAGTAGGAAACCAAATTTAAATTTCTGAAAATTTCCCAATTCAACAAGCATGTTTAGATAACCAAACACGATTTTATTTTTGTTTCCTCGGCTAGTGTTGTCCAAGTGAAAATACAAAACTCAAGGAAGATTGTTGGAAAAATGAGTAATCACATGGTTAATTATGGTGATGGTAAATTTTGCATCATTATGAATATTTGGAGCTGTAAACCCTAGGGGACATCTGGCCATTGAAAACCATACAACCAACCAAGTGAAACTGAATAAAATTTTCCAACTTTAAATTCTTTGGTACACCAACAGAATGTGGAAAAAGTGTTTTTTATGATCCATGCCATCAATTAACAAACCCAAATATTGATGTGGATCATCATGACATTTATTGCAATGTTTGTATAACTTTTGTCGTTCAACAGATTGTTGATTGCGATGTGCTTGAATTTCTTTGATAACCGAAACTGTAAATAAAATAAAAATAAAAAATTGATGATATTTTATAATTTATATGTATAAGAGAATTTTTTTTTTAGAGACACGAACAAAATGTGAAATAAGTGTTTTTTATGATCCATGCCATCAATTATCAAACCCAAATACTGATGTTGATCATCATGACATTTCTTGCAATGTTTGTATAACCTTTGTCGTTCAACAGATTGTTGATTGCGATGTGCTTGAAGTTCTTTGATAACCGAATTTACAAATAAAATAAAAATAAAACATTGATGAGATTTTATAATTTATATGTATAAGAGAAAAAAGTTTTTAGAGACACACCTCTTTGTATCCCTTTTGATTTATCCCTTCTTTGTTTAAGAGAAGCACATATACTACAAACCCCCATCCTTGACCTCTTAGGAATACAGACATTGTTGAGCCCTATTTTCCATAGTCTTGTAAAATATGCATATCTGATGAAATCGTTATTTCCTTCAGCCACTTGAACGAATGCCTTATACAAGTTGTATATTTCTTGCCTTGAGAAATTATCTGGAATGTGTATGGTTTCTCTATCTGGCGTACTCTCTCCATGCTCAGAAAATAAGTCATGCATCCATGATATTGCAATGTTTGTTAATGGCCCGCTAGCTCGTGGATGATATTCTTTATAATAAAAAGTGGAATCCTTTTCTAGCCTTTTCTGGATACCTGATAGTCTAAGATTACCAATTGAGTAGATTCTTTTGAATTCCCTTTTGCAAAGAAAAATACTTCCAATGCGATAATCATAACCTGCCTTTGTGGAAATCATGCACCCCACTAAATATGAATTTTGCTTATTTTTGTTCATTAAAAGATATGCTATCCTTTTCTCCAAGGCACAATTGTAGTGCATCTGTTTCAAACAATGTTTTTGGCAACACTCACTTGAAATCCAATAAGTAATAGAAATTGGACTCGTGAGCAAATCTTTTCTAGACCTTGTATAACTAGAATGCTTTGGATTGATATAACACGGTCTAGTCTTAAATTTCATCTTGCTCATTGGTACAATTTTCCTTTGTGTTTCATGTACCATTGCATCATGCTTGTTTGAATGAGTGTCCTCATCACTATGAGTAATATGATCTCTCCTATTGACATTATCATTACCAAATTTAGTAGGATATTGATTATCCTCACCAGTATCATGTTTATCACTTGAGGTTAAATCAACATCATCAATAATATTGGCATCTTCACCACTGGAAGGTTCATCCTCACTAAAATCATCTTCTTTCTCTTTAAAATATTCGCTTGGAGGAAAATCATCATCGGTGGCATCAAAATCATTGCTTGGAGGAAAATCGTCTTCACCATTACTATTTCCTTCATCCTCACTAAAATCATCTTCTCCCATTAAAATCCTCGCTTTGAGGAAAATCATCATTGGTTCCCTCAAAGTCATTACCTAGAGAAAAATCATGTTCACCATTATTATTTCCTTCATCCGCACCAAAATGATCATATGTCCCATCAAAATCCTCGCTAGGAGGAAAATCATTATCGGTGCCATCAAAATCATCACTTGGAGGAAAATCATCTTCACCATTATTAGTTCCTTCATCCTCACTAAAATCATCATCCGTCCCATTAAAATCCTCACTTGGAGGAAAATAATCATTAGTGCCATCAAAATCCTCGCTTGGAGGAAAATCATCTTCAGGTCCATTATTGTTTCCTTCATCCTCACCAAAATAATCTTCTATAGCATTAAAACCCTTGCTTGGAGGAAAATCATCACCGATGCCATCAAAATCCTTTCTACTAGGAGAAACATTATTAGTCCCATTCAAATCCTCACTTGGAGGAAAATCATCAGCAGTGCCAACAAAATCCTCGCTTGGAAGAAAATCAGATACACCATTATTGGTGCTCTCATCGTCACCAAAATCATTGTATGTCCCATCAAAATCTTCACTTGGAGGAAATTCAACTTTGGTGCCTTGAAAATCCTCCCTTGGAGAGAAATCTTGGCTAGCATTAGAGGAAATTTCAATTTAAAATAGGCCTTCCAAAAATAATACAAATTCCATGTCATCATGTATTAGCGAATCAAAATTCTTTAAAATTAAAAAAGGGAGCATCTCTTAAATAATTTTTTAATATAAATTTGGGGATAGGAATCATAAAAAAACTACTTTTTTTGTTCGTATTTTCGACATATCCCCCTGTTTTTTTACTCAAATTTCGATCGAGAGAGCTCGTTGGATGCGAAATTAAATTCCACATCCAATGAGTACCCAATCGACATACTTTTGACGTGCCCCACTACCCTAAAAACAAGAAATACCTGAAAAAACGTGATGATGAAGTCATCATCACATTTTTTCAGGTATTTCTTGTTTTTAGGGTAGTGGGGCCCATTAAACTTATGTCGAGTGGGTACTCGTTGGATGCAAAATTTAATTCTGCATCCAACGAGCTCTCTCGATCAAAATTTGAGTAAAAACACACGAAGATATGTCGAAAATATGAACAAAAAAACAATTTTTTCTTTTCTTCCTCCAAAATTAATAAATATTATTTTATTATTTAACTATTATTTTATTAATTTTCCTTAGGAGGCCGATTTTAAGTTGAAATTTCCTTTAATGGAGGAAAATCATTGTTGGTGCCTTGAAAATCCTCGCTTGAAGGGAAATCTTGGCTAGGAGGAAAATCATCATTGGTGCCTTCAAATTCCTCGCTCGGAGGAAAATTGTCACCATCTTTCTGAATGCCTTCAAAATACCGTCTTGGAGGATGGTATTCATCATCATGATTAATTCCTTTACAATCCTCAATAGCAGGAAATTAATCATCGCTTCGACTCAAATCCATATATATAAAGAGCTGAATGAAGAAGCATATTGTCTTTCTAAGAGTGCGTTATTCTTAGCTCCAGGAACGCTTATTGAAGAGGAACAGAAAGGGAGTCAACTCCCACAACAACTCTGATTTTCTTTTTTTGCTTATGAGGAAAGAATGATACAGAACGTTATAGGATAAGTGGATAATACAACAATATTTTTTGTAAAGAGGACCTTTTGTAAGAATCTGGAATGAATTTTCAGCTTATGATTCCATGATGTAAGTCCTCCATGGACAATCAATGTTATTCAAATATGAATAAAATAATTTTTTCCTTGGATATATATATATATATATATATCACCTCGATAGTTTTCTAACAAAGATACTTGTATCACATTCTATGTAATTAGTATTGAATATATAAGGATACATGAAGTACATCTCCAACAAAGGTACATGTATCATACTTAATTAGTCACATGGTTAGTACCTACTTTTCAACAAATATATATATATGAAATTCCACCAAGTTATTAACAGGATACCTTTAAATAATGGCAGAAGATACTTTTCCAATAAAGATAAAGGTTGCAAAAATCACCTAAATACTTTTGCATTTTAATGTAGAAGGAAAAGTGAACTTATACGCAACATTTCCAATCTAACTAAGAACCAAAAAGGGCCATAACAACTAGTAATTAAACATACTACTTTTCATCTCAACACAGGGCATAAGTCTTCTTTGGATAACATTTGAAAATCCATTATACACCAACTAATAATCATTAGTATCAATCGGTAACATCAACTAATATCAATCATACATCGACCATCATGCATACATAAACCATACAGATATTGGTCCTTAATACATCAATTCATAATATTTCAACCATGTCTTAACCATATATCGATAATGTAATATCAACCAATAACAACCATATATTCATCAATTCACCATACATACATCAATCATAGTACATTAATCAAAATACATAATCCATAATTAATAAACCAAAATACATCACCCATAATACACTGAGAAGAATACATCATCTAGAATACAACAACCATAATACATCAACCATGATTTATCAACCATGATTCATTAATCATAATACATCATCCATAATACATCAACCGTAATACATCAATTAGAATACATCAATCATACACACCACAACCATAACAACCAAGAACAACCAATAATATCCATACATACATTTAGGATAATATCATACATGTATTAACCATTAATCAGTTAATGCCAATCAATAACAACCAATAGTAGCAAAAAACACACACATCAACCATTCAAGCATCATACACACTCATACATCTTATATGCATACAGACTCCTTTAATATAAATGTTATACATACTTTGACGACAATCCCATCTAATCCCCATATACTAACCATACATTATGTTACTAATTATTTACACGTAGCACACTACTATAAAAGCATTCATATATGTATAATAATGCATATATATTAAACAAATATGCATATCAGGCATATTATATCATACATATTTGTGTCGATATCATATATATATATATATATATATTACACCACTATACTATCTACTTACACACATAAAATATAATAGATAAAATTGAGAGAACATGAGTAATTAAAAACAAGTGGCTAATTTCCTCAAAAAATATAGGAGGAGTTGCATCTCCATAAATAAAATAAAAGAGAATTTGAACCATTAGAAACAAGTGGCTCATTTCCTCTACTCAATAAAGAAACTGGTAATATAATTTAGGATTATAATAATAATTAATAAATAGTATAAAAACACATTACATGTAAATACAGATAATTATTTACTTTATACACTATTTAGATATCACATCTTATAACATGTATACTAATATATGATAATATATTCATATACTAATAAATCCATAATATCTTGACCTTTGAAATTAAAAAGAAATAAAAATAAATTCTTCCATTAACATAAGGGAGGTTAAGTTCATTTCTCCAAACATGTTTATAAACTCACAAAAGATTATAACTTTGTAGAAGGCCCAAAAGTTGTAGTGTTGGAACCTAAGCTCTGATACCACCTGTAATGTACCCTGGGGATATCAGGGTGTTTACGGGACATATAATTATCTCTCTGAGGCCAATGAATTGATTTTTATTGCAGCAGATAAACCATAAACATTTAATTTCTAGTTTTCCAAAATTAATTGCGACACAAAATCCAATAATTAACAATAATTTAATATAAGTTTATTAACACATCCAACATATGATCAAAGGGACGAGAAGGATTCTTAACATAATATAACATCATAAAACCTTCAATTCAAGCCATATCATAGATAATAACCACTTCTAAAGGCTAATTATTATTATTCATAGTTAACTAGTAATTAAGGTGATAATTACGACATTTAGTGTGCAAATGATAACACTTATCACAAATCCAATTGTTTAAAAAATATCCATAGATTATCAATACCAATGGATCAATAACATATAATTACATCTAAATAAGGCCTAATTACCAAAATTACAAAAATTAATCATGGTGATTATGAAAGAATTTCCATAAGACTAGTTAACTAGTTTTCCAATATAAGTAACTAGTCTTGCACACAATCAACTTGTAACCATGCCAATAAACAAAAATAAATCCTACATCCATGCAAAACATATTTAATCATTTACCTAGTTTCCAATTTAACTTTCCAAATTCCAAATAAAGATAAATATATGAATAATGCACATAATGAAAAGCATAGAATTTTTCACCTATTTTCATATGGATTTATCTTTCCACCCATTTTTAGTCCATTAAATAACTCACAAAATTAGCTAAATCTAATAATCTGAATTGACTAGTAATTATAGGAATAGCTAGAATAATTAAATGAATTGACTAGTAATTAATGCACATAATGAAAAGCATAGAATTTTTCACCTATTTTCATATGGATTTATCTTTCCACCCATTTACAGTCCATTAAATAACTCACAAAATTAGCTAATTCTAATAATCTGAATTGACTAGTAATTATAGGAATAGCTAGAATAATTAAATGAATTGACTAGTAATTATAGGAATAGCTAGAATGAATCATTCAAATTCCATTACAAATATAAATAACATGTTTTATCATTCATAACATAGATATATCTCATTTTAACATTTCTCTAGAGTTCATATGCGAAGTCACAAATCTACTCAATACAATTCTATTGAAGAAGCTAGAAATTGGAAATTGATCTAGAATTTCTGTAGAAATTTCCTAGACACCATCAAGAATATTTCCCCTCACCTCCGTATTTTTTACAAACACTTCATGTGCCAAGTCATACGCCAAGTCTCCAACCTATACAAAACAATCCAATAAAAGAACTAGTTTTCTAATAAAAAGTAAACAACATAAAAAAGAATAAACATATATAGAAATCAAACACTATGTGTCCTTATTATAAATCTAGACGCTATGAAATTTATAATGTGATGGAAGAACTCTGGCTTGCTTCTATATATAGGCCTTTGAGTGAAGTATGGGCTATATATTTTCGAGTCTTTAACAATAAGTATCGTGTATGATTGGCCTACCACTGTATTTACTTCCAAGTCATACATAAACGTTAATTTCTCAAAATTATTTAAACATGCATGTATTTATTAATTTCATCGATATGAATAGTGACTATCATAGTAAGAATTTGATTACTATGAATTTGAAAACAAAAGTATGTCAATTATATTACTTTTATTAACAACTTTAATGAATGCTATGGAGTATTTATATCGTATTTTAGTTTAGGCAATGGTTAACAGTTTTAACAATGATAATGATAATGTATAATCTTATTTGATAGCTAAATCCAATTATATTTACAACAATTTATCTTCCCAATCAAATTCTAATCCTGGTACGTAAGTATTTATAAAGTAATCCATTCACTTGTAAAAAAAAGCTCAAATTATATAAAATAATGCATGGCAAGAGTGACTTCACAAAACTCTTTCAAAATTATTTTACTGAGTACACGGACACCATTCATACATTTACTTAAGACATACACAGTACACTATACAACAAGCATGAGTACACGGACACCATCCATACAACAAGCAGAAGTACTCTTATATGGAGAAGATCGCGTAGATGTGAAACGATTCAACGAATAAGTCCATACTGGTACGTAAGAAAATATTTGAAATGTCTGAAATTTTGTGAGAATATATATATATATATATATATATATATATATATATATATGATTCAACGAATAAGTCAATAGTGGTAGGTAAGAAAATATTTGAAATGTCTGAAATTTTGTGAGTATAACTCTATATATAGAGAGAGATGTGTTAGGTTATGGGAAAATAATACAATGGGTTACCTAGAATACAATGAAGTGTACATATTTTTTACTCATAAATTTAATCATTATTAATCATTTTATTTTATTTTTTTATTTTATATATAACAATCTCCCACTTAACACCAAATTGAAGTTTGTGTGAATAATCTTGTTATTCATAAAACACTTTTTTTTATCACATTTGGACTAGGCCAACCAAGGTTCTACAAAGCTTTTGCTTATCCCTTGGAAAAATATTTGTGAACATATCAGCTAGATAGCTCTATTGTCTTATGTGTGTATTTTCTCCAATTGTAGTATCCCATCATCTAGCATTTATCCAATAATATCTTACATCAATGTGCTTTGTCTTAGAATGCAAAATTTAATTTTGGGCAAGATGGATTGCACTTTATCTATACAATTTAGTGCATACTTTTCTTGCTGCAAACCTAATTCCTCCAAGAACCTCATCATCCAAAGTATCTTTGTGCATGCGTCACTTGTTGTAATATACTTGTCCTATGTAGTAGAGAGAGAGAGCCACCACCTTTTGCAATCTAGCTTCCCATGAGACTAAAACTCCTGCAAAAGTAATCCCATGAGGGTTAGAGCAATTGGTAATGAGAAATTGAGATGAGAAGTTGTAAATGGAAGGTCACAAGTTCAAATCCTCTGTGGGTACTTGCAAAAAAAAAACTCCTGCAAAAGTATAAACGTATCAAGAGTTTGTAAATCCTTCCAACAAGATATTTGTACTTCGAACGCACAAATGATAACCAATTGATCCTCTAATGTATCTTAAGATCCATTTAACTGCATTCCAATGTTCCTTACCTAAATTTGCAAGGAACCTACTTACAACTCCCGATGAATGTGAAATGTTAGGGTGAGTGCAAGCTATTGCATACATTTCTGCTAAAACATATGGAAATTTGGACATTTATGTCTTTCCTTCAATTCTAGTGGGACATTGTTTAGTTGTTAAATTCATAAGAGAAGCAAGTAATTCAGCAACAAGTTTTTCATCAATCATGTATTAAAATATCTTAATACTTTTCCAAGTTATTGTTGTTATGATAGCCATAACTTCTTTCTTTTCCTATCACGTATAATTTGCATCCTCAAAATCTACCTTGCTAGTCCTAATTTTTTCATTGCAAAGGTATTGTTTAACTCTTCTTTAACCCATTAATTATCAAATTATCTTTTCCAACAATCAACATGTCATCAACATATAATAATAAAATATTAAAATTTTCCTTTTCTTAGATTTTAATGTATATACAATGATCTACATTTAGAATTTTAAAACCGTGATCAAGAAGCTTGTTTCATCCCACATAGACTCTTTTTCAATTTGCAAACCAATTTTTCTCTATCCTTGTTAACAAATCATTTTAGTTTCTCCATATATATCTATTATTCCAAATCTCCATGTAGGAAGGATGTCTTAACATCTAATTATTCTAATTCTAAATCTAGAGTGGCTACAAGACCAAGTAATACTTGTATGGATGACATTTCGACAAGTGGGATGAAAATTTCTATGAAATCAATACCTTGTTCTTATTGAAATCCTTTCACCACCATCCTTGACTTAAATCTATGTTGATTTCCTTTCCTTCATGTTTTATTAAAAATACCCTTAATACCCACCCGTCCTTTAAAACCTTTCTCTCTTTTGGAAGTTCAACCAAATCTAATGTCTTATTAGCATGTAGGGATTTTAACTCTTCTTGCATATAGCCTTTTCTCCTTCACATACTTCCTAAAAAAAAGCATGTTCACCTTCATCAATTAATAAAATATATTGTGAGAGAGGATACCTTTGTGAAGGCATAGGTGTCCTAGTAGATCCTTATGAATTTATAAATTTTGTAACGGAATTTCTCCTATTGGTTATTCACTTTGTTGTTATCCATGCTCTTCTTCTTGTTGTTCCTCATTTTCATTTTGCTTCTCAGTGTCTTATTGTTGTTCCTCATTTTCATTTTGCTTATCAATGTCTTCTTGTAACGATGACTGATTTTTTTGTTGCTTTTCCGGTTCTCCTTGAATTTCAACAAGATTATGTTCCTCTACACCTTTGTCAATATTTTTGAAGATTTTTTCTTCATTAAAACTAACATCCCTACTTCCAATAACTCTCCTTTTTAGAGGATCTCGCAATCGGTAAACTAACTCATTATCAACATATCCTAAGAAAATGTGTTTAAATGATTTTTCATCCAACTTGGACCTCTGTTCTTTTGGAATATGCATGTATGCTTCACAACCAAAAAAATTCAAATGATTATAATGTAAATCCTTTATAGTCCATACATTTTCCAAAATTCCACCATCCAATGAAGTTGTGGGAGATGATTTATTAAATACCAAGTTGTACGGACAACCTTTTCGTAAAGCATTTAAGCAAACAAGAATTTGAAAGTATACATTTCACCTTCTCCATTATAGTTCGATTCATTTTCTTAGTTATTCCATGTTGTGAAGTGCGAGGAACTATCACTGCATGCTTTATGCCATATAAGTTTACTACAATATTGTTTGAAGGCTTGAACAATACTCTCCACCATTATCTATCATAATACATCTCAATAGTTTATTAGTTTCTCTTTCAACAACCATATGAAATTTTTGAAATACTTCTAAAAATTTATCCTTGCTCTTAATTGGAAAATCTCACACCTTTTTTAATGCATCATCAATAAAAATAACAAAATAAGTAGCCCCTCCTTGTGATCTTACATTAAAATTGGGCCACAAACACTAGAACGTACCAAATCCAACATTTATGTATCCATTTTAGAACTGTTCCTTATAAATGATACCCTTTTATGTCTACCCATAATACAATGTTCATAAAATTTAAATTATGTACCTTTCATCCTAGGCAAAAGTTTTTTTTCTACAAGGATTTTTAGGCCTCTTTCAATCATGTCCCCAAGTCTTTTGTGACCTAGATATGTTGTAGACTCCTCCTTTGCAACCACAACAATATCTAATTTCTACAGTTTTGATTTGAATGTGTAGAGAGTGCTTATTTTCCACCCCTTAGAAAACAACCATCAAGCCCTTTACAAATTTTCTATCCTGCTTTTTCAAACATTATATGGTAGCCATCATCATCTAGCTTCCCAACTGAAACCAAAAAAATTCCAAGCTCTAATACATGCCTAACTTATTTAAGCAATAAACTACAACCATCATCTTCCTTTATTATGACATATCCCACTTATTTAAAGTGCTACAAAAAATATTATTACCGAAGTGAACCTTACCCTTATTACAAGACTTAAAAGAAATAAAATTTTCTCTGCTTGGAGTTGCATGGTACGAGGCTCCATAATCTAAAATCCACTCACTATCATGTTTAGAAGTGTAAAGGAATGCTTCCTCATGGGAAACAATAATTAATACCTCACAATTTGATGCAATAACAATAGTTTCCTCATTATTCTTGTTGTTGTTCGTTGTCATTTTCTCCTTTTTCTCTTGTTTTAATATCCTGCAAGATTTTTTGACATGGCCAAGTTTTCCACAATGATAGCATATTATTCTTCCACGCTTAGACTTTGAACTACCTCTAGATTTTGATTGCCATGATTTGGTTATTTGTGGTTTCCTTCCATGGTCACCAAGGGTTGCTGCCTCAATATTTGGTGTTTTCTCTTCCATAGATTTCCTGTGCATTTCTTCTTTCAATTTAAACTTTTAGAAACATATTCACAAGACAATTTACCTTTTGGCATTGCATTACTTATGGTGACAACCAGTGTCTTCCAATTTTCAAGAATTGAATTCATGAGTAGGAAGGTTTGATTCTCATCATCCAATACAATTTTCGATGAACTGAGTTGGTTCAATAGTGTGTGCAACTCATTTAAATGGTGAACCACTAGGCTCCCTTCATTTTGAGATTAAACAATCTCTTCATCAAAAATAATTTGTTGATTGTTGTGTCTCGTTCATATATAGATCATAAAGATTTTTCCATAATGACTTAGATGTATTTTCTTGTCGTATAGTGGAAATCATCTTCTGATCTAACTTCTCCCAATCTCCATTAGTCATGGATGAGGGTTTCTTTGATTTTCCCTCAATTGGTAGTTGTGTATCTTCCATTTTTAATCTCCATATAGAGAAGTTTGTTCCACTAACCTTGTAGCAGGGATTTCTCCCTTACTACAGGGCAGGAATGGCTACCTTCCATCTATAGGACGAAAGGGTAGGGTTCCTGATGGTAATGCAAGAAAAATGAAACATAAATGAAGCAAAGAGAATAGAAAAGAAAGAAATGGAAACCCTGCACACAAGGTTAGACTCCAGAACCCTGCATACAACTTGTTAGGACATAAAATGAACCTGCAAGCAAACTAAGTTAGAAAAACTAGAATAAGAATGATATTAAACAAAGCTTATACCTCTTGGTGGAATTGGGCCACCATGCCCTAGCTTGGAGAAGCAGCTCTCTCTTTAGAATGGGGGGAGCTATGGCTCAATGGGAGGATGGCTGAGAGGGAGTGTGAATGGCTTGAGAGGAAAATGGTCTCAAGGCATCCACTCGGGCAACATAATAGTATGCAAGGGAGGAATGTTTTGAGAGTGACCCCCACCCCTCTATTTATAGATTTTTTAGGGTTCTAAGCCCTTAGTCAGGGCTTTAGCCGCTTTAACTCAAACTTTAGCTCCTTTTAGGGTTTTAGGCTCCTTTGAGGGGTTTTAGCCCCTTTTTGGCGGCTTTAGCCCCTATGAGAGCTATTTAGGCTCTTTTTAGGGGTTTTAAGCCCCTTTTCATGTTTTTAAGCCTTCTTGAAGGCGTGGGGGTCAAATGGAGTCAAATGAGGGTCGTGCATGGGTGTTCTTGGGTGGTATAGGTCATGTAGAGCTGAGTGAGGGATTTTTTTGGTTAACAGATTGCCCCCTGATGTGTGAGGGCAGGAGCTCATCGTATGGCCGACGAACATCATAGGATTTTCTGTGAAGAGGTGGTGCTTCCGGGGCTAGGGCATGGTGGCTTTTGGTTTTTGTATTAATATGGTTCCCATCAATGGGTGAGATACAAATAATGTGTGACATGTATATGGACGAGGCGGGAATCCCCATGCTCGTAACAATGTCAAAAGAATAATGTGATCCTGCTTTATAATACAAGAGCCGATCATGTACAACTGATGATACATAGTGGTTGCCTCAATGAGAGGCTGAATACAATACTGATCTGAAGAACTGCTACATTAGACCCATGGCATTCTCATGGAATGCTCTATCTTCATGACTGATGGCCTGCTGGATCTGGAAGGGTACATAGCTGTATGGAATCACTGATGGAGAGTCAGAGTCTCTGTGGTAAAATTATGTTGCATAAATCATAAATCTATATATAGAAGCATTGCCGGGGCTTTTGAACATTGTCTCCAACGCAACCCGAAAATCACAAGGGACATAAAATTGTTTAGGTCCCTCGAATAGACTCATCAATATGCTAGAGTCAGGTGACATCCAGGGTCTTCGACCAAATACTACACGGACCAATACCCTGTACGAATCTCAATGGTGCGATGATGTAGTTGGAGTCAAGCGCGTGAGAAACAACCATCCCGAGAGGCACTAAGGACTCCTCTCAAGTGGTCCAAGGAACTCATCAATGAGGTTAATGAAGCCAAGATACAGGGGCCTCTGGGTCTATCCTCTTGAATATGTGTGTTGTCGTCGACAGAGGGAGACCTGCCCCTGGTCAAGGAAATGGTGTTTCCTTGACCATAAGCATGAGGGAGATAACCGAAAGATGTGAGACAATCTGAGGACTGACCCACTGAATTGGGGGGGGAGGGAAAGAGTTGAACAAGGGAAGAGGGAGTGTAGTATGACGACAGGGCGGACTAGGAAGCAAATGAAACTGACTCATGGGAATGGGATCATAGCTGTAATACCAGGAATGTCACTGAAGATGGGATATACTTGGGAGAGGTAGATACTCTTGGTATCGATGGAATCCAATGAAGACACATTGCAGAGTACTCTAAACAAAGGCGACCCAAAGTGGGAATGCTTCCAAACTGTTATCTGTGGGGTGGTGTCTAGAGACATTGTTGTGGTACGATCTCGTGGATTTTTAGCGAGCCCAAGAAAGTAAATGCTCGATGGTGCTTTCAATTTTAGAGAGTCTGAAAGCATGAAGAAGACTCCAGTGGGGGATCTTTTTCGTTGATGGTCTCTTGTGCCCGAAAAAGGATAAAATTATACATAGGAGAGCTTGCCCATCCTGTAGGAGATGAGAGACCTCTTTACCGTTGGTAGTCCAATCAGGCCGGAAAAGGTTAAACCTATACTGACTGGACATTCATTCAAATACTTTTACGAGCATGAACGAAACCAAGTTTGCTCAAAAATATTTTCTTGATGAGAAGGCTGGAAAAGAGCTTAATGACAACCCATGGTGAGCTTTTTCGTAAAGTTCGGCCCCTTTGCCCGAGAAAGCATAAAAGTATGCAGAGGGGAACGATCTTGGCTTGAGTGTGCCAAGGTGGTCCTTTCCATTTGATGGTCTACATAGTCCGCAAAAGGAGATAAACAAGACGATGTAGACACCCTTTCCTATACTTTAACGAGTGGGAAAGGAGGCAGTTGCACTCGGCAATCTTTTCATTCTTTTAGGAGTAAAAAAAGAGATTAAAATAAACTCTAGCATGGTAAACCGATTGCGGTGGCATAGGCGGTGCCCCATGTCGAGACGGTGGACAATGGTCCAAAGGTCATCCATGCAGTATGGACGGAGTAGGTGGCTCTTAAACATACCAATACATGCATGGGATAGATCATGACAGAGGAACATAAACTGAGGTGGCTCTTGCATAGAGGTTAGGAGAGTCGTGTGTGAATTGTGGAGGATGGACTTGACTACATGTGATGTGAGTGCAAGTCCGGAGGCAGTTATATGCCAAATACATGCAAAAGAAATGATTCGTCTTCTGGACAATGGTCTGGAGATCCGCATAAGGTGCGGTGGATGAAGTAGATGACTATATGCTGAAATAAAAATGATCTTCCTTATGGGAGGTGATCGGAGAACCTGCATGAGTAGCGGTAGGAAAGTGTGATGCAAGTACAGGTTCGAAGACACTTGCATCACCATGATGTGGCTCGTAAATTGAGGTAAATTCCAGGAAGTGGTCCTAAAAATTACTTGTTAAACATGAGATGATGGTCTCATAAAAAGATAAAGGACAAAAATTTGAGCCTAGAGGTGTGAGAGGTGTCTTGAATGGGATCCGGGTGACTTTGAATTGGCAGCTAATGGTACTACCCCTGACTTGTGGTGAAAAAATGTTGAAAAACAAAAAGGGAAAAAGCTACGCTATAAGGGACTCATAGTGGTTATATCAGGCATAGACTCTCTTGAGGTGGAGCCCATTGCACGGCTTCTTCAAGAGCCAACCGTTTGGGTCAGCGAAGAGGTATTCCCCCTTGCCGAGACGAAGGTCATTGGTAAGGTGGGATGACAGAATCTAGTCTTTTATGGGAAGAACCGATTCCACACTATGGCTTAAACGGAATGGGGTAAAACCAGAGGCGGTCTTACAGATCTCTCCTCCATCGCGTAAGTGGTGCCGTGATAGATTAGGTGGATCTTCCACAAGTGATGAGATGGAAGGGCGACTGGTGCTAGCAATCATGTAAATGGTATTGGTTGTGGTTTTTGTGGCCTTTCCCCCAGTTTCTGTTGGAGGAAGAGGGGCAGGCTGGAGACAGGAGGAGTCTTTGATGGACCCAGAGATAGGTGCAACATCATCTCAATTGGATGGACAGGAGTCAACACATCTTGGGGCCTTAGAGGTAGGGTAGGTGGTTCAAGGTACCACGCAAGAAATCCCAATGTGAAATCCTGTAGATTGCGGGTTTCCATGACATAGTTACTCATGATCTCGAATGGTAGGAAAAGGAAAAGGATTGTGTTGATCGAAAATGAACCCCAATGTTTCCCTAGTAACTGAGGTTGCGGCTGCGGATGGGGTTGCGGCTATGGATGGAGCTGCGGCTGAGGATGGAGTTGCGGCTGAGGATGGAGTTGCGGCTGAGGATGGTGCATGTTGTCCCATGGGTATGCCAGGGTGGTCAAGGCTTCAAGTATCTCCTCACCATTGTGGAAGCAACAAAGAGATAGGTATCATGGACTTTCGGTGATGGTGGAGACAAGGGGGTCTGTGGAACTGGACATCATGTAAATGGACATGGTGTTCGAAGAAGGAGGTGGGGGGTGAAATTATTCGATCAGGGTGATCTCATATTCAAGGGAATGTTGATGAAGGTCGGATAAAGCCATTCAGAACTCGGACAAGTCTTGGCAGTGGTGAGAATAGTGTCCATATAATCCGCAAAGGGCGCAAGCATGGTTTGTTCTCAATGACTTATTTCTCACTAATGGCGCGCTTGGAAGTTCAACCACGGGAAGGTTTTCAGTTGTATCCATGGCATCCAAATGTGCACAGATTATAGGAATCTCAGGGCAGTTCTGAGTTGGATTACCTTGTTCTTCATAGACGGTGCAAGGAGGGATCTATCGAGGTTCAGCGGCAGCTTTTGTGTTCTTGCCCCTAGACCTTTTTGGGTGGGGCGGTGAAGTTGCAGGTGCAGTGGTTGGTTTTTGCAGGTCGGGTGGAGGATGAGACTCGATCGCAATGGGTTGCATGGGGGTTAACACTACCTGAGGCCTTGGTGGTTGAGCTGGTGGATCAAGATACCACACGGGAATTCCCAATGTAAAGTTGGGTAAGTTTAAGGTGGCCATTACTGGCTTGCTCATGACACTAGGCGTGGGAAAGAGGAAGGGAATTGTGTGGACTGGGGAGGAGCCCAGATAACTCCCTAATGGTTGTATGTGGGGATGATGTTGTGGTTTCGGCTATGCGTAATGTTGCATATGTGGATGATGTTGCCGCTGCTGTTGATGTTGCGGCTGCGGACGGTGTTGCGGTTGCGTTTGGGGCTGCGGTTGCAGTTGTTTTTTGGATGCAGCGGTGTTGGATGAGATCATGCACAAGTCTGTAGTCTCATTTGGTGTTGGTGGTGGTGACACTAAGGGGAAAGAAGTCATCATGGTGGTATAGGCAAACAGCCCAGGGCCCACATTCAACAATGGGGAGGCTGGTATGTTGTCAACCATGGTGTTGACCGCAGGGATAACATTGGCGTGTGTAGTCATCCCTTGCAAATCAATGGTGTTGATCGTAGGGATAACGTTGGTAGGTGTCGTTAGCCCTTGCGGATCATGATAAGTCAGTTGGTCAACCGTCACGATTTTCCCTTCATGGGGGAACATCATGAGAGGAAAGACAGTTGATGCTACGACTCTCATGGCGTACATATAAATTCTTTCAAGGAGAAGGTTATAGTCCAATTGAGCATTCATAACCTCTATGTCAATCAGTATTGTCTTCCCGAATAATGTGATGGGGACATGGGGGAGGATTCCTTGGGCTTTAGTGGGATGGCCATCATAAGCCCGTAGAGATGTGGAGGATGGTTACAAAATTGGGGATCCAAGTTTCTGCCAGACCAGGGTAGACATAACGCACGTGGATTCCCCCTCATCCACTATGCACCGGTGCATGACCAAATTTCGGATAGACACCGGGATTTGAAAGGTAATGGTTGATGGCATTCGTGGTTCTCCATTCTCTATGTCGAATGTGATCAACTTGGAGTCAGAGGGATCCACGACACCAAGGGCGGCTAGTAAGGATTTCTGCTACGTTGGGCAAGTTTTGAGTACCTCAAGAGCATACATGGTGGTAGGTGTTTGGGCCAAATCATCCACAATGCTGTAGCTGACCGCAGCTCTAGCCATGGTGTTATTTGCAACCCGACGTATGGGGGTGTGTGGAAAAGGGGGTAACTGAAGAGGTGCATTGGTTGTTTTAGATGTAGATGTCGCTGATGTGTCAGCGAGTTCGGTGTTGGTTCCGTACTGATTTCGTCTTGTTTGTAAATTGACCTCTTCAGTTGTCATAGCTAGCAGGTGATGGACACCTGTTTCTGCCATGGGAGGTGCCCCCGGAGTGTTGGGATTGGGTTGGGGAGGGGGTGCGGTTGCCACCAATCCTTGGACTGGTAATGGGTTTTGGAGCACCATAGGAGGAGGTCCTTGTGGTGCCGGGTTGGTTTGGTCTTGGTCTATTGTATTGGTGGCATGTTGAACCTCATTTCTAATGGCCTGTTTAGCGTGACCCATGAAGGGACACTAAAATGTGTAGTCCCCATAGACCTCGCATAGTGTGCACAGTTGGTTTGTCTGCAACGGAGCATTGTGTCTCAGTGCATTTGGTCGTTGAGGATTTTGGGCCAGCCAGTTCACTGCGGCATTGTCAGGAGGATTTGGTTGTTGAATGGCTCCCTACGGTTGATTGTTTCCTTGGTTCTGAGTTCGGCTATTCCTGGCTTGCCCTTGTTGGTTATTGGGGGTTGGTTGGTTGGGACGGTTTTTTTGTGCAAACACCTATCCCAATGGAGCCGATGGAGCGGGGGCGGGGGCTTGAATGGCTTGGACCGGTGGTTCATAGTAGACTTGGGTGGGTGTTGGTGCCACAAATGTGGGAATTTGTCCTGCGCATTGTTGTGTTGGCCAAGCTAAGGCCTGGGCCTGCTATGGTGGCGCAGGCTATGCGTAAGAAGTTGTGGCTCCGAACTGGGACATCATTCTTGCATAGTCCGGAGTTTGGTTTTGGTAGGAAACACTAGCGATGTTGCTTGATTGTGGTGGTATTGCAGGTGGTGTCGGATGGTGCTGTGGTTGGTGAGAGACAGAACCTATGATGCCATCTGCAGCATGGGATGCCCCCGGTGCATCCCAGTAGGAGGTGCCTGCATGGGGAGCATCTGGAATGACGATGTAAAGGTATCTAGACTGTGCATAGATCAGATCAAACTGCTGGGATTTCAAGATGGCCTCCTCTTTGGATTGGGGACATTCAGATGCGATGTCCTTTGCTATAGGTGGGAGCAAGGTTTTAAGGAACCAATCCAAGAAGATCCTGTCATCAAGTTGGATTTTACACAAACTACGGCGTCACCGCCACTCATGGATGTGGTCAGCTATGTGGGTCGCACTATTCTGGAAACAAGATAACAAGATCTCCACCCCTTCGTCATATCTAACGGGGAGTTGGAAATATTGTAGGAACATAAAAGCCAGGGAGTTGAAATCTGGGTACTTGGCTTGTGGTAGCTCAATGTACCATTTGGCTGTAGCAACTGTGAGGGTACATTATAATAGTATTAGCCTGATTGAATCATCTATGATGTTGTTTGATGAGCACCATATATGAAACGTCATGATGTGGTTTTGGGGGAACTCCCCTACCTTCCCTTCAAACTTGGGTATGTCTGAGGGGAGTTTGGTTGGCATGGGAGGCCAATAAGTTTGATGGCGGATAGGGTCATTTGTTAACCCAGCCAAGTCAGGCAAGTTGAGACGTGTCATGAAAGGAAGGTTTAACCCAAGGTTGATGTGATATGGGGCAGCCATGGTGGTGGGGTTTGCAGGGACATGATGCACCTCCATAACTGGGGGTACTTGAGGCACCATTGTGGATGGGTCAGTGCCTCCCAGTGTGGTAGGAGGGGCAGTGTAGGTGGAAGGGCCACTGCCCCCATGTATGATAGGAGGGGCAGTGTAGGTGGAAGGGCCACTGCCCCCATGTATGACAGGAGGGGCAGTGTAGGTGGAAGGGCCACTGCCCCCATGTATGACAGGAGGGGCAGTGTAGGTGGAAGGGCCACTGTCCCCATGTATCCCAAGTGGGACAGTGTGGGTTGAAGGCATACTGCTCCCATGTGTTGCAGGTGGGACAACTTGACTGGTCAATATGGGTGGTGGTAGCTGGATTATGACGGTTTGCATGACCATGCTGGGGCCACCTGCAGGGGTGTTGGTGGTGGTTTGTGGTGTGGACATGGGTCGACTAGAAATTACTATGCCGAAAAATAGATCTGGGTTTGCACCAGCCATGGGGCTTGATGGTGCAGTGTGCATATCTAGTTCAGATTGATATGAGTCTGAATCTGAATCAGAGTCTATGTGGCCTTCTGATGGTGTAGAAGGTCATCAAGAATGGTCTTGACAATGTTGGTTTAATGACCCGTACTGTGGTGGTTCACCTCTTAGGCGTGAGGAAGAGCATGCGGGATCAATCATGTCAAATTTGTATGTCAAAATGGTGGTAATGATGTTTTGACCCCGGTTTCAATGGCTTCCTATTGGCTTTAGGTGGTCACTCGGCCACCAAGACTGCCAGAAGATAGTGCTTGGCTTTTTCCTCATGGGAGTGCTAGTCAATCGGTGGGGGTCGTTTCCCGTTTCGCTTGGCAATTCCTCTCAGCAGCCATCTACTTTGGGGTTCCCGTGGTACTCCTCACAATGAATTTCTGGGTTGAGCCCAAGTACTTTCCATGGTTAAGGCAATCAAGGACTTATGTCCTCAAAGACTGCAGATGTTTAACTTAGTGTAAATTGCAAATTTTCCTAGCTCACTCAGCATCATGAACTGAGTTGGGTTGATTTATATGGTATGGTGTGTATGTCTTTTGTTTTTTTGTTATACCTAGTGCCTACTTAAATGGTTTATGAATATTGTGCAGAGTTCATAACATTGTGAATGAAAGCAGTAAATAGTAATTAGAAATCTTACAAATGTACCATTTGTGAACCTGAACTATGATAGCTTGACTAGGTGACTCCCTTGAACCTATATTTCTCCTCAACCAAAAGAGGGTGCTGGGCTCTCAACACAATGGGACTAAGCCCATACGTAGATCCACATGTCACCCTCTAGATGCAAGGTTGGTCAACAGGGAGGACGTTGAGCGCCGTGATAAGCCCTCCTTCTCTACCCCCTCTACCTTCCAAGTCAGCCATTTTTAGTGGCTTCAAAAAATAATAGGTGAAGTGCCTATTACTATACGAGCTTCACCTTCGTCTTATCCTAGAATACCCCGAAGGGTGATTACTGGGTAGAGGAGGAAGGGCTAGTCAAGATGTTGATTTTAAGTAAATTTTAATCAATCTTTGTTCATTAATCCATTAACCATTGATTTACACTTTTATCTACTCATTCTACAAATGAAATGAACAGAAATAAAAACAGTTTGGATGGACAGAGGCGTCTGAGCCGCACTGATAGTCCTTAACTTAAAAAAAAATCAAACTCTGAGTGACAGATCGCACTTTTTGGGTCAAATGTGGCGAGGGGGTCGCCAAATTTTCCTAGAAACAGGCTCGGGGGTCACTTAGAATTTGCAGACAGAAGCAGGCTGACTTCTGGAAGGGGGTCGCACCTTTTGAGGATAAATAGGAAACTTGGTCGCACCTGTCAAGCCAGAATGAGCGACCTGGTCCCCTCTTTGGGCCCGATAAGAGTGACCTGCTCTGGAAACTGAAATTGTTTTGGTCCTGAGCTAGATTCGGCCGACAGTAACCTGTACTATGACCAAATGGGCTTGGATTGGCCTTGAGGAGGCTCAGCAGTAATTGGAAATGCAAATAAAGAGAGATCTAAACTA
This sequence comes from Pseudotsuga menziesii, assembly GCA_001517045.1. Classification (NCBI taxonomy): domain Eukaryota; kingdom Viridiplantae; phylum Streptophyta; class Pinopsida; order Pinales; family Pinaceae; genus Pseudotsuga; species Pseudotsuga menziesii. The sequence goes on along the minus strand of LPNX010581801.1, from coordinate 53,538 downwards.
CATTTTAACATAAATTTAAACTAGGGAAAAAAACAGAATTAAAAACTGAAACTTTGAAAAATAAACCCAGGGATCCTGTGGGATCAACCTGGTATGGTCACCAGTTTTGTAGCAGGGATTTCTCCCTTACTACAGGGCAGGAATGGCTACCTTCTGTCTATAGGACAGAAGGGTAGGGTTCCTGATGGTAATGCAAGAAAAACGAAATAGAAATGAAGCAAAGAGAACATAAAAGAGTGAAATGGAAACCCTGCGCACAAGGTTAGACTCCATAACCCTGCATACAACTTGTTAGGATAGAAAATGAACCTGGAAGCAAACTAAGTTAGAAAAAATAGAATAAAAATGACATTAAACAAAGCTTATACCTCTTGGTGGAAATGGGCCACCATGCCCTAGCTTGGAGAAGCACCTCTCTCTTGAGAATGGGGGGAGCTATGGCTCAATGGGAGGATGGATGAGAGGGAGTGTGAATGGATTGAGAGGCAAATGGTCTCAAGGCATCCACTCGGGCAGCATAACAATATGCAAGGGAGGAATGTTTTGAGAGTGACCCCCACCCCTCTATTTATAGCATTTTTATGGTTCTAAGCCCCTGGTCAGGGCTTTAGCCCCTTTTTTGGGATTTTAGCCCCTTTCGCTCAATCTTTATCTCCTTTTAGGGTTTTAGGCTCCTTTGAGGGGTTTTATCCCCTTTTTGGAGGCTTTAGCCCCTATGAGAGATATTTAGGCTCTTTTTAGGGGTTTTTAAGCCCTTTTTCATGTTTTTAATCCTTCTTGAGGGTGTGGGGATCAAATGGGGTCAAATGGGGTCAAATGAGGGTCGTGCATGGGTGTCCTTGGGTGGTGTAGGCCATGTATAGCTGAGTGAGGGATTTTTTGGGTTAACAAACCTTTTTAATGTTTATGATTGAATCCATTTCCTTTACCAGTAAATGGGCCCTACACACTACGGAATTAAACAACAACCACCAATAAATTTGAAGAAATCCATAACTAAAGAAACCAAGAAATAAATAAAAGATTGCATAAAATAAATGAGAACGGTTACGTGCAAAAAACATGGGAAACCAATCAACATCATTATTTCTTCATAGCAAAATACATACATCAAGCTCAAACTTTACTCTTTTAACACATCTTTTGGTGTGAGCAAAAGTGTGTGTGTGTGTATATACAACATAAGGAGGGCTTATACAACATTTATGCTTCGAGCATCCGAGAGATGAGAAATGACATAATCCTCCAGGTAGAGTCTAAGATCCTCATGTAGGATCTCCTTTGCTGAGTTCAAACCCATCTCATTATGCAATCTGATCTACAAAACTATTTCTAAGATGGCTGGACTCTCCTCGGATTATATCCTACATGAGGATCTTAGACTCTACCTGGAGGATTATGTCATTTCTCATCTCTCGGATGCTCGCAACTAGGGCTCTAGCTCACATGACTACTGGCTCTCGACAGTTGATCTAGATCTAGGTGGTCAATGGAAGGACATATAGACTCAATATATTATCGGGCTACAACATGGAGTCATTCGAATTGGTGATGGACCTGATACATCAGTCTGGATGTACAACAAGTGGAATGGTATGGTTAAGGAAAATTTGGTATATGATTTGATCGCTAATATGTCTGTAGATACTTGCCCTATCGAAGCTCTCATATGGATATGGAAATATAATATACCACTGAAATTTATTTGTTTTAATTGGTGCTGCTTATCCAATCGCATATAGACATGGGATAATTTGAACAAAAAATGCTAGATTGGCCCACACTGGTGTTGCTTATACAGAACAGCTCCTGAGTCTATAGATCATATTTTGTCGACTGCTGTTTCACACAATATGTATTACTTTATCTCAGCTCCAAACTCAATGTCCCCATTATCTGGAAGGAGACAACATACCTGCACAATGTAGAATCCTGGTTCGGAATGTAAAAAAAGCTAACATATCTCCCTCCTTTGATGGCCTAGAAAATTTGGTTGACCAGAAAAAGATGTATTTTTGATGATATAAAGCCAAATATAATATTTATTGTACACACTATATTATAACAACTACAACTTCATCTGATACATTCTCAGCTAAAACTCAAAAGAATAAGTATTGGGTTGGCTCCTATTTTTGACTTTCCTGCGGGTTTTTTTTATGGTGCTTCAGCCAACTCGATGGGAGGTATTAGTATACATATCCTAATCAGTCAGGACCATTGCTTCTATATGCAAATGGGTGTGGGTCAAAGAACCAACACTAGATATGAACTACTAGCATTGTTGAATTTACTTATCTCTGCCAAATTATTTGGTCTGCCTTATCTTCACATTCATGGAGAATCCTCAGTCATTATCAATTGGTTCAATAGGAGATCAATCCTCTCTTTTCTCTCTTTAGATGGCTGGTGTCAAAACATCAGAGACCTCGAATCATATTTCATCCAGATCGATGTTGTTCACATATACATAGAGTACAATGTTATGGCTGATGGCTTATCCAAAGAAGCATTATCTAAGGCTTCATGCCTTCTATAGTACTTAGAATTCACTGAAGGTGAATGTACTGAGTGTGGTACACTTCAGCTATTTGAGTTTCAGAACATTATGTTCTGATCAGGATTTTGATGCCTTTTGAGTTTGGCAGTTATAAACATCATTTGTATGTTGGAGGTGGATTATCCCTCACATTTAATGACTTACTAGATGTGCTTCTTTGGATTAGCCTTCGGTCCATGACTAGTACACCTGTAACATGATGGTAGCGGATTGGATGAAGGTACTGATACTCCATATTGTAGAATTCTAGAAACTCTCTTCTTTGCTGACACCTGACAGTTGAGGATGTATATATGTAGCTGTGATCTTGCCACATACATAGACTTTACTATTGATGTAACAGGTTGCCTTTTATTTCCATGAAATAACAAGGAATTGATATTTTCTTCTGGAAAAACCTAGGGATTCAATATACGTGCACGACACTCTCTCGCTATATATAAAACCATAGTTTTTGAAAGAAGGGTCCATTTATAATTTATATACACTGTGATCCACCTATTTATACTGATCTATCTTAAAAATAAAATAATCTTCTAAAACTATATCTTTATCATGGTTTATACAGATCCATCTAAATCATACAAGTCGAATTTATCCCTTAAAACTAACTTATTATAACTACATGACCTTGCAAAAGAAACCATGTACATCTTTATGTCATCACTTCTGACTATAAAATTGTACACCAATTGACGTAGTCAATTAGTCAATTCTTTGATTATACACACCAATTGATGTATGATGATACTATTCTTGTGACTACAATATTGTACGTTAGTTTATGTTATTTTTTACAATGAGTATATAAATGTATTTTAAATTTTGATTTAGTAAATAGTTAGAGGGATCCAATTTCTAGACATGTAATTTTTTTTATATGTTTAAAAAAAATACATTTAGATCATTTTGATTTTTTTGGTGCTTAGTAAATTTTAGTTTAAATTAGATTTTTTAATTAATAAATTTATGAGTAGACATGAATTTTTTAATTTTTTTAATATTTTTTATTTACATTATGTTATGTGACAACATCTATCCCTAATAAACTGTAAAGCATCTAGCTACTCTACTACAATAAGATTGTACATCAATTGAACATCATTCAATCTATAAAAATAATATTCAAACTTTAATATTTACCATTGCTGGACATGCATGCTAAAAGGATGTACAGCCTTGTCAGCCAAAGAATAAGATAGCACAACCATTATAGTAAAACAATGATAAGATTTTAGAGAGTCAGTGGAGGGAAACCGAGGCGAAAAGAATTGTGGCGCACCAGTAGTGGAAGTGTGGATCTGCAGGTCAGTTGGGTCGACCCAGGATGGTTCCTACTCCTCCTTGTGGGAAGAGGGACCGTGGGAGGAACACGACCTCAAAGGAGGGGTCTATGGTTCCCATTTTGAGCTTGGACATGGAAATTGAGAAAGGGAAAGGCCTAGTGAGTGATCCTGAACCTCTTATAGATGGGGAAGGTACAATTGGGATGAAGAAAGAGGAAATGACGAAATTTGATACACGAAGGATAGGACAATGCATCCCGAAATCCAAGAGAGTTCCAAAGCTTCAAATCAAATCAAAAAGAGTCAGGGAAGACATTCAATACATGAAAGACCGTGCCCTCATAGGAAATTTCATTGGGATATGGCCCATAGAAAAGACCTTGGTCTGGTGGATTAAAACCACATGGAAACCCCAAGGGAACTTCGACCTCCAGCTGGGGGCAAAAGGATTCTTCACAATAGCCTTCTTTGATGAAGAAGATAGAACTCAAATTTTTTAGAACGGTCCCTATTTCTACAATTCGGCGAGACTCTTCTTAAGGCCATGGAAAAAGAGATTAAACCCTGATAAAGAAAACCTCACGATTTCCCCAGTCTGGATCAGAATGTATTCTCTCCCAACGGAGTATTGGAAGGAAGAAATTCTGATGGATATTGGGAATACTCTAGGAAACTTTATCAAAGTCTCAAATCAAACCCGATAGCGTAAATATATCTCATATGCCTGAATCTATATCTACCTCGACATTTCTAAGCATTTACTAGATGAGATTGAGTTCTCCTGGGAGGATGAAGAGTGGCTTCAAGAAATAGACTATGAACAGATCCCGTTTAAGTGTAGAAGATGTCATGAGCATGGACATCTATTCTGGGACTGCCATCAAAATAAAATACTAGGAGGAAATAAAGATTAGGAAAATCAAGATGTTGATGGTTTCATCAAAACCCAAACCAAGAAAAGACAAGCTAGAAAGATATCGGGACCGGAGATCAACAAAAGGGTGCAAACTCAAAACAGGTTTGAGATCCTCCAAGATGATAAGGAAAGTAACAAATAAACCCAACAAACCAACCAAATTAAAGACCATTGGGAGAAGGAGATGGATTTAAACCTAAATATGCAGCAAGGGACAGCCAAGACATCTACAGATTAGTCCCAAAAGATGCAGCATGAGACAACCAAGACATCTACAGAGGTTACGGAGCCAAAGATGAAAGATATGGAGATAGGAGATCTTGATTTGGATGTACTTAAAATTGCCTATTTAGATTGGCTTCTCTAATAGGGTCCGCTATTAAATTTCCATATTCCAACAATCTTATGTGGATTGTTATTTTTCTTTCTTACTTTGCTTCCAGTTTCTTTTCTTTTTTGTGAATTTTTTTTTTGTAATTCAATTGAAAAATATTTTAGTACATGGAGCAAAAAATGAACAACGGATTGACTGTCACAGATTCAAAGACAGAAAACACAAGCTATAAACCTAAAAAATGACACATCGTTGTGATAAACATAACAGTGCTACACAAACATAACCAAAAATAGGGATACATGAATGAATGCCCAAGTTGGAATGATTTTCTAATTACTAAAAGATAGAGGAAGTTATCTTTAAAATAGCACTGAAACTAATAAAGAATATTTCATTGGATGATGATTGCAATTGAAGGAGAATACCCCTGGAGAGAGGGATAAGTGGCCTTGTACAAATTATCAAGGAGTAATTTTTTTACAAAAACTAAAGAATATTTCATTGAATGATTATTGCAATTGAAGGAGAAGATCCCTACTTATATAGAGAGAGTGATAAGTTGCCTTGTACAAATTATCAAGGAGTAAAAATTGTTACAAAAACTAATTTTGTTTAAATGAAATTTTTTTCATGTACATAAACTTATTTGCATAATAAAAATGTTTATGCTTAGGTTCACAATATTCCATTCCCATTGAGAAGCTTTGTCCCCAAAGCTTGAGGACCAAAGAGGGGCTCAACTATGTGTCTTCTTCTTTCTACGTTGCTTTCATCCTTTGCTAGATAAAACATTTGCATGCACTTAAATGTATAAAAGCTTGGAGAAGAGGAAGTTTATATGAGCTTGAATTAAATGGCTCACTTTTCAATGCGAATCTGAAGCTAATATTGTGTGTGCAATTAGATACGAAATTATGTGCCAAATAGAAAAAAAAGTCATTTGATCCTCTTAGCCTAATTGAATGTTGCTTCATGAAATCCATTACAACATCCCTTGTTTTAAATCCTTATGAATCTACTTCCTAACATAGGAAGTGATAGCTGCTCAATTTGAGCTTCTTAGACTAGTTTCCAACAAGAAAAAGATCATCTCAATTTGACTTTAGAATAGAAATTTATAATTTCTACAATTGACATTTTTCTACCAAATAGATTTAAAACCTGCTCTGATAGCTCCTTCAATGTCCCTATAAACAAAATGGACACTACCACAACTGCAAATATTGATAGTAACATGATAGTAACATAAATAAAGAGGAAAAAGAGAAGTGTTGGTGATAGTTGCACCTAAGCTGTGATGCACCTACAATTCTTGAAAGATTAATGAAAATATGGAGGAAGACATCTCCAAAATGGTACTTAAGTGAGTAACAACATCAATTCATGATAGAGTTATATCATGAAATATATTACATCCATTTTAAATGGTTTTTTCACATAGATAATTGACACATTAGCCCATTGGTCATAGTCTATATGATAGCTCTCTAGCTAATGGTTTTTGGAATTTTATCTTCAAATCATTGCCAGAATATCAATAACAGATCTAATTATTTTATTTGTGTCTGCAATTTTTTAGCCTTCTGGTTCCTATTGCTGTAACAACTAGTGTGTTGGTTAAGTACTGTTTTTCTTGGGAATTGTATTTCACTTGTCCTTGTTTTGATTAAATTTTTATATTTGATGTATTTATATTTGTGGTTGGAAATGTCTTTGGTTCTAAGTTTCATACTGGAAATTAAATTATTGTTACAAACAACTCTTGTATTCAAGGCTTTTTATTTCTTCCCCATCAAGAGAGGCACATTCATTGCAGGTGGAGAAGATATTATTTGAGGGCAAGTCCGAATTTCAAGATGTGATGATGTTTTAGGTATGTCTTTAGTTGATAAGCTATGAGACTATGCCAATCCTCATAATTCATAATAACTTAAATTTGAGTCTATTTAGTTTGTTTCCTTTTTAAAATTTTATTCAACCTTTATCATTTAATCTATTCATAACGGCTCTTGATATTCTTGTTGTAGTTAGTAACATATGGGAAATTACTTGTGTTGGTTGGGGTAATTCAGTTTCTTGAGAAAGATGAACATGCATACCAATAGTTGATAGCTCATCTTCTTCTTTGTTCTATTACATCGCCCAAAAAGGTATTTCTATACCTGTAATAATGTATGCATAATTTGAATATACTATTATTTATATGCATCAATATGTTGTTTATTGTAATCTAAATTCCTCAGTGCTCCCAATTGTTTTTCTTTTAGTATTTCCAATTTTTCAAAAAAAGTAACCTCTCACTAAATTCCTATGAAGGAAACAAAGGGAATGATTCAGTCAATATTCCCATGCCAGGACATGTTCTGTATGGTTTTGGAAATGTATCCCTAGTTATGAATCTTTTTTTTCCATCCCACATCTTTAGCTGAATCATTATTCTACTAAGAATTCTGCAAATTTCTAGCACTGTCGGGTGAAGGGATTTAATTCTAGAAAATGAAAATGCTTTATTGTGTAGCTTCAAAGATTTTTAACATCTGATCAAAATATGTATATTGTTGGTTGTAGTAGCTTGATTGTAACTTTTGGGTCATCCCATTCAGATCTGTTGTGTTTTATGTTTACATTATAGTATTTTTTTATGTATTACATATCCTATTGCAAAATCCAATTATTCTCAAAATAATTTGTCTCTATCTGGTCCAATTCAACTGTCAGTATCAGGGGCTGGGTGTTGTTTATTTCTTGGTTACGGGCCTTCACTTTTGGTTTTATAATGCATTGATTTATATAAATTAAAATTATGTAGCTAGAAATGTATTTATAATGCAAGGCAAGTGAACTATGGATTTATATTGTTTATGTGGGATTTATTGAGCACAAATCCAAAGAAAGTTTGAACTAAGGATACTCATTTATGTTTTTGTAGCTATGATCTACTAGGTCTCGAATGACTTGCTCAAGCTTTATGCATATTTATTGGAAAATATGGCGTCCCTAACTATAAAATTTTGGACCTACCAATCAATTCTATGTTGAAGACGCATGTAAATCCTGAGGTATGAAGATTCATTTCCAAAATATTGAACAAGCAGTGGGATACTCATACTTAATTCACACTTAATATTTATGTTCTCGTTATTTACACGTTATTTAGCATGCCTTACACTTTTGCTTATGCTTTTAAATCTTATTAGCTGACTATGTGTTATTAGCTCATGGAAGCTGCATAGCACAGTCCAAGTTTTGTAGGATTACTAAAAGAAAAGGTATCTATTTTCACTCTCTTTTTCAGTCTCATGTTGTACAAGAATTGGCAAAAAGTTATTTTCAGATATTATTGGCAACAATGTTGATGGTAATAGTTCAACAGTTGACAACAAAGTTGAGAAATCAGAGAAATTTTCAAGTTTAAATCTTGATAGTCCATTCGATGTTTATGGATTTATATCTTAAAATTTTTATATGGAATTGTTCTTTAATTTCATCATGTTTGTGTGGAGTGCATATTAACTCATTAGGAAATTGTGACTGTTGTTGATTCGAAAGATGGCTATGGTGTGGAAATGTCTTGTTATAAAACTCAATTTTGTGTAGCTATTGTGGTATGGAGTGGGTATGGTCGTGGTATGGGCCTTCGTTATACAGTGATGATAAAATGTACTAATGTGGTTTGGAACACTTATAAGTTAAGGACTATATACCTTGAGAGAGAATATAACAGTTTGACCATGAGTTTGACACCTTCATCTTCTTGATCCCTCTTGTTGACTCTTGATCTTATATTGACCCACAACACAGCCTGATCCTGGAAGCCCAATGCTCCAACATGGTTGAAAACCCCAGCTTCTCCCTCCTGCGCAGTGCTCTTCAAAGCTCGTGAAAACCCTTTGCTTTTGTGATGCTCCCATAGCGTAGTCTGAGCCTGGAACCCCAATGCTCCAACATGGCTGAAAACCCCCGATACAATGTTTTGGGTTTTTTTAATAATTAAACCCCCAATATGAACGAACGTGATATAGTATTGGTCTGTTAGTGACGCCCCCATGGTTGATTCTTGATCTTATGGTGACCCTTTATTCTGTTGATGTATTTGTAACTTCGGAATGTATTCACTTGTATATCTTATGTATTGTACCTCGATGTTTATTTCAAGAAGTATCTATCATGTAATTGAGTCATGTCATGCCCTGATGTTTTGATTGGGAGATTCAATAATGTAAACAAGTCATGTAAATTCATTGAGTTTAACCCTCCATTATAAGTTGGGGCAATAGTCCCTGTTAGGTCATGATTTTGTCTTCCTTAGTTTAATGCTTTTGTTTATGTTTTTGAAGGTTGCTAATATTTTTGCTTTTAGAAAATTTTGGTTTATAAAGGTTAATTTTGAGTTTAATCCTTTAGTTTTCATCATTTTGATTTTGCCTATTTTTAAGCTTGCTTTTATAAAATTTTGCTTAGAGTTCATTCTTGAAGGGTTCTAAAAGGTATATATTGATTAAATGGTTCCATAAATGACCCTAAAATCGAGATTAATCATATAAACCAAGTCTTAAACCTGATTAGTGATTTAATGAGATGAAATTATGTGTTTGGACTTTCTTGTAGCGCAAGAGCGAAATTAATACACTAGAGCGCTACAAGAAAGTCGTGAGTGCCAAAATAGTTATTTTTCAGTCCGATTTTTTGGGGGGTTTCATTCCTGAGGTGTTAACCACATCAATTATCACATTTGATACGTGTCTTGCCAGGCTTATCATTGAAACAGGTTTATGGTCATCGTGTGAGGGAGATCGTGGCAATTATATGAAAGTTCATGGCGAATGATGACAGTGAGTGGAATGAGGTAGAATTTTCAGGAATATGTTCTTAAACTGAAGAATACGAAGGCATTGAAAGTCATGGTGGAGACATATTGCTGAGAAATCGAAGTTTTGACAGTTGAACAAAGAATTAGGGCTTCTCAGTGGTGACAGTTCAAAGTGATCTGGACAGTTGAAGACAGCTGGAATGTGCAATTCGACGCCTAACCTTTGAAGGGATAAAATTCCAGCGCTTGTATTAAGATTTTGAGCAGGTACCCCGTATGGCATTTGATAGGGTTTGTTAAATTTTGGGGTTTTTCTGATAAATCCCATAATGTCAAAATTCTAAGGAAGGATATGAATTTGCTCACTCAAATAGACTATGAATGATGGAATATTAATGAATATATCTAAGTATTCATCGTTTAAGCTAGTAAAGTTCAGAGCAGAACTATTGGAGGTCCCTGGATTTGTGATTAGGTCAAATTGTTGAAATTTGGTACAAAACATTTCCTAAACTGGTGATAGGGAAGACTATGAGAGTTTGAAGATAAATAGATTGCCAAAACTGTGCGAATTTGAAGATAAATAGTCTGTGAGATTATTGACAGGTGCTGCAAACCATAGTGAAAATGAAGAAGAGTGGAAAAACTAATAAGGCTGAGCCCACTGATCTCAGTTGGATAAATAAATTCCCAGAATGTGTTGAGCTATTTGAAAATGTAGGATGGTTGATATTTTTCAAGAAAATTGATGGATACAATGCAGAGGTCTCCCATAAGTTTGCTCAGAGCTATGACAAAGAGACTGTATCTTTTGATACTTTGAAATTCAAATTGACCAAACAGTTGGTAGCTGAGGCAACAGGAGTTAAAAATGAGGGAGAACTATGGTTTAAGAAAGTGCCATTCACTTTTAATGCACAAAGGTACCTATTGCCTGGTATAATTCCAGATTGGGGTAAGGGTGTTCCCATTCATAACTTCAAGCCTGAATGGGTAGAAGCTATTAAGGTTTTACAAAGTTATATTACATGTGAAGGAAGGTATGCCTTCATTTTTAAATACCATTTCAGGTTTCTTCAACACCTCAGTAATGAGTCAAAGATGAACTTGCCCTTCTTCTTGCTAAAGAGCCTTCAAAAGATGTCTTGCAGAATCAAAGAACACCAAAATTATACTAGACAACCCATTTTTCACCATGGACTTATCAAACTCATTATCAACAGTGTTTTGCAGAGTAAAGGAAAAACTTGGGAATATTTCTTTTTTTGGTCAGGTTTTCAAAATAGTCAAGAAGGACAGTCTCATAGAAAACAAGATGATAAAGGACAGACCTTGATCAGGAAGCTTAGACAGAAGATAAAGGTTAAAGATGAAGACATCATTAAATTGGAGGGAGTTGCAGAGCCTGCAAAAGAATATTATGAGTCTAAACAACATCTTAATGACATTGAGAGCTAATATTTGCAGTCTGATAAAAAGGAGACCGAGCCTGTTCAGGATGATGCACCAGTAGAGATATTTGTTGCTGAAAAGATTGTACCTGCAGAGAAAATTTTAGGTGATGAAGAGGATACTAAAGTTAAAAAACAAAGTCCAATCACAGTCCTGTCAGAGGATGAGACATGCCTATTTGAGGAGGATAAACTTCCTGTTATTAATGAAACTAAGGTTGGCACTAAAAAGGAATTTCACAGCCAGGAAGATGAAGTAGCAGTACCAAAGAGAAAGAAGGTAAAAGTCATTGAATTTGCCTCAGTCACCCATCAGGGAAAAACTTTCAAAATGTTAGGGGAACTTGCTCCTGGGTAGAGACCAAAGACTAGACCCAGAAAAAAGCTTAGGCTGAATATGAACAAATTTCTAAACCCTAAATTGAATAAAGAAGGAGTAATTGTGATAGATGACTCCTCCTCTGATGAAAAATTGGATGTTGATAAGGGTGACAGTAAAGGAAAAAGGCCAATGAAATCAGAAAGAGAATCTGCCCTTACTAAGACTAAACTGTCGGATATATTTTTAGAGATACGAAGTCAAATTTTGCAGGAACAACAAGAAGGTGAGATAGAGGTTTCTCACTCAGAAAAGAAGCTGATGGTTGATGAAAATGTTCCCTGCGAAGCTGAGACTAAAGAAAACCTAAGTTTTCCTGAAATTCCTATAGAATTGCTGCTAGAAGATGAAGAAATCTATAGGAGACTAAACATTCCATGGCTTCCCAATGAGATGCAAAGTACAGCAGGAAATAAAGCATTTGATTCAGAAAAAGAGAATTTACAGAGAACTGTAAAACAGTATAAATATCAGGTGGAATATATGCAGGAGACAAATGATGGCTTGGTTATGGCAAATAGAAGACTCAGAGAAGATATGGATGAGGTGAATAGCCACTATCAGGAGCTGATTGCAGTCTCAAAGGAGGCATTGAAAAGAAAAAGAAATACAGAGTCTCAATTTACAATGCTAAAACAAACCATCAAAGATCTACAACAGCAAAATGAAGAACTCACTATAAAGATGGTAGAGATGGAAGCAGAGCAACTGAAGGCTAGAAGAAAGGCCCAAGCCCTAGAAGGGATAGCCTTGTTAGCAGAGGCAGCTAAATATCTATGAAGCTTGTTAACACAATCAGTTATTAGTTATGTTTTGAAGGATATTTCATTTTTGTAATTATTATTTTGATAGAACTATTTCGATGAGTAGGCTAAAAAGGCAGTTAGGGTTTAGTCTTTAACTGAATTTTAAAGGATAGTATTAATGTATGACGCAAAGAGGACTAATGGTTTGATTTTTGGGCTGGAAAGAGGAGGTCTTCAGACTTGTTCATAAGCTAAGTAAATGACTCTCATGTGTATTTGAAAGACTGATTATGAAATATATGCTCTATTTACCCTTCAGTTTGTTCTCTGGCTTCATTTATAGCTTGTTTTAGCTACTCAATTGGTAATTTCATTGCTGGTTTAAAGTTTTTACACTTGTAGTGCTTGCCATTTGTGGATGAACTTCAGTGTTATTTTTCTGTTGGATACATGGTTATTATGTTATGCATCTCATTTTTTCTATTCTTGTGATTTAGTTTTATTTGGGTTATGAATGTATTCCCTTTGGTCATCAAACTTCGCAACCAAAAAACTTTAAAAGAACCCTAAAAACCCTGTTTTGTTTTATTGAGATATTTGAGATTATGTTGGTGTGTTTTCTTGTAGTCTGGAAACAAGTTATGGAATAAACAGTCCCCATAATTGTGTCAAGGTTAACTATCCTTGTGGATTGGAGGGAAAAGTTCCCACAGTTGTGGGGCACTAGGGTTAGACTCTCCTAGAGATGTCCGCCCTAGTAAGTAATTGTTAAGTGGGGATGACATGTTAAAGTGGACATTAAGTGAACGAAATCATATAAATAGAGAGTGAGCCTCTCTATTTATTACACACACACTCACTCACTGGGGTGCATGAGTGAGAGAGGAGAAGCTCTCTCAAGTAAGAGAGAGAGAACAATTGTGGAGATCATCTTTATGTTTTCGGGTTTTACTGCTGCCATTGGTGCTCATTCTATCTCTGAGGAAGTTGCGGGTTTTTCTCCTTTATGGTTTCCCTGAGGAAAATTCTTTGTGTCTCTTGTCTCTTGTATTTATTGTTGTGCATGTTATTCTCTCAGATAAGATCCTAAGATCATAATGCTTAAATGATAAAAATATAACATGGTATCAGAGCTAACCTGAGAAGAAGACATTGTGCAGCTGCAGAATATATGGATTCTTAATTTTTGGGTCTCTCTCCACAATCCATCAGCAAAAGTATACTAGGCTATCTCTCCATTGAAGGGCGCATCTTTCTGTTGAAGCGAAATTCGATTCCGGGCATTTTCAGTTTTTGGTGTGGGAAATTAGGGCTTTTTACAAAAGAGGAATTTTTGAGTGAACCTAGCATAGGATTTCTCTCCTCATCAAAATCAAATTTTAGAGACCTGGGTCGATATTTTTGGTTGGGTATAATTTCGGGAAAGTCAAACCCTAGTTTGACCCCGAGCAAGAAAAACCCTAAATACTAAAACTGATAAGTTTTGGTAAATTCGCTATATCTCAGGATTGTAGAAGTCTCAAGGGATGAATCTTTCATAGGTCTAAGATAAAATCCTTATGTACATTGTTTCCAAGTTTCAGCCTCATATTCGCTATAGTCTAGGATATATGATTCCTCAAATTTAGGGTTCCAACCTCTTCGAGGGTTCAACCCTAAATAGGACACCTAGGGAGAATTGCTATATCTCAGGATATAGAGGTCCAAATGAAATTTTGAAACTTTTTCCAGAAATGGAATGGAATTTAATTTCTGTGGTATAAGTTTTAGACTCCGAAGATGAAACAGTGACATGTGTCAGTCTGTACAACTTCTCTATGTTGAACAGTCCTGAAACAGGTCACCTTGGGAAAACGATCCTAAGTTCCAACTGGTGAAACAAATTCTGATGAAACCTATGGTGTTTTAACAAGGACAGGCGAGGTTACCTCAGTGTGATGTTTTAGACACATAGGAGTAATAATTGCGGAGATATCACAAAAATAGTGTCAGGAATTTCTGTAGAAGAAATTGGTAAACTAGGGCTTCCTGTTCTAGGAGCTTCCCTCCACTATTTTCAGAAAAGGAGTGCATTGGATAGCTCACCTTGAAGAGGTATATATTTATATCCAATCAGATCTAAAAGATTCCAAGTTTTAAAAATTAGGGTTTCTCTGACAAACCCTAGATCAGTCAGCTCTGGAACCAAGACGGACACCTCAAATCGATAAGATCTAATATTTTGCTATTTTCATTTGAGGTTCTCATTTCAAAGTGATCTATCACATCAGCTTGATGATAAGCTTGACGAATTTGACAACTTCCAAGCATGGAAGTATATGATCTCTCTAAAGAAAATGAATTGGACACCTACATAAGTAGAGAGGTTCTAGTTCCAGAGGGAGATGAGGCTAAAGCCTTACTCAAGAAGAACTTGGTCAAGGGCAAGAAGATCACTGTTGATTCAATAGAAGATCACCTTATACCACAAGTGTCTTCCCTAAAGACACCTAAAGAGATGTTTGATTCCTTGACCAAGCTATTTGAAGGGAAGAACATAAATCAAAATATGACTTTGAGAAAATAGTTGAAGAATGTGAAGATCCAGAATGCAGAGACCATACAGTCATACTTTACAAGGGTCTCTCAAATCAAAGAACAACTTGAAGCGGTAGAAGAAGAAGTGGAGAATGTAGAAGTTGTGATAACCACCTTGAATGACCTCCCAGGATCATGGGATTCATTCATTCGAGGAATGTGTGCCAGAAGGAAGTGATTACTTTCAACAGACTCTAGGAAGAGCACACACAAGAAGAAGCTCGACTCATAATAAGAGAAAAGAAGATGGGAGAAACTGAAGATCAAGATTTCACGATTCAAAGTAGATACCTCAAGCGATGAGGAATATGAAGAACTCAATTCTTGAAGAGCCTCTTATCCATCTTGAGCATTTGGATAAGAAATGATGTTGTTATGAATAAATAAGATGATGAATCTGAAAGGAGTCTACCCACTATACAAATAATGATAAGTAGTTAATTGTCATTTCATGATATTGTTTTTGTTATGCATTTGTTTATATTCAGTTGATGTATTATGCATGATAGAATGTTTTCATTAATGACAGTATACTACTAATATGCATGTGATGGGTAAGTAGCTTCTAGTGCTATACAACTCTCCATTGCTACTTATCTAGAATGAAACCTCTTTGGTGACATGTTGGATTAGTGCACAATCTCAATGTTGTCCTGGTAGAGATGGAAGGCATCTAGAAAATTTCCGTGAGATATGGATGAATGTTGTATTGGCTAAATAGTTGCATGATTATATCTTGATGTAAAAGAATTTTTCATTATGAATATACCTTATGAAATGTTTCTAACCATACAACTAATGAAGTTGACTTGTAGGAAAGATCACATAAAATATCCTACAAGCAAAGAAGGATGAGACTTGTTCCGAAGAACAAGTGACGACATTTCAAGATGAAGAATAATATGACAAATGCAGCGACATCATTGATGCAGAACCTTCCAACTATGAAGAAGTAACCAAGAAGAAAGGGAAGACCAATTCAAGAAGAATGATGTCTAGGATGCAGTATCGATACATGAAGGGAAGTTCGTAGTTCCATCATGCAGTAGATGGAAACATCATGGGATACAAGGAAAGATTCGTATCACAAGGCTTCTAACGAAAAGAAGGCATAGACTACGAAGAGAGATTTGCAGCCAGTGGGAGTTGAGACACATGACTGACAGAATCATGTGTGCAAATGAAAGAAGGCCTTGTATGAGCTTAGAAGACACCCATGGGATAACACCTTGAGCTAGTTCTTGAGAGAAAATAAGAACTCATTAAAGTTGCAAGAAGGAGACTTGCTACCGAGTTCGAGATAAAGGACTTGGATATGATGCACTACTTTCTAGGGCATGGAGGTGTGGAAAAATATCCTTGGGACAAGGGACATATGCAGTAGAGACCCTGAAGAGGTTTAGGATGATGGGTTGCCAGGCCATGACCACACCTATGGCATCGAACGTGAAGCTATTAAGTGTTGCTTCATCAGAGTCGGTTGATGCCACGATGTATCGTCAGATTATTTGTTCCTTGATGTACCTAACGAATACGAGACCAGATATTTGCTTTGTTGTGAACACATTGAGACATGTTCACCTGATGATTACAAAGCATGCATTGAGGTACCTGAAGGGTATAGATGATTATGGGCTCAAGTGTGAGGAAAATCAGAAGATTAACCTAGAAGGTTATGTTGATTCATATTTGGAAAGCAATGCCATTGATAGGAAGAGCACTTCAAGGTGCTGCTTCAGTATGGGATCAGGTGTGATCTCTTCGTTTAGCAGGAAGAAGTCCTGCGTGGCATGGAGTACAGCTAAAGCAGAGTATGTCGCAGCTTGTTCATCTAGTTGTGAGGCAGTATGGCTGAGGAAGCTACTGTTTGATTGATTTGATCTCCTGTTGGATGCTACTTGTATATATTGTGACAACCAGAGTTGTATGAAGTTGTCTGAGAACCCAGTGTTCCATGACAAGTCTAAGCATATATATATCAAATATCACTATATCAAGGATATGGTGCAGAGGGTAGCAGCGAAACTCTAGTATGTTGCGATGAACGAACAGATAGCTAATGTGTTGACTAAGCCATTAGCCAGAATGAACTTTGAGTACTTCAAGGAGAAGCTTGGTGTTCTCCAGATCGAGGTTCCCTCCAAAGGGAAGTGATGAGTCCATGAGCCATTCTAACATGGTGAGAGGATTGGTTCCTTCCATGTTCAGATGTAAGGGCTGAGTCATTTTGTCATCGTAAGAGGATTGGTTCCTTCCATGTTCAGATGTGAGTGCCAAGCCATTCTAATGTGATTGAGGGATGTGTTCCCACATGATCAGATATAAGCGTTGAATTCCATTCTTTGAATGGAGGCACCTGGTCAGTTACCAGGAATACTCAGACTAGAGCTGAGAGCCATTCTGACATGATGAGAGGATTGGTTCCTTCCATGGTCAGATGTAAGGCTGAGCCATTCTGTCATGGTGAGAGGATTGGTTCCTTCCATGGTCAGATGTGAGTACTGAGCCATTCTGGGGTGACTGTGAGATGTGTTCTCACATGATCAGATATAAGTGATGAATTCCATTCTCTGAATGGAGGCACCTGGTCAGTTACCAGGAATTTCATTCTAGGACCGAAGCTCAGCTTAAGTGCTGAGATGCCATTCTCTAGGAGAATGGAGGCACCTAGTCAGTTACCATGAATTTCAGTCTGGGACTAAAGCTTAGCTTAAGTGCTGAGATGCCATTCTCTGGGAGAATGGAGGCACCTGGTCAGTTACCGGGAATTTCAGTCTTGGACTGAAGCTCAGCTTAAGTGTTGAGATGCCATTCTCTGGGAAAATGGAGGCACCTGGTCAGTTACCAGAAATTTCAGTCTGGGACTAAGAGCCATTCTGATGTGACTGTGGGATTGGTTCCCACATGATCAGATGTAAGTGCAGAGCCTTTCCACAGATGATAGTAGATGTGTCCTATCATGCTGGTGGTTTTGAGTGTTGTGCCTTTTCACAGATGGTAGTAGGTGTGTCCTACCATGCTGGTGATTGTAAGTGTTGTGCCCTTTCACATATGATAGTAGGTGTGTCCTATCATGCTGGTGAATGTAAGTGCTGGGCCTTTCTAACATGGTTCTTGTATGTGTTCCTCCCATGGTCAGATGTGAGTGTTGGGCGTGCCTTTTTGACATGGTGTTGGATGTGTTCCTCTCATGGTCAGATGTAAGTGTTGGGCGGGCCATTCTGACTTAGGGTCAGATGTAAGTGCTGAAGAAGACCTACATGGAGGTTAGGCCTACAACTAGCTTGAAAAAGGGTTAGCTCTGTAGAACTTCCTGTGATGAGAAGAATGAAGAGATAGCACCATTTGATTGAGATAGCGGAAGCAGTGATGATGATGATGATCCATTGATGATCCAGATTTGATGCTGATCTAGTGATGATCCAGCTTTGATGATCTAGATCCAGTGATGATCCAGTTCCAGTGATGATCCAGACTTGATGAAGATGACTTGATGATGAAGATGACTTGAAGATGAAGAGGACTTGATGATGATCCAGATGATACAGAGAAGAAGACTTGTGGTGATAAATTGTGTCGAAAGAATACCTTCCTATTTAAGAGGGAGTGTTGATGTATTTGTAACTTCAAAATGTATTCACTTGTATGTATTATGTATTGTACCCCGATGTTTATTCCGGGAAGTTTCTATCATGTAATTGAGTCATGTCATGCCTCGATGTTCCGATCGGGAGATTCAATAATGTAAACAATTAATGTAAAGTCATTGAGGTTAACCCTCCATTGTAAGTCGGGGAAATAGTCCCCATAATTGTGTCAAGGTTAACTCTCCTTGTTGATCGGAGGGAAAAGTCCCCATAGTTGTGGGGTGATAGGGTTATTAGACTCTCCTAGATATGTCGTCCCTAGTAAGTAATTGTTAAGTGGGGCCGACATGTTAAAGTGGACATTAAGTGAATGAAATAATATAAATAGAGAGTGAACCTCTCTATTTATTACACACACACTCAATCACTTGGGTGCATGAGTGAGAGAGGAGAAGCTCTCTCAAGTAAGAGAGACAGGAAAGCTGTGGAGATCATCTTTATGTTTTCGGGTTTTACTGTTGCCATTGGTGCTCATTCTATCTCTAAGGAAGTTGTGGAGTTTTCTCCTTTATGGTTTCCTCGAGGAAAATTATTTGTGTCTCTTGTCTCTTGTATTTATTGTTGTGCATGTTATTCTCTCAGATAAGATCCTAAGATCATATTGCTTAAATGATAAAAATATAACATATTTGTCCTTACTCTAGTGCTCCCCCGCTCTCATTATGCTTGTGCTACTTCTCCACACCCCACTCATGTTGCTTCTTCATCACCCCGTTCGTGTTGTTTCTCCATTAGAGACACCCCCGTGGTTTCATACTTGAGTGGACTAATATATCTATTGCATTGTTTGAGTGTGCTAAGTTCTAAGAAAGCCATGGGATTTGTATGGGCTACAAACGGAGATCTGGTTTGTGCACGATTTGTGTGTGAAATGCCATCATTACCTGATATTTTATGGATTGTTGTTTCTGGGTTTGTTGCTACAGTAATTGGGAATTCCTTACGGTTCACTTTAAGTAGACCGGAACACTCATATAGTGCAACAGAGATCTTAGTCCACTTAAACCATGGGTTTTTTGAACAAAAGGAACTTTGTTCGCTGAAAATTGAAGCAGTCGCACGGTGTAAAAACTATTGATCAAATTTGCTTCTACTGAACCCTACGTTTTACCCTTCGATCACTTCATTGTTGTGGTCCCATCCTCCTAAAATCATTTGGGGCATCCAACTATGATTCGATTGTATTTGAGAAGAGGGTTTAATTCAGTATGTCGTGATTGTGTGGTGATTCTACCGTCAAGCTGCAAAATCCCATGAAAACCCCATGCTCCCCCCAACAAGATGCAAAACTGTGGCAAAGCCCCATGCTACAAATGGAGCTTTGTTTTGTGTGTGGAATGTCATAATTACCTGATATTTTATGGATTATTGTTTCTTGGTATGTTGCTCCAGTAATTAGAGATTCCTTGCTTGTCGATTGGGTAACTGAATTTTCTCTCTCTCAAGTATGTCCTTTGTTCCTGTAGTAACTTGTCTCTTAATAGACAAGATCTGATCTAAAAAAATATTGTTGAGCATAAGGAAGGTTTCAACTCTCCTAGTGGGCTATATTATTTGTTTTCTTTGTACTTTGAGTTAGACACGAGTTAGATTTACTATTGATGTTATTTATTGTCTTTGTATGATTTTCAGTTGTAACTAGACAAAAGTGAGAAAAGATAAGTTTAAAGTATAATTTTCATCTCTTTAAAATTTTACACTCTCGAATGTGGACCTTTGGAAGTGTTAAAGTTGAAAGAGATAAACATTATGCGTTCAGACATGTGTGGACTGATATCTTTGCTGCACTATTTGGGTGTTCTAAGCTGAGTATAAGGAAGGTTTCAACTCTTATTTAGATTTACTACTGTTGTTATTTATTGTCTTTGTATGATTTTCAACTTTAACACGGGGAACTTAGGGAGTGTTAAAGTTGAAAGATATGAAAATTATGCTTTAAACTTATTTTGTCTAGTTAAAATGATATTATTTTGTTTCTATTACTATTTTGTCATCGTTTATCATGGTTTATGTATGTTTGAGATGGTTTGTCATGGTTTATGTCCTTTTTCTTATCAGATATATGCTGCTAAGTTTAAATATCAAAATTTGGTTGGCAGTTTCAAAAAGTTGCAATTGCGTTGATGCCTATTTATGGATTTCAGTTGCAATTGCAGTTTCCAAGCTAACTACTTTTTATATATTTCACTTCTCTTCCTTGTATAAGTTGTTTATTTGGTTCTACTTTCTATAACTAATGAATCTTATACAATGGAGACAAAAATATATAAAATAGTGTACCTTGAGAGAGAGAAAATATTATTGGTCTTTTTGGTCCTATAAAGGAGTTGCATGTCCACCTTATATAGTTCACCTTGACCTTGTTGGTTTATGGTTTGTTTTGTTGTGGCCCCCTTGGTTGAATCGTGATAATTTATATTACTTGGTCCACAGGTTGTGTTTATTAATGTTTTGATACCCTATCTTAAGGAGTATATAGATTATAAATTAAAATTTTAATTTAACATGAGAGATGGATCCAGTTCGTGGTCTGCTGCTCCAGCGTGACTGAGCTCTCTCCCTTTGTGTGATATTTTTTGTTGCTCCATGTGATCTCTTGCTGCACCATCCATGTGACTAGGATTTCCTTGTTACACTTTCCATGTGGTCACTTTGCACCAGCATGATTGTGATTCTGTTGGAATGTGGGTCCTTCCCCATCATGACCGTGGATTTTTTCTTGGGTGGACTGTGGGTTCTTCCATAGTGTAACCATGAGTCTGTTTCTTGGTGGACTATGGGTCCTTCACCAGCGTGACCATGATTTGTTTCTTGGCACTTTCTTGGTGGATTGTGGGTCCTTCACCAGCATGACCATGATTTGTTTTATTCAGTGGACTATGGGTCCTTCTCCACCGTGACCGTGATTTGTTTTCTTGGTGGACTATGGGTCCTTCTCCAGCATGACCATGATATGTTTTCTTGGGTGGAATGTGGGTCCTTCACCAGTGTGACCATGATATGTTTCTTGGTGGACTATGGGTCCTTCACCAGCATGACTCTGATATTTTTTCTTGAGTGGACTGTGGGTCCTTCCCCAGTGTGACCGTGATATATTTTCTTGGTGGACTGTGTGTCCTTCTCTAGCATGACCATGATCTGTTTTCTCAGGTGGAGTGTGGGTCCTTCCCTAGTGTGACCATGAGCCTATTTTCTTGTGTGGACTGTGGGGTCTTCCCCAGTGTGACAGTGAGTTTCACTTTATGCACACTTTATGGGTGGACTGTGTTTTTTCAAGCATGATTGTGTAAAGTATGCATGTGTGTCTCTGCATTATGTGACTTCATCCTTACCTAACATGACTATGTGTTCATTGTCAGCATGACTGTAATGGGTATGAATGTGCTTGTTTACTAAGAAGTATGGGTCAGTATGATTTTTCTTTAACCCTCTCAGGATCTCTCTCAAGGTACGTAAATTGTTTGTCTAGATTGACTTGTCCCTTCGGTGACAAGATCGAATTTGAAAAATCTGAGTATATGGTTGATTCAAATATTGGTTACGATTATTTATTATTGATATCTAGTGTACATTATTTTATCATGTTGTTATTGTACATGGAATTTTATGATTCTTGAGGACCAAATATAATGCGGTGATTAATGGAGCTTTAAGTTGAAAGAGATGAAAATTATGTTTGTTTATTACAACTCAAATTGTATTAGGCAATACTATTTTGAATCTGATTTTATATGTTCATGCATTAAAGTTTACTACTTAAATTAAAAACTCCTCTAACCCTTAAACTTCAACATCAAGTACTTTGGAGACATGTACATGGCATGTTTCCATTGTCTTTGTGTTTCTATACATATTGCAATATCTCTTCAAATATGATTTGTAAATGTAAGAAAAGGTAAGTACCATTTGCTACCATGCACCTTATTTTAATCCCTTTTGACTATGTAATATTATTCTCAGGGCACTGTCCTTTTTCCTCTCAATATGCTACATAACTACTGCCATGATTTTCTGATTCGATACTTTTCACATTCTTCAAAAGATGGCATATAAACATATAGAAGACGATAAGAGGAGTCTAGTTACTTAGATTTCATACTGGAAATAATACACTATCCCTACTTTCTTGTAGCTTGTTGGTTATGGTATTGGTATGAGACTGACTGAATTCATTGATATAAAACTGATTTCCTTTAGGACAGTGTTTCCCTCTTCTATGGAAATAAATAGAACTGAAAAAAGGGGTTATATTTACCCACACATGTTTTATATTCCAAAATGTGTTCTCAACCTTATGAGCATCCTCCTCCTAAGAATTGTTTGTTCAGTAGGATAAATACAACTTTTTTTTCTATTATGGGCACCCAAGTGTGCAAAAATATGTCACTTTCAATAGTCCCTTGTAACTACTAAATATTTTGTATAATTTGAAATTTAGTAGCCATGGAAATTACTAAGTATAGTATTTTTTTTCTACTCTGCCAATCATACATTATCAAACGTTTACAAGCACTATCATGAATCCAAATGGAATTCCTAGGAAATTAAAGATTTACCTTGGAATTGAATTATAGACATTTTGAAACTATCATTCAGAGAATCTTGTGTCTTTCAATATTCTTCTCCTTTGTATCTATGTTAAATATGTTGTTTGTGTCCTTTATGTGTTGTATGGGCACAATCATTTTGTACCAAGTTGGTTGATGTAGAAAAGGAAAGAAGTATTTAAATTAGATGAGTTTTTTATCTAATTGTTAAAAGGTATTTCTTTCAAAAGGGGCTGATAGTGGGCTGTGTGAGATAGTGGAAAGTAGGCTTGTATGTTGAAGTGTGAGTACTTAAACAAGAAAAGAAGAAATAAGTTTGTATATATTTTCACTTAGAATGAATCCTCTATTGAGGTCACTAATGAGCTCAAGAAATTGTCTTTAAATATGACATGGGGCTTTAGGATGACCATAGTTGTTGATGGATGTGAGGTGGGAATACTAGTATTTTCAGAGTCAATTGGAAGGTTTTTTAAATGCTTACAACCTTGAGCCACATTAGTAATCTTGTTTCCTATAGACTCTTCCACTACCTTTCATTCTATGTGCTTCAACTTCCATTTTTGTGCTGAATAAACTCCCCAACCAATCATCACCTCAGCTTCCATCAATAAGGTGTAATCCAATACTCTTGTAGTATGGTAATTACTTGTTAGAAAAGGCCCAAATAAGGCACCAATAATAGGATGTTGAACTTCTTCTCTATTGTCACTGTGACTTATGGAACAATTACACCCTCCACAACAGGGAAAGTGTTAAATTTATACCATGGATATGATTTTAATAGAAGTAATAGTATTCTTAAAATTTGCAGACTTCTAATATTAAATTTATGAGTTATGTAACAGTAGTAAACAATCATCCACAAAATTATACACAGGAACACAAATAATTTTTTTCGTGGCGAAACTTTTAAGGAATAAAACCCCAAAAAATGAATAATATTCCTCTAAATGAGATGACTGAGTTTGTACATGAGCAGATAAGAAGAATACTTTTACATCAATTTGAATTTTCCCCTAAGGAACACATACCAAAAGAATCCTGTTGAAGAATTATTTTCTTGAACAAGACTGATTCCACTGGTCAAAATGACCCAAACCCCAATCAACTGAATAGAGGTTGTATTGACCAAGACTGAGGCTGATGTTGATTGTTGCTGTCTATTGATTATGGTGAAATAAGGATTGGGTTCTTGGAACAATCTCCAATCACAGCTTGGTTGAGTAGAGAAAGTGATAAATAGGGATTGACTGCTAAGAAAAGGCCCTAGCAAGGATCGGATGATAAAAGAAGGTCCTATTTAGGGAACATATGAGTGGAGAGGGGCCTAGTAGTGCTTACATGAACTAGAGGCAGACCCAACCAGCGTTGTTGGTTTCCTCCTCTAACCTCAAACATCCATGCGGCTGCATTTAATTCTGCACTAGAATTTTGATGGTGATGAAAGAGAGAGAGAGAGACAACAATATTAAACCCCAAAAACAGTCTCCTTGGATCAGTTATGAAGATGTGTAGTGTGTCTAACTCAAATGAGAATGCTTCTTTATTTATAGTCAGTTATTTAGAGACAAATCCATAAGTTAAGGAAACCTATAGTATAGACAATTCATTGGGTCTCTTGGTGATCCAAGAGGATATTGGTGGCCACCCACCTATTCCACTTGGACCCCCACCATTTCATTTTTCTAGTTTCCTTAATTGTAGTACAATTTACTATTTTTGGCTTTTTTCGGGTCCTAAACTTTCGGAGTTGTTTTGAGGCCCTAAACGACGTTTTTTCGGCATCGAATGGTAGGGGAAATATGAATTCGTTTCAGACTTGATGTTTGTTTTTCATGGATGTAGTCCTTGAATAGATATTTCTAACGATGTATCATACGCGTCAAATAGAGGTAGTATGCCAAAGTTACGACCCCAGGAAATTGATGTACCAAATTACCCAACGGGGCCCACATTCTGGCATTTCACCTCATAGGGTTAGGTTTTTGGATGTGTAGGGTTTCCATTGTTTCTCAATAATATATAGGCCTTTGAGCCTCATTGTAACACAGATTTCAGAGGCATGTAGCCACCACATCTCTTCTCATAGATAAGTTACCATCACTCTAGATAGTTTATTTCCATTCTATATGTAAACAAGTTTCAGTTCTTTGATTAATGAAATGAAGTGTTATTTATGCCGCATCTTTGTTTCTATGGTTATTTGTGTATTCTGTTGTGTTCCTGCATAAATCTGGATCAGTGGTATTAGAGCAATTTGCTCTTTCTCGATCATTCTTTGCATGTCCCCAACGAGGGCGGGGTATAAAGAGTTAGGGCTTGATCTGGTTGAACCTTTGCAAGATCAGCCTTGCAAATACCAACACCCGCCAATGGCAGACGAAAATAAAGACAAGGGTGCAGAAGATCCTATCAAAATTTTGCTCGAGGAGGCCCTTGAAAAACAAAGGAATGCGATGATGGATAACTTTGCTTAGATCCTTCAACGACTTCCCACTAGCGGTGCATCTGCATCTAGCAGCCACTCTGGAGGTGCAGCCCCTTTTAAGGTACAAGTAAACTTCGACATTCCCATATTTGATGGCTAAATAGATGCATACGTCATAGATAGATGGTTGAATCTATTAGAAGGATATTTCTCGGTTCATGACTTTTTCGACCAGGGAAAGATTAATTTTTCACTACTCAAATCCGCCCCCCATGTCAAGGACTGGTGGGAAACCTACTGTGAGAGAAAGGACGAAGAGGAACCCTCTCTGTTCTCGACTGTACCCACTTGGAATTCTTTTCTAGATGCCATAAAGGGACAATATTGTCTTGTGGGGAGATATGAGGACAAGTACATACAATGGACTATGCTGCGGCAGCAAAGAGATCAAGATTTGCATGAACTGATGAATATGCTCCATGCCCTTCACACCAAGTTGGGTATCAAAGATTTAGAGAAACATTTGGTACTGAAGTACCATAGTTGTCTGCAGAGATACATTCAGGAGGAAATGCATTTCCTTGGCATCTCCTCGCTTGGTATGGCATACCGGTATGCTGCCAAAATTGAGCAAAAATTCAAACAAAAAAGCGAGACTTTGGATCTGCGAATCAGAAGCAAGTGGAAGGTGCCCCCAAACCGTAGAACCAAGGACACAACTAAGGCATGGCAACTCAAGACAAATTTTCAAATCCGCAAGCAAAGAGAAACACTATGAATCCGAATAAGGAAGCAGGAAAGTGGTGCGAGTTCCATAAGAGTCCCACTCACAACACAAGTGAGTGTCGGGCCAAGCAGTCACTAGTGGCTGAGATAAAGGATTTCGAATCATATGCATACTCTGACACTGAATCAGAACTCGAGAAGGTGAATGAAAAACACCGAATAATCAACTCCAAGTTTGGAGAGAATGGCAAGGATCAGCTGATCATCCTCCTCCACCTTACACTGCTTCAACATTAAGACAATGTGCTTCAACTTTGTGAAAAAATCATTTAAGGTATTGAAATCAGAAGGGTAGAGAGACATCAACTCGTTTTCAAGCTGGTAAACTCTCAGATCATCTTGTTTTCCATACAGGGTGTCCAATTTGTCCCAAATTTCTTTTGGAGTCTTCAATCCTAAGAGATGGAAAAGAAGATCCCGGGAAATAGAGAGGCACAAGAATTTGAATGCTTCATCTTTATTGTTCAATAATATAGCTTTGTCTATCACATGACTAGGCTCTTCTTCAGTTTCCATAGTGACTCGGTAGAGTCCTCTGGCACGTAGCTGGATCTCCATATCTCCTTTCCATGAGTGGAAATTGAACGGAGTCAAGAGTTTGATGAAAGAAGCCATCTCAAATTGTTGTAGCAAATGCTTTTCACCTGTTAAAACCCGTAAATCACAACAAAGGGGCACCATAAGGTCGGACAGCCTGCACATTTTAGGGTTTCATCACACCCAGCATAATTGACCAAGCAAGCTTGATCAACAATTTCTTTACTTTGGGTATTAAGTGGTAAGCCTTTGCTTTTGGTGCAGTACTGGAATTTTGAGCTTTTGCTCAAGTTTTCATGCAAGATCTGTCAAAAACCATGTTTTTGAGATATCTGAGCTTCGTCCCACCGTGAGCTCTCATACCATATTAATCTGTCACAGTAATCTAGGGACTAAAACATAGTCTCATAAGAGATTTCAAAGAATTAAGCATGAAAATGGCATAATGGTGCTACAAAATGAGTAGCAGCTCTATATAATCAATAAAGAATGAGTAATACAATACAATGATCATGCAAGATGCATGAATTTCAAGACAATTCGAATTCCCAAGGAGGTCATTTGAATTGAATGAATGGGTGTAGCTTAATTGACTGTAAGCCATAGTAAACACACCTAGTTAACCCACTGATTAAGTCCAGATTGACTCAACTGAGTCCTAACTGAAGTCGAAGTGCAATGGATGACTGAGTCTAATTGAAAGTAGCTCAGACACATGTTACTACATTCCAACCAACAAGTGATAGCGCATCATTAACTCCAATGAACCCTAATGAGGTTAACTGAAGTCAAACTGGTCATCAGAGGTGGTTGGAGGTGCCCTAGTTGACTCTAGTTCATAAATATTAATAAAAATAATCAATATAATGAATGGAGGCACCTACACCACTTAGCTTAACTGATTGTAACAATCAGTTAGCAATTAGGTGCATTTATGACACTCAGATCACCCCTGAAATGCTTCCTGTTTGAAGGAGAAAGCCCAGTTAGCCTCCCTGGATGAAGGAGAAGGCTTAGTTGGCATCCTTGACTGAAGGTAGACATGGGTGTGCTCATGCTGATGTCATAGTGTGCTCATCTGATGCCGATTAAGTCAATAAAACTTAGGATAGGGGTTTAACAAGGCCAAATTGACAAAATTAAGTGTGCATGTTGGGTAAATGTCCCCAACACATGGAATATGGTAAACCATAGCTAATTGGACATCTCATCCATTTTCTCAATATGCTCGTGTTTTACCACTCGTTAGAGTATGCAACACAATAATTTTTTATGAAATTTTAGACTCAGATAACATTTTTTCTGCAGATTCCAATTTTGTATTTTTTTTTAAATATTTTTTTTCTATTTTTCTTGTCTCATTACTCCTTAACTAAAAAGCACACTGTTAGTGTTTCTTCCATAACTTTTTCGTTTCTCAAGAATTTAACAAAAAATGTATGTTGCATTACCATACATCGACCACTACATGCTATAAAAAAAACATTTCATCATCATTGCATTACGACTTTCAAAAGAGGCAGCCTTGCTTAAAGTAGTGCTTACCAATTTTTGTAGGTTGATTCCATAATTTAAGCACTCAAAGGATACACCCACACAAACATAAAAAGATCAAACTTGAGATAGTTATGAACATTTTCAATTTCCTACATTTCATCTTTTTACTCAAACCAAGATTCATTATGTATGTATTTCAAAATATCCATGTAGGTTGATGGATAATCAATATTCTATTGCATCTAACACGTCAAAAGAGACCCTCATTATCTTGCAACAACCTATATATAAATATTTATAATATACATGCCTAGCCATTCACTAGTCCTTAATAAATTTAAATTAAAGTAATGTATAAACATCTTCTCTTTTGCTTTCTAGAATACATGCATGAAATATGTTGGTATCTAATGGCCAACTCCGTTGCTAAACACAAGCAAGAACCCCAGCTCCATTGTTGAACAAGTGAGGCAAATTTTTTGTTAATGGACATGATGCCAAACATTTGAGTAAAGTATTGTAAGGGAAGTCTTATGATGATCATGCTAACGGGTACGTACAATTACTATTTCAATAAATAGAAAAAAAAAGTTCGATTAATAACCTAGTTGTTTTTAACAATATTAAACTTAGGGTTATGAAATATTTGCATTATGTGTGGGTGGATTAATATGTCCAAGTGGTCACTCTATGTCATCCATTTAATAATTAAACTTAGGGCTATGAAATATGTATATGATGTGTGGGTGGATTAATATGTCTAAGTGGTCACTCTATGTCATCCACTTATTTATTTATAATAACAATGAAATAATATAATTATAAAAAATATATATCAATTTTATCTCATGCATTGATTTAATAATAATAAAAACAATAAAATAATATATTTATAAAATGAACAATGTCTGTATTCCTAAGAGGTCAAGGATGGGGGTTTGTAGTATATGTGCTTCTCTTAAACAAAGAAGGGATAAATCAGAAGGGATACAAAGAGGTGTGTCTCTAAAAACTTTTTTTCTCTTATACATATCAATTATAAAATCTCATCAATGTTTTATTTTTATTTTATTTGTAGATTCGGTTATCAAAGAACTTCAAGCACATCGCAATCAACAATCTGTTGAACGACAAAAGTTATACAAACATCGCAAGAAATTTCATGATGATCCACATCAGTATTTGGGTTTGATAATTGATGGCATGCATCATAAAAAACACTTTTGCCACATTTTGTTCATGTACCAAAGAATTTAAAGGAGGAAAATTTTATTCAGTCTCACTTGGTTGGTTGTATGGTTTTTAATGGTGAGATGTCCCCTAGGGTTTACAGCTCCAAATATTCATAATGATGCAAATTTTACCATCACCATAATTCACCATGTGATTACTCATTGGTACAACAATATTCCTTGAGTTTTGTATCTGCAATTGGACAACACTAGCCGAGAAAGCAAAAATAAGATCGTGTTTGGTTATCTAAACATGATTGTTGAATTGGGAAATTTTCAGAAGGTTAAAGTTGGTTTCCTGCTTGTTGGACAAAAACATGAACATATTGATCAAATGTATAGTTGTTTTGCAGTGACATTGGGGAGGAAGAATGATGGCAGTCTGCCATCATTAACTGGAATTATTAGAAAGACATATAGTCCAGAGCTTGTTGTACTAACGTTGGAGGAGACTATTGACATGCGAAGATTTATTATGGGATCACATGGTGTGATCCGGATTTATGCATGAACAAAATGAAAGAACATATACAAAGTCATAATAATAGACATTTTTCAAAAATAACAAAGATACAGTAAACACATATTCTATTAAATGGCAGAAATAGAACAGACTGTAATACAATTGCTAGAATGGTGGTAGCTATCTCTGAGAAGAGATGTGGCTGCTACGCTCATTCATGCCAAGATGAATACAAAATGAGGCCAAAGGGGCCTATTTATAATAATAATAAGATGAGAACCCAAAAGTCCCAAAACGTAACCCTAGAAGATGAACTGTCATAAAGTTTGCGGCCCCAAGGTGGTAAGTTGAACAGTCAACTTCCCGGGGTCATAACTTTTGCATACGATCTCCGATTTGGGCGTTCGATAGCTCATTAGAAAGGTCTGTCTAAGATTTACAACTTTTGGTCAATTAAATGAATTTTGATGGTAAACATTTGGCCCCGAATCTCCAAAAAACGTCGTTTAAGGCCTTAAAACGGCCTCGAAAGTTTAGGACTCGAAAAACTGCCAAAAAATAACTAGGAAACTGCCACAATGGACAATTGTTTTGAGCCAGTGGAATAGGTGGGTGGCCACCGATCTCCATCTGGATCAATCCTCCCTCCTTAGGAAGCAATGGTATCCATTGCATCGAATCCCGTATCATATCTCGAACTGTGTGTCGAGTTGATCTCTTGGTGCGACATTTGTTGAAGTGAAGAAGCTGCTTTTCTTTGGCATCCCGAGAGGGGTGTAATTGTTGTCTCGATGATTTGTTTCTGGATGAGCACCTTGAATGCGTGGCCTTGCATCATAGAGGTACTTGGATAGATGAGGAAACAATGGCTCTGTCTTCTTCTTGTGTCTGATGAGCAGAGACACCCTGTGCAGAGGGTGTGGAGGTCTCTGTGATCTTATGTTCTCCTTCAGACGCAATTGTGAAGAGGAATAATTTTCTGATGTGGGAGTTTATCTTCCTACCTTGAGAGACTTTGTTAGGTGCAACTGTCTCTGGGATCCGGTAGAGTTGTCCTCCCAAAGTGACAATGACACTGCGAGGCCATGACTCATATACATCATGACGCTTCCACATATATGGTTGTCCTAAAAGAACGTCACAGACTTCAAGTGGGGACACATCACACAGTACCTCGTCTTGGAAAGGCTTGATGCCATGTGGTAGGAGGCATTGCTGAGTAATGCGGATACCGCGTCCTTGGCTTAGCCAATCGATTTTGTAAGGTTGTGGGTGTGGTGTTGTTGGAAGCTCCAATCTCTTGACGACTTCTGCTGAGATCAGGTTCTTTTGGCTGCCGTTGTCAACAACAAAATGTAGAGGCATCCCCTTCACCCACATCTGCGAGTGGAATAGGCGCTCTTCTGCCTCTGACTCTTCAGGATCCTCTAGTTGAATTTGTGCAGTAGCAACAGTGGCAGTGGGGTCTGCATCAATGATCTGCCTCCCATTGTCTGCGGCTGTGGCATTGGGTTCAGAATCAGAATCAGGATCTGATTCTGAAGATTTGATCTCGGCCACTAATGACTGCTTTGAGCGACATTCATCAATGTTGTGCCAAGGGATTTTATGAAATTCGCACCACTTACCAGTGTCCTTCTTTGTCTTTCGATCTCCTTTCTTTGCTTGTGGTGGGGATTGGTTGTCATTTTCTTTTGCTGTGTTTTGTGGTCCATGGTTTCCCTTGCCTTGCTTCTGTGGTGGATTCGCAGGTCCAGAGTCTCGCTTGTTCTTTTGTCAAAATTTCTCCTCGATTTTGACAGCATATCGATAGGCGGATCCAAGTGAAGAGATGTCGAGGAAGTCCATCTCAGTTCGGATGTACCGATGTAGACCACTGCGATATTTCAGGATTAGGTGCCGCTCGGAGTCTTTGATACTTAGCTTTGTCCGCAGAGTATGAAATTTGTTGGTGTACTCCGACACCGTCTGGTCCCTTTCTTGACGCAGAATGGTCCATTTTGTGTACTGGTCATCATAGTTTCCCACAGGGTAATACTGTTCCTTGACGGCATCTATGAAAGAGGCCCAAGTGGGAATTGTTTCAAACATTTCAGACTCGTCTGATAAATTTTGCTCACAATAAGTACCCCACCAATTTTGGACATGGGGGATTTCCTTAAGGAGTGCAAAGGTGATCTTTTCTCTGTCGGAAAAATTGTGAACAGAGAAATACCCTTCTAGAACATTCACCCAATTATCCAAGGCATCTGCATCAATATTGCCTTCAAATAAAGGAATATCAAAGTTAACTTGTACCTTAAAGGGAGTTGCATCCCCGAACCGACTGCTTGTTGAAGATGCAATGGCCGCGGCTGGCATTCGCCGAAGGATTTGGGCGAAACTATCCATCATCTCGTTCCTCTGTCGCTCGAGGGCTTCCTTGAGCAGTGACTTGATAGGATCTCCTGCTCTGTCGTCTCTCTTTTCTTCTGCCATGGGAGGTCGTTTGGGACGGCGAGAATGATCAAGTGAAACTAGTTCGAGACCAAACTCTTTGTACTCGGACCTCGTCGAGGACATGCACCGAGAAACAATCAAAGAGCAGATTGCTCTGATACCACTGATCCGGATTTATGCGTGAGCGAAATGAAAGAACATATACAAAGTCATAATAATAGACATTTTGCAAAGATAACAAAGATACAGTAAACATGACATATTCTATTAAATGGCAGAAATAGAACAGACTGTAATACAATTGCTAGAATGGTGGTAGCTATCTCTGAGAAGAGATGTGGCTGCTACGCTCATTCGTGCCAAGCAAAATACAAATGAGGCCAAAGGGGCCTATTTATAATAATAATAAGATGAGAACCCAAAAGTCCCAAAACGTAACCCTAGAAGATGAACCGTCATAAACTTTGCGGCCCCAAGGTGGTAAGTTGAACAGTCAACTTCCCGGGGTCATAACTTTTGCATACGATCTCTAATTTGGGCGTTCGATAGCTCGTTAGAAAGGTCTGTATAAGCTTTACAACTTTTGGTTGGCCAAATGAATGCCGATGGAAACCATTTGGCCCCGAATCTCCAAAAAACATCGTTTAAGGCCTCAAAACAGCCCCGAAAGTTTAGGACTCGAAAAACTGCCAAAAAATAACTAGGAAACTGCCACAATGGACAATTGTTTTGAGCCAGTGGAATAGGTGGGTGGCCACCGATCTCCATCTGGATCATGGTGAAGAAAGGTGCATTGAAAAACTTAATGACATTAGCTTCTAACATCAATTTCGCATAAAAAAAATTGATGGGAAAACATTACTATGGAGTAAGATTTACTCATCAAGTGCAGAATGGGGGCCTACTTTAGGTTTAACATTTCTAAAATTCATCCCAATTCGTCAAATTTATGCTTCAAAGTTATTGTTATTGCAATTAGCTATCGAGATTCAAAATGCACGTTGACACAATAGAGATGTTTATTTTTCTCAATGCTTGGAAGAAATAGAAAAGTCTATCAAATATACATATGACTATTTTGATGTTGCTGATACTATTTGGTGGGAGTATTTTTTCATGGAGCAAAATGACATAATTTCAAACTCTACAAATGGAAATATTTTTGTGAATACTCCATTTCATTGGCCGCAAAGTATGTCAAATGAAAAGGAGGAAATAAATGTTAAACGAGAAGGTGTTGATCCTTCTCAAGAAGAGGAAAGGGAAATGTATATTGGGTATAGAAGATCATCTGCACGACACGAGGAAATGGAAGACATTTACAGAGGCTCAGTGCAAGATATTAAGGAAGGTTGTATGATTGCAGGTTGTCTAAAAAAGATGCACGAGGTTATCCATTCTGGATTGCAAAAGTTATGAAAGTCAATAAAGAAAATGAAGACGTTATATCCATTGAAGTACATTGATATGCAAGAGACACACACCCATTTGATGGTGTGTACAAACCAAAGATGGTGGTTGAGAAAAGGGTTTGCAAAAATAGAAAAAGAAAGGGTCAAAATGTAAATCATCGTCACATTGACATTTTAAATTTAGAAGATGTTGGCATACTAGTTTACGACTTCTAGTTGACAAAGAAAGGCACTCTTCGCTCCAAGACTACAAATATTATCAAAAGATTGTTGCCACAAGAAATAGTTGCATCATGGGAGTCTACTAAACCAAGGCGTGGATCGAGAAGGAATATGTCCTATGAAATGTTGGGCATACATGAAGACTCACACGGTGCACTTATTGATAAAAGAGAAGAATACGGGTCATCTACATCTCCATATGATCATTCATCTGAAGAAAATGTAGTTTCTGGTGGTGTGTCAGAATCCATGTGTTGATTTCACTATTTGTGCATGAAACATTTTATCTATTTTATTAAGATGACATTATCTACGTCGCAACTCTAAATGAGTGTTTCAATTTTAATATCAATAGATTTTACGTCTTATGGTTTAATATATGATTTTATAATGAGTATTATAAAAAATTCCTTTATTTTATATGGAAAGAGTGGTCTAATAATTTATTGAATAATTTTTCTTTAATATAGTGCAAGTTTTATATAGTGTTGCTAAAAGGTTGAATAAATACAATTTTAAATTATGATAAAATGATATCATTATGCCATTTTGTTAAATAGTGTGCTACGGTGTAGCATCAATTTTCAATTTGGGACTTGATTTTAAGGTTATTGTAAAAAAACATTAAGGTTTGTTCTTGTCCATGTCGACAATTTTAGCCCCTAGCACCACTTTGTGATTTGGATGTGGCTTTTGGTGTTTTTTTCACAAAAATAGGAGTTTTTATGGCTAGAGTTCTCGTTTTGAGTATAAATTTCTCGTCAAGTTGTATAACATGGTTAACCCTTACTAACCCCCTCCATCACTCTCTTTTCCCACTACTCTTCCCCTTACATCTAACCCTCCCTCTTTCTCTCCTCTTCTCCCTAACCCCTACTAACCTCTTCTCTCAGTTTCTCTCTCCCCTAGTCCTCCACCTACACCTAACCCCCACTTCTCTCTCTCTCTCTCTCCCCCAACCCCTAACACCCAAATCCTCCCTAAACCCATACCCCTCCAACCTCGATCTCTATCTCTTTCTTTCCCTCAACCTGCCCGTATCCCTAAGGTAAATTTGATGTCTATAACATCACACATATGTTTTAGCTCTATAAAATGCATATGTGTTTTGTAGAGCTAAAAAACACACACGTTTTGGTTTTCATGGCACCCAAATAAGCGAGAAAGAGAAATTTGAATTTAAATGAATGCACTAGCATTCCTTACCACCTAAATGAGACTTGTCATGTGTCCAGGTGTCATCCCTTTTTCTACATGTCTGCTTCAAAGTTGGCTTTGGGTTAACCAAACCTGCTCCATGGAATATGGTAAACCATAGCTAATTGGACATCTCATCCATTTTCTCAATATGCTCATGTTTTACCACTCGTTATAGTATGCTACACAATATTTTTTTATGAAATTTTAGACTCGTATAACATTTTTTCTGTAGATTCCAATTATGTAATTTTTTAAAATATTTTTTTCTATTTTTCTTGTGTCATTACTCCTTAACTAAAAAACACACTGTTAGTGTTTCTTCCATAACATTTTCATTTCGCAAGCATTTAACAAAAAATGTATGTTGCATTACCAGACATCTACAATTACATGCTATAAAAAAAGCATTTCATGATCATTGCATTAAGACTTTCAAAAGATGCACCCTCGCTTGAAGTAGTGCTTACCATTTTTTGTAGGTTGATTCCATAATTTAAGCACTCAAAGGATACACCCACACATAGTTATCAACATTTTCAATTTCCTACATTTCATCTTTTTACTCAAGCCAAGATTCATTATGTATGTATTTCAAAATATCCATGTAGGTTGATTGATAATCAATATTATATTGCATCTAACACCTCAGAAGAAACCCTCATTATCTTGCACCAACCTATATAAAAATATTTATAATATACATGCCTAGTCATTCACTAGTCCTTAATAAATCAAAATTAAAGTAATGTATAAACATCTTCTCTTTTGTTTTCTAAAATACAGTCATGAAAATATGTTGGTATCTAATGGCC
Source organism: Pseudotsuga menziesii (assembly GCA_001517045.1). Taxonomy (NCBI): domain Eukaryota; kingdom Viridiplantae; phylum Streptophyta; class Pinopsida; order Pinales; family Pinaceae; genus Pseudotsuga; species Pseudotsuga menziesii. Next base: position 17,251 of record LPNX010581801.1, on the reverse strand, counting down.
AACTCCATTGCTAAACACAAGCAAGAACCCCAACTCCATTGTTGAACAAGCGAGGCAAATTTTTTGTTAATGGACATGATGCCAAACATTTGAGTAAAGTATTGTAAGGGAAGTCTTTTGATGATCATGCTAACGGGTACTTACAATTACTATTTCAATACAATAAATAGAAAAAAAAAAAAAAAAGTTCGATTAATAACTTAGTTGTTTTTAACAATATTAAACTTAAGGTTATGAAATATTTGTATTATGTGTGGGTGGATTAATATGTCCAAGTGGTAAGTGTGTGTCATCCACTTAATTAAACTTAGGGCTATGAAATATTTGTATGATGTGTGGGTGGATTAATATGTCCAAGTGGTCACTTTATGTCATCGAGTGATTTAATAATAATAACAATCAAATAATATAATTATAAAAAATATATATATATAAATTCTATCTCATCCATTGATTTAATAATAATAACAATAGAATAATATAATTATAAAAAAAATAATTAAAGGTATTGCTAATTGTTCTATTTTGGACTTACACCGAAAATGAACCTTCCCCTAAAAATAAGTGATTTCATGGACAAAGCAGCTGGTGAGAAGTCATCTAATAAAAGTAGTCAAATCGGCATAGTAGCTCGTCAGTAGGGATCAAATTTGAAGGGTAGGGTCCCATTTCACTTTGAAGGGTTGTGAGAAATTGAACCCTTCAATCTTGACATGTAAAAATAAATCATTCTTTTCATTTGAAATTATTATTTATTAAAAATAGTGTATAGAAAAAAAATGACAATAAGAAGAAATTTCGAGTGATTCAACATTTACATGGAATTAGTGAGGTAAACCATGTACTCTCCCGGTCCCTGGAGCATATAGTTTATTGAACTTAGACAAGGGGCAACTCTGGCGGGCTGTGAAATACTCGGTTTCATAAAATAAGGTATTGGAATTTGGAAGGACTTTTGAATGGAGGATTGATTCAACTTGATGGTGGCTCTATTGGTCAAGTGTGATTGGGCCTACCTAAAAGAAAAACCCCAGAATGTAATACCTAATGCTTTCACGGAGAAAATTTTTTATTAACCCTAAATTCAACAGTTATTTTTAGAATTGAATCATGTCCTCCCCACATGCTCAAATCAAAGTGATCAAACAAAGGACTCAATTTTAGGTGGATTATGGATAGTCCCTCCAATGTATATCGAGTTTATACCCCAATTCGAAGTGATTAAACAAAATCCCCAATTTTAGATAGATTATGGATAGTCCCTCCAATCTATATCGAGTTTATCAGCCCTATAAAAAATGTTAAGTATTTATTAGTCCACTGTAAGGAAGAACTTTAAATTCTCCAACAAATATCACTACAAGTTAGGTGTCTAGTTTCTACCAAAGTCAACAAGGAAGGAGAATCATAAACACACGTTTGGGAGGTTTGTGACAACGAGGATGTTGAAATCGTGTTCTTCGCTAGATCATTGCACTCCCAGTCCCTCGTTCATGAACGTCCATTAAGGGATTCCCTTGTTTAGATATATTGGTAGAGAATTTGTACTTCTTGTTTCCATTATTAGAAGGCTGACAGGAAAACGAAGGAGTTAGAGTCTACAACATTTACAGTGTCAGTTGTTAAATATTTTGTCCTTTCAACTATTGGATTTCATTAAGGAAATTGGAACAATTCAAACACTTATATTCAAATATTGTTCTTTCTTTCAACCTAATGTTTAAAATTCACAGCAGATAAATAACATTGATAGATTTGGAACTCAAATACAAGGCTCTTCATTAGAGGAATTTTGGGGTCTAAAATGGGCCTCCTAAGAAAAATAATAAAATAATAGTTAAAATAATAAAATAATATTGATTAATATTGGAGGAAGAAAGAAAAAAACTACTTTTTGTGTTCGTATTTTCGACATATCTCCTTATGTTTTTACACAAATTTCGATCGAGAGAGCTCGTTGGATGCGGAATTTGATTCCGCATCCAACGAGTACCCACACTGCATACTTTTGATTGACCCCTCTACCCCAGAAAAAAGAAATACCTGAAAAAACGTGATGATGATGTCATCATCACGTTTTTTCAGGTATTTCTTGTTTATGGGGTAGCGGGGTCCGTCAAAAGTATGCAATGTGGGTACTCGTTGGATGCGAAATCAAATTCCGCATCCAACGAGCTCTCCCGATCGAAATTTGAGTAAAAACACAATGAGATATGTCGAAAATACGAACAAAAAAGGTAGTTTTTTTAATGACAAATATGTCAATTCAACCATTATGGTTGACTTATTTTATTGAAATTCTATTGGTTCTTGAATTCCAACTCACAAAAACTTATTTTGGCACGTTTTCTTATAAGGCCCATTTTAGACCCCAAATTTCCTCTAATGTTCTTCTTGCTCCTCCACCCAAACGAAGTTGTGTTCCTAGACTATGAAAAGTATACATTATTTTGGTTCTGATTTCATTTAAATACTGGGTTTTTTAAGGTTACATCTATTGAGTATTCGAGACTTAGTCTTGTGGAAACGCAATCACATAATACATTACAAATTTCAAACAACATTTTGGATGGAGAAATTTTAAACCCTTATATTTATAGAACCAGAAGGAACTCCAACAAGAAACACATTTAACTTTTATCCACATATAAAATGTTACACAAGTGTAAAATGCTATACATACCTGTAAATTCACGACAACCAAGTCGACAACTTAGCTCTGCATAATCTTCTGGAGGAAATAGAAATTAGGGAGACACTGAAGCATAGAATTGGAGAGTTGAGAGTCTGAGTCCCGACCTTCGACTGTCCTATACTCGTAAACCAAAAATAATGTTTTTTTTCACAGACTTCACCAATCACTTTATTTTCGGGGAATCTCAATCCAACCTACCCAATGTTCTACCTTTGCTTCTCTTGCTCCTACATGTGAAAAGGGTGGAACCTTCGAGTTGCCCACCACAGAAGACAATGAAGAATTAGAGTGTGCAACCGTTTCCTTCTACAGAAAGATGATTGGAAGCAAATCCATGTCAATCCCACAATATCCCTACGCTCCTGAGTTAGTTTGTACCTTGCCCGAGGTAGGCAAATGCAAAGTTTGTGTATTTCACATGATTACAAAAAAAATCATTTTATAATTGCTTCTACATAACATAGATATATCTGTGCAGGTGACGGAAAACTAGGTATTGTTTTCCTGATGTTTCTAGAGACTTTCAAAGATATTCTTCGTTATGAGGGCGCTCAGGGTGTAGATCAGAGAGCCCATGGGAGGAAGAAGAAGAAGAAGAAGAGGACTCAAGTCAAAAGGTGAGGTGAGTGAGGAGGGGAGACGTAATAGCGATATTTGCAGGAGAAACCCATTGGTGCTATAATGATGGGAACAAACCTCTCTAAATTATAGCCATTGTAGACATAGGAAACCCTCATAAAGAGCTCGGGCGCAAGAGTTACTGTGTAAGCATCTCGACAAATTAACTTAATGATAATATTTAGTTAGTTATATGACAAATTCTTTCGTTTCTTTTAGAGATGACTATATGTATAGGGTGATTCCATGAAGATGGGTAACACTTTTTGGCCAAATTTGGCGATGAAAACCTGATTTTTTACTCATGTGCTAGATAGAAGCCCTCAAAACGCATATATGCCATGTGAATTTTGACTTGCAGTAAAAAAACAAGTTGTAGAATATTATGTTGGCTTCATAGTGATATTTTTTTTAAAATATTCCGATGTCATTTAATGTGTGAATTTTTGCATTTAATGAACTGTGTGACCTTAAAAATTTGAAGAAGCTAATAAGTGGCTCGTGTCCACGTAGAGTAATTCAATCTTGCATTAATAATTTAAAAAAAATAAATATATGAGCATGATCTACATAAAATGCAGTGTGATGTGCATATTTTTTTGTTAATTATTTTCGCATTATACAATTATTTATTATTTTTCGAAAGTGACCACATTCGATTTCAGCATCGTTTTAAACACATATTTGTCCACGTAAAGGAATTTTTCTATTTTTTCAAAAATTGAAAAACCAAAGATACCCTTTGGAAGAGGACATGTC
>LPNX010581801.1:0-12903 GCA_001517045.1 Pseudotsuga menziesii | reverse complement strand
GGCACAGGAAATTTTTCATTTGTTTGAATGAGGGCTAAGTCTGTTTTTTTAAGCCCTCGACCGAGGTATAAACCTCGACCGAGGTATTTAAATACCTCGATCGAGGTATTAACAAGACCTCGACCGAGGGTTTGTAAAGCCCTAAATACCTCGGTCGAGGTATTTAAATACCTCGACCGAGGTATTTAGATACCTCGGTCGAGGGCTTGATAAAACCTTGGTCGAGGTATTAAGACCTCGGTCGAGGGCTTAACAAGCCCTCGATCGAGGTGCATTTTTCTGTTTTTGCCGAAATGCGCTTGCCAAAAAGTGTTACCCAGGTCCGCGGATTCACCCTATATTGTACAACCATTCTTTCTGGCTGGACCTCCATTTTAGTTGCCTTTGTCTCTACTGCCTAACCCCCTTCCTCCAATGAGAGAGGTAGACTAAGCGGCCTAGGTGGACCATGGGAGACTGGGAGTGCTGATTCAAATGATTCTGACCCCAGTAAATGAATGGAAATTGGAATAAATCCTAGAACCCTGGACTAACTAGTATAGGATATGATTCATGAGCACAAACAAAGGGCAGTGTCCTGCTCGCCTGCTACCAAAGATCCGTCATCCCAATCTTGTGGCGGTCATAATAGAAATGTCTAGCACTGGGTGAAACCCTGGTCTAGAGAAACTTACATACCCATTGGACCAGGTTAGGTTCAAATCTGGCAAAGATTGCTCAATGCATTGTAAATTGAAACTTGTAAGTTGTAACCCAAAAAACAACACCATTAGTTTTTCCTTACGGAGCCTTGATAGTGGAGGGTTATCAAATCAATTCATCATCCATAGATATGACTCATATGAGTATTTAATTTCACATCATATACTCAAATACTCAAGTGACTTGTAAGTTGTGAGATCACGTGACTCGGTGAACAATAAGATGACAGATGAAAAATTGAGCCTGGCAGGTGGCATCATCTCATACCAGGATTTAATGAAGTTGGTGAATCAGTAATGCATGCTAATGCCATTAAATGCTTTGAAAGTGAACATCGAATCGTGAGTCACAATCTTGACTCATCGACTTGAACTTGGCACTAGGAAGCCTAGTGGCCCACCATGGTCCATGTCGATTGGGACTGAGATCCTCATCCATGATCCGACTATTCAAGGGCAGTTGGGAAGACTCTGAGTCTTGACTCTCCCATAGTCCACTGAATCCCTGGATAGGCAAATTTTGTAGCTTCCCTTCTGTTGCAAATTTACCGAGGCTTACTCAATTTCATTATTGAAGTGCTGGAAATGAAACTAATTTTTTTTTGCATGGTAAAATTCCTTGTGGCCTTCTATGACGTTTAAAATGGCCTTTGAAGGGCTCTGAAGGCTTCAAATTTGAAGCCTGCATGTCAGTCCAACCATGGTAAGGCTTGACAATAGTGAAATCTTGTGGGTGAATATTAATTATGAAGAAATGAAACTACACTACCTACCTTGCAGTAGTATTAAATGTTGTTGGATGGTGTATACATTATTGGATTTAAATTGTTGCATATGTAATAGTGTAAGTTGGTGCAGATTTAAATGTTGCTTGGGGTGTTGTATATATAATGGTAAATACATTACTTAAGGAGTATTTGTAGAGCACTATTTAATAAAGGATCACTATTTAATAATAATTAATTGAATAATTTTTTTTTTTATATTTTGTATTTAAAGATATTTTGTTTTAAATTTTATTATATATATATATATATATATATATATATATATAAATTAAAAAATATTTTATTTAAAAATATATATTTTAATAAAAAATATTATAAAAATAAAATTTGAAATTTATATAAAAATTTCAAATATTTAGCTACATAAAATTTAAAATGAAATACTCATTATTAAAAAATTGATAAAAAATGGATAATTATTTTAAAAGAATTGGAATTGTAAATTGTAAAATTAAAATAGATCAATGTTGTTTTAATTTTTGAAACAAATGGATAATTATTTTAGAGGGAATTAGAATGGTAAATTGTAAATTGTATCTTTATATGTTTTGTTCATCTAAATTTTTAGAGAATTTATTTTTTATAACTAGTCTTTTTTAAATGAATTTCTGTATACACATATTAATATTTTTTACTAAGATTTTTAACCACATAAACAAGATTTTAAAGTAAACCAAATATGATATCAAAGTTAATTTTACTTTTCTATCAAAATCCGTCTCAACATAAAATAATCATGATCATCAAAAATTTAACAAACAAAATGCCCAGTATAAATTCCAATAAGTGTACTCATGTATCACATGGGCCGGTCACACGCCGGTGTAGAATCTTTCTCCGAATAAGTGTGTACATTCCTGTAGCATGTAGGTCCAGCAACAATTGTAAAGCCTGCTTTTCGTGAAATTGTGTGGCTGTAACGTCTGGATCGCATGGACTGAACGTACAGGTGACGTCAATTGCTTATCGTGAAACGAATGACCTCAAACTGCTCTGGGAATTCCCTTAACCATAGTGTCAATTGGTATACAATTAACCAACGTGTCAATTGGTGTATGGCCAAAATTAACTAGCCTGAGCAGGCTTTAATGTAAAGGCAGCGGTGCAGCAGGACAATTGGATATGGGAGTCCACTGTCCAATGATCCTAGCTTGAGATTCCACTGGGACTGCTATACAAGTACCATCTCATTAAAGCCTATGCAACATGTTAATTATTAAATTGGATCTCAAGTAGCTTGAGATGTCATCCATTAATATACAATCCAAAAATGACCTCATAATCCAAACAAGTGAAATAGCAGCAAGGCTGCTTATACCTGCCTCTTAGAAATATTTTATTGTGATATTGTATATAGTTTAAAGCTAAAAGTTAAAGAAATTATGAAACATTCAAACTTGAAACAATGTATTACTTGTTGCCATGGTACTTATATTTCTATGTCAGATTACTTGTTGTTTATAGGTTGTTGCATTACTTGTTACTTCTTGTAACTGTCATTGTTTATATTTCTATGTGTATATCAATTAATTAGTTATTAAGTAAGTCCTTGAAATTAAAGATCCAAAATGAGTTTACTTGTCTTTGTGAATAGGAGAGCTTTTGTCACTACCAATAGAAAAGAGGTATATGTCAATTGAGACCATTACACATTTTTTTAGATGTAGATATATCACTTTTGATACTATAATTTTACTAATATTTTTTAATTAAGAACATAAAATTATTAAAAATAATCGATATATGCGAATTAATTTCCACATCTTTTTAATTAATAATAAGGATAAACATATCAACTGCTTGGTATGAACTTGCGAATAATATTCAAACTCATTCGAAGTATGGACTCTATCCAGCCACGTTGCCACCCTGCAACACCGCAAAATGAAGTCAATGCTCTTTTTATCATCCACATTTCATATCGGCCTTCGTATCTTGCACTTGTTGGCATCTCATGTATTTCAAAAGCCAAACCTAGCTAAGCTAACACCTGTTAACTCATGTGTTTGCCAAAACGTTTGGGAATCGTACACTTCAATTTAAGAGTCAACTGTGGCCAGCTTGACTAGGTAATGATATATTTTTTAAAGTCAAGTAATTAATTTGAGATGGATCTCTTGTAACAGCTCTCCTTTACGTATTGGCGCTGTTGCAGTGGATCATCGGCGCTTTTGCTACTTTTTCGGACTATTGAGTTGCTATACAGATCATGACGGAAGGATACAGGTTCTGTTGCAGCTTAATCTGCATTGTCTCGTTTATGTTCATTCTGACTCACTGGGCCGCAAATGCCCAGAACTTTGATGGATTCTTCACCATCAACACAACTTGGTCTATTTCCGACGCGACTATGACCGTAGCTTCCGTGGTTCTCGATAACGAAGACAACACCCCTGCAATCCTTATCACCCATATTGTTCATCCGAGCAACACTTCCGGGATGAAATCCTGGTCCTTATTGAGCTTCGTTGAAACGAGAGAGAACGAGTATGTTCTATCCATTGTGTTGTGTGGATCGACTTTGCAGAAAAATGGTGAGGTTGTGTGGGCTGCCAACGGAGATACACCCGTCTCGCAGAATGGGATTCTGGAGCTGCAGTCTGATGGGAATCTGGTGCTCTCCGACTCCATTAATGGCCGATCATCGTCTTCTGGCCGTAGGAGAATCATACGGTCGACGAACACGGGCCGTAAGGTGTTACGGGGATGAGACTATTCAGTGGCGGTTTGCCCCAAATTCTCGACAAGGAGAACTCCACTATCTGGCAAAGCAGCGATAATCCCACTGATACGCTTCTGCTTGGCCAATTCCTCCGTCTAGGGGAAGCACTTGTTAGCCGATCCTCACCTTATAATCTGTCACAGGGTATATATAGCCTGCAAGTGAGGCCCGAGGGTTTAGGACTCTACGTCAGGGGATCTGATCCTGCGTTCTCCGAGCTTTACTGGATGTGGAATGTCTACAATAAGAGCGCGCTCGCTCTCGACCAAAATTGCTCAGGGATTTCCTTCAATGTGTCTATTTCATGGCCCGATTCAAGTCTCGGTTTGAAGTTTCTACATTCTACGATTAGCACTAGTGCATCCAATATTTGCGATAATTCATCTTTTTCTCCGTATTATTACCCCTCTCGTGCCGTTGAGCCGAGTTCATCTTTCGATGCCGTCTACATAAGACTGGATTACGATGGAAATTTGAGAGGATATGCAGCTGGGCTTGCAGAGCAATTCCAACCGTTGTCTGAAGCGATGAGTAAATGCCAATTGCCAGGCTCTTGTGGCAACTACGGGGTTTGCTCTCAAGAGAATCAACGATGTAAATGTGCCAACAATGGTACGCATCACATAGGAAGCGAATCCAATTTCAATGGATCAGGCTGTCAATTATCTGAGATACCCAGCTGCGCCAACTTTAATGGAAGCTGGCAGATTTTTTCTCTTGCAGGAATGGAATACTATCGTCACCGGTATGCAGTTCCTCTTAATATGCCTACAAGGGAAAAATGTTCAGACTACTGTTTAAAAAATTGTTCTTGCATAGCTTCCTTCTATGTGGACGAATCCAAATCTTGCTTCGTCGTTTCGTCTCAGCTCGGGACACTTGCGGAGACCTCCAACAACAGAAATTTTGTTTTCCTCAAAGCGCGCAGCACGGATATAATCAAGAATCCAAAGGCCTCAAAGCATGACAGTAATTCCTACAAAGTGGTTATCGAGGTGATCGCAGCCGGTTTGGTGGCAGCTACAGTGGTTTTGATTTTCTTTCATCCTTTCAGGACTTGCCGAAGGTCGAAACCAGAATCAGGCAATTCCAGGACAGAACATCCAGTTGGAGCTAGGTACAGTATTCCCGAAGTGACGGCAAGGAGATTCTCGTTCAAGGAAATTCGGACGCTGACAAACAGTTTTGGAAAGGTTCTGGGATCCGGCGGGTTCGGAACAGTGTTCGAGGGCGTGCTTGAAGATGCTACGATGGTAGCTGTGAAGAGACTCGAGATCGCAAGGCAAGGCGAGAAGGAATTTTACTCAGAGGTTGCCATATTGGGCATAATCCATCACTGGAATTTGGTGCAACTGCTGGGCTTCTGCGCGCAGGGATCTCACAAGATCCTGATCTACGAACACATGGCCAACGGCTCCTTGGACCGATGGCTCTTCGACGAGAGCAAGATAAGGTTCCTGACTTGGCCAATTAGGTTCAATATCGTATTGGGCACAGCTCGCGGCCTGGCCTACTTACATCAGGAATCCCGATATAAGATCATTCATCTGGATGTGAAGCCTCAGAACATTCTTCTCGACAGAACTTCGTGGCCAAGGTCTCCGACTTCGGCATGGCGACGCTAATGAGTCGAATGGATAGCGGCGTGGGGACCACGATGAGAGGCACTCCCGGTTACCTCGCTCCGGAGTGGCTTCTGGAATGCGCGATCACTGAGAAGAGCGATGTGTACAGCTTTGGAATGGTGGTTCTTGAGATTATCGGAGGGCGCAAGAACTACATTAAAAGGGCTGAGTCCGCTAAGTGTTACTTCCCTGCTTGGGCGATCTCGATGATGGCTGTAGGCAGAGAGACGGAGGTGATAGATTCGAGACTTGCGGGTGATTATGATTTTGATAGACAGCAAGCGATGAGAGTATTGAAGATCGGTTTTCTGTGCATACAAGAAGACGCCCATTGTAGAACTTCGATGAGAGCGGTAGTGCAGATGCTGGAAGGAGAGAACGAGGTTCCGGAGCTGCACGTTCAAATTCAGTCTTTGAATTATAAATAACATAATAATAAAATAAATGCTGATGTCATCATTGCCATGTGTCAAGTGAAAACCAGATACCAAACTCCAAGAATGACATCACTTCTGATTGGCCAATTAGAAGTTTACAAAATAGCAAATTCAAATATTTTTATTAAAATTTAAAATATTTTTTTTGCAAGCTGTAAAGTTTAACTTTGGAAAATTGATTTTGATTTTTTGGTGGCAGCAAATTAATAGAAGGTCAAAAGTGGTTGACTAGCAACGGATTACTATATACCTCCTCCTGCTGAGGCAGGTATAAAAATGACCTCAATTAATGTACAACAAATATGACCAAATAAAAATAAACAGTAATTTTTACCATAAATCTACAATTTTCTAGACAGAAGTGACCAAAGAAAAGTGTACTGTAATTTTTTTTTTCCAGAAGCGTCCAATTACATAGACAAAAGTGCCCAAATAAAGGTGCATAAGTCTACAATTTTACAGAGATAAGTGACCAAATAAAGGTGTATTGTATTTCTTTTTCCATAAGTCTATAATTTTCCATCCCTTATGTGATGGAATAAAGGTATACTTCATTTTTTTCCATAGGATAATTTATTTTGCAGGGTTTTGTATGGGCAAAATGCCTGTCATGGGTTATTTAACCAGTCAAATACAATCTATATTTTATATTTTCTATCACAAAAACAAAAATAAACATTAAAATGTCTATATATAATCTCCAAGACACCCATTTTTCTAAATTCTTACATTTTACATATAACATTCATTTTTTTATTAAAAGCAACCTGAAATATAAATATTAAAACATTTAAATCTAACAATATATTTATAAATTTAATTATAAAAATATTAAATAATTAAAATTATAAAACAATAAAACCAATTTATAATAATATATTCCCAAAAATAACCAATTTATAATAATATATTCCAAAAAATATTATACTACTGAAATATAATATTATAACTAGTTACTATTACTAAACTTTATATTTATATTATAAAATAAACCTAATATAAAAAGTAATCTAATATTTGATATTTAAAACTAAAATATAAAACAAAATATGTATTATAAATTTTAAAGCTTTAAACTTTGAAAATGTAAACTAACTATGCAGTTACATAGATAAAATTAAAAATAAAACAATAAAATTTAAATAATATTTATCTCATCATATGTACCAAAAAATAAGATAAATTTAGCATATATTAGTATATACTTAATATTCTGCTAATTTTGAATTCTCTCTGAATTTCTGTTCAATAAAGTCTAGTAAAGCTGATGGTTGGTTGTGCCTATGTATATTTAAGGACCACTTTACTTGTTACTATAGTAATATATAATTACCAAAACACAGCTAATTAAGAATTCTCTGAATTTCTGTATAGTAAAGTCCATGGTTATGCCTATCTACATTCAAGGACCACTTTACTTTTTTTTTCACGTAAAGGGAAAACAGACCACTTTACTTGTTATTGTGGTAATATATAATAACCAAAACAGACCGTTTTCAGATTCTGACTCATAGTTACTCTTCATAATGATAAACAGACTACAACAGTACTAAAATAATAAGTTATAGCGCACATGCATATTTAAATAACTCTGAAAAATTAAGGTTTCTGTCAGAAGAGAAGTCAGTCCATTGGTAGCAGGTCCTTATCATTTAAGACTTGAAAATATGTAGACAACCCAGCACTCGTAAGCCTCTATATATAGATTCATAGAAGCACGCCAGAGTTCTTCATCACATCATTGCTTAGCGTCCACCTTTATACTCTATAATAATTTAAAGGCTATAGTGAGTTTACTGTAATCGCTCTTCCGTTATGGCTCAGATTTCTAAATCTATGTCACAGTTCGACAACGAATCAGCTTGCATCTCTTATCACCATGGAAATATGTGGGACGACGATCTGATACAAGCTCTCAACTCGCCATATGAGGTAATCAAATTAGTACAATTAATTATCTCAGTCACTCTCATAATCGATCTTGTGCTTGTATCATGAAAGCTATCTAACCTCTGTTTCTGTTTTTATGGGTACTGTTTTATTTTGTATGTCGACTGGATTAAACATTAATTATGTATTGCATTTCACCGCAACCAGGGAACTGCATATCGTGAACGCGCTGAAAAACATATTCAAGAAATCAAACATTCAGTTTTGAGCAACATGGACGATAGCTGCAACGATGATTTAATCAAACGTCTTCATATGGTTGACACTGTTGAATGTCTAGGAATTGATCGTCATTTCAAACATGAAATCAAAGTAGCTCTGGATTACGTTTACAGGTCAAGGATTTATACTATAACACCTGGATTTCATGACTTTTATTTACCTTTTTTTCTATAGGATTCATTGATGGCATGCACACTTTTCGCTGAGTTCCTTCGTTAAAACCTAACTGATGATGAGCAGATGTTGGAAAGAAAGCGGCATCGGACTGGGATCAAGAGATTCCATCGTCAAAGATCTGAACGCTACAGCTTTGGGATTTCGAGCACTCCGATCGCATCGGTATAACGTTTCCTCAGGTAGTAACTGGGCTACCTAAGTATTACTTTTATTTCAGTAACCTGGACTACTAGATTTGTAGTTTAATAGTAATAGTTTAATATTAATAACTTTAATCATATGTTAAAACTTTGATAGGTATTTAGATATTATTTTAGATTTTAGATTTAATTGACCAGATGAAGTTATAAGAAGATTAAGTGTGTAACAAGTGTACAATAAAAATTTAATTTTATGATAGTCTTATCTTGTTATGCTTAAATACATATTGATTAAAATTTAAATAAGCTTTAGTTAAATAAAGACGTAACTATTTATTTATTTTTGTTTTTTCATATCAGCTTATGTTTTTTTTTTTGGTTTATTAAATAGTATTTGTATTTGTTTTGTGGTTATATGAACTCTGGAATATTAATAATAATAACTTTAATTATGTGGATAGACATTTAGATATTATGTCAGATTAACATATTACATAGTATATGGATAGACATTTAGACTCGTTTGAGCAGATTAACAAGATTAATCTAATTGTAACAAGTGTACAACAAAGATTCATTTCATGGCCGTGGTATCTGGTTGTCTGGTATCTGTATTAAATGCATCTTCCTTAAGATTTAAATAAGTTTTAGTTAAACAAACAGGTAACAATTTGTTTTTGTTTTTTCAGTTTTTATTTTTTTGTTTATTAAATAGTATTTGTTTTGTAACTCTGAATAATGGGTATAAAATTATATGTTTTAGCTTTTGTTTAACAGGTAATTATCATCACAAAACTAAATAATTGATTGTACTTATTGATATTCACCTACCACTTAATTATTGACATTCACCTACCACTTAATTACTTGTAGCTGTTATACTAGTATAACATTTAAATTTTCACTTCATCTCATTTATACATGCGTCTTCCAGAATTTCAAAGATGAAAACTGTCAGTTTTTCTGCAATTCCAGTGGTGAACAACAAGTGAGAAGCATGTTGTCTTTATTTTGAGCTTCAAACATTTCATTTCCAGGAGAAAAAGTGATGGAGGAGGCCAAGACTTTCACAACTGAATATCTAAACCAAGTTTTAACAAGACTGGATGTAGGAGAAGTAGATCAAAGCACTTTGAGAGAGGTAAGTAGTAATTATTAAAAACAATAACACTGGTGAACAACAAGTGAGAAGCATGTTGTCTTTATTTCGAGCTTCAAACATTTCATTTCCGGGAGAAAAAGTGATGGAGGAGGCCAAGACTTTCACAACTGAATATCTAAACCAAGTTTTAACAGGACTGGATGTAGGAGAAGTAGATCAAAGCACTTTGAGAGAGGTAAGTAGTAATTATTAAAAACAATAACCAGCAGCATAGTAATTTAATTTGTTGGAGGGGAATATTCATTGGCTATTAGTTAAAAGGTCTGTTTTATTCCCGCATTATTTAATAGTTTTTTATGCATTTCATACTCACGAAAAGCATATTTATGAATGTAGTCTAAATTTTAAAATATAAATACTTTGATTTGATTAATGTTTTTAAGATATCTTAATTTACGAAAAGCATATTTATGAATGTAACCTAAATTTTAAAATATAAATACTTTGATTTGATTAATGTTTTACAGATAAAATACGCATTGGAGTTTCCATGGCATTGCAGTGTGCCGAGATGGGAGGCAAGGAGCTATATAGAAATATATGGGCAAAACGATTCATGGCTCAAGTACTGGCCTTGTCAATCAGATTTGAATTTCAATAAGTGCGAAATAATACTGAACTTCACTAAGTCTTCTTTAACGTGTTTTCCACGTACTTACTTTCTTAATTAGGTCGAATATTAACAAAAAAATTATAGACTTTGCGAAATTGGATTTCAATATGCTGCAATGCACACATCAAAAAGAGATGCAACTTATCTCCAGGTAGAAGCGGAGTGGATAGCAGCTCGACATGTGATCCCCACGTTTAAGGAGTACTTGAAGAATGGCCTGGCTAGCTCTGGGATGTGTGTGCTCAATTTGATCCCGCTTCTGTTAATGGGTCAACTTCTACCAGATGGCGATCTCGAGCAACTATACTCTCCGTCCAAGATCCACGAGCTCTTAGAATTGACCGTCAGGCTCACCGATGATGTAACAGATTTTGAGGTATTTGTCTTGAAATTAAACTTCAGATTTATTTTGGTGTCATATTGCAGTACGATACAATACTCATTATTTTTTGCATTTAATATATATACTACGAAGGAAGAGAAGGAACGCGGGGAGTTGGCGGAGTTGGCTTCAAGCATAGAGTGTTATGTGAAAGACAATCCTGAATGTACGAGGCAAGAAGCTTTAGATCATATCAATGGCATCCTAGAATTTTTCCTTCAGCGAATTGAATATGGAATTTCTAAAGCAGGACAGTGTGGCGCTGTGTTGCAAAAAGTTCACTTTCAATATTGCGCGGGGCTTGCAATTTCTCTTCAAATACGGAGACGCCGTATCCATTTCTGACACCGAGTTAAAGGACCAAATCAAGAAAGTTCTAATCGAGCAGGTGCCTCTCTAGATATTAATTACGGATCAGACTAAGGATACTTTTTCCAAGTATTCTCCGGCAGCTATCAATAACCAGCCTGCTGTGCAGGCTCTACTATTTAGTAAGTATCAAATTAAGCATATTTTATTCTCTCACAGCTATTAATAACTATCAATAATCAGCCTGCTGCCCAAGGATCTCAAGGTTAATTTTAGCTTTCTTCCACTAGTTTGATAAGGTTATATTAACTTTTTCATTTCATGGGCGTTCACAATAATTTCTTTGCTTTGCATTCTCCATAATTATCTTACAAAAATGATTTTCAACTGTAATCATTTTTTAAGTCAATTTGATATTATGATTTTCATTTATGATTAATTTTTAAAGTAAATGTGATGTTATTGATATTATTGTTTATTTATTATTTTTGTATGATGATCATATATGAGTGTATAGTTTCAAAGGGGTTCAATTTGTTAGCACTACAAAGTTGGACAATGATGTAAGACTATATTTAGAAAATTTTACTCTTACGTTGTCTATATGAAGAGACGGGTTCTTGGCAGCCGTTTCTTTTCTCCTACTCTGATGGAGAGGTGGAGAATAAAGGCCTTGGGGAAACCGGTCCTCTCTCTGCCTATAAATGATCCCTTCAGAATAACCATCAGACAAGCTGAAGGAACGCATTGGTCTAGGGTAAAGAGAGAGAAACCGCTTTCTGTTCTGTGCTAGGTTTCTTCAATACGTCGCTGGAAAGGAGCAGCAGTGACAGAGGAGTCTGGAATCCCACTCAGGCTGTCAATGGAGCAAGGTATTACGAATTTGCTGTATCTATTCCGCTGCTTATTTAATGTTGATCATTTGAAGTTTTCAGATCCATAAATGTTTACATTGGTATCAGAGCCTGAGTTTTAAACCTTCCTTTGATCGAATGCTATCTGGTTCTGCTCCTTTGATTTCCGCGTGAAGGAATGGCTGCATTGCTGCATTGATGCAAGCAATGGGGCGAACCCTCTTTTGTTTTTTGTTGAGAATGCTTGGATTTCTGCGTGAAGGAATGGTTGTGTTGCTGCATTACTGCATTGATGCAAGCGATGGGACCGAACCTTTTTTTTTTAGTTGTTCCGTTATGAATTCCTGTGAACTCTCTGTGGATGAATGCTTGCATCAAGATATCGAAAGTTTTGAAGATTCTAAATTAGGTTTAAATAGTTTTAAAAGATAATAAATTATATTAACATTCCAATTTTTTTATATTTTTTATTCCATATACATAGGACTTGAAATGTTTAAGCTCCTGCCATATTGTATATGAAATTGCATTTAATGATCTCTGATTTACTATGCAAAGTGCTTACCTATCATCTTCACATAATTAGTACTTTTACATCTGCAATTATCTCGTTATTTCTGGTGATTATGTCTATTAATGTCACGGTTATACTCTTTTAGTCATCTATTATATGTTTAAAGAAACTAGTAATACAAACAAAGAGTGTCGAATTCATGCCAAGCATCTATTTCTCTTTGTTTGCGTTTCTTGGAAGTGCGTTGTGGATGGTGTATGGCGCTCTGAGCAGGGACATTATCATTATGGTAAATAGTAGTGTTCTT
>LPNX010581793.1:48709-89845 GCA_001517045.1 Pseudotsuga menziesii | reverse complement strand
GTGCCAAGAAATTAGGCATGCAACATGTCCTCGAAATCAAGGATGGAAACTCTGAAAATGACAAGGCAACGGTAAGCATATTCCTACCCATGCATGTAGTTCACAAAAGATTAGTTTTTTTTTATTTATTTGCTAAAAAAAAAAAAAATATGTATCTTGTTATAATGTAGGTATAGTTATTTTCAAAATTTGAGGAACAGTTCGCTGAGATTGAAGATCAACTTTCAAAAAAAGAGTTTCCTATCTTGCTATTCATGAATCTGGTCAAACGAAAAGAATTTCAACCAAATATACTACGAACAGGACAATCAACATTCATCATGCCATTAAGGACACATAAGGCATTGAATGATCTAAAAATAGTACTAAATTCCACGAGCGAGGTGAGAAACAACAACCATATGAAAATATTTTATATATAACATACCTTTTTTTTTCATATATAACATACTTTTTATAAATAGATTATGACTAACATTTAACATTCAACAATGTCAAATAGGTTCAAGGAACATTGCATGTATCAAACATATACTCCAATACTTTTCATCCAACATGCTCTAAGTGCAATTTAGGAATAGAAAATTTTGGAACAATACAAGGGACAATGCTACATTGTGCAAAATGTAGTGCTGAAACTCTTGTCAACTATTTGCATCGGTTAAATTGTACCATAATTAACACAGCAAATGCAAAAGTACCATGTACACTAAGAGGTGACATATTAGCAAAATTATTGCCAGATTTGATAGCACTATCATATGAAGATTATCTGAAGAACAAATCTACTATCATCTACATGTTGCGTGACTTCTGTTTTGATGGGAAGTTTATACTCAATCATGAAAATACAATTGTTGATGTGAAGACATAACTTACATAATGATAAACCACTTAAAAGGTATGTTTAAAGCCATTTTTTTTCCAAAAAAATTAGACTTTCAATTTCATAATTTACTCGATGCATTCTTACATATACCTTTATCTTGCATTGCAGATGAAAAAGCAGGTGAAAAAACACATCAGAGAGGTGCAAGAACACTAAACTGGATAGAGTTCAAACTTTTGAATTTTGTAATGGACTTTTGTATTTCTAAAATTTTGTAATGGCCTAAACATGATAGTGAACTGATTATTACTTAACACTGTTCAAACTTTTCATGCTTTTATGAGTGACTAGAGTTCAAACTTTTGAATTTTGTGATAGACTTTCGTA
The DNA here is from genome assembly GCA_001517045.1 of Pseudotsuga menziesii. Lineage (NCBI taxonomy): Eukaryota > Viridiplantae > Streptophyta > Pinopsida > Pinales > Pinaceae > Pseudotsuga > Pseudotsuga menziesii. The sequence continues at coordinate 88,629 of LPNX010581793.1, read as the reverse complement.
TTTCTAAAATTTTGTAATATTCTTAAGTGCTTAGTGTAAAGAACATACGAAAAATGTCTTTCTCTTTATTTTATGGTAAATTTCGGATAAATAATTTTTGAAATTTCTACAGTGAACTCCTTAATATGAAGGACATGTGAAATATGTCTTTTCCTTTATTTATTTTTTAAAATTTCTTATAAATAGAATTGCATCAAAGTTCTGCAGGAGTTCAACTGTGAATAGTTGCACTCATATAGTATGCAGTTGCAAATACTTATTAGGAGTTATTGAAGTTCAACAGATACCAAGTTCACATTCTCACCAAGTGACACTATGCTGCAAGTTTCAATTCAAACATGCAATTTATTGAAATGACATTCTCTGGGATTTTGTGCTGCAACAAGATCACAGGAATCACCTCAAATTCATTGAAGCATAAATATTTGCACAGGCCATCGAAAAATGAACCAAGCCAGTCATTCATATCACAGGAATCACCGCAAATTTGTTGAAGCGTAAATATTTGCACAGGCCGGGAAGATAAAACTATAGTACAAAAAAGTATTCTACGCGCTGTCATTCTGCCTGCATATTGATGGTATTAGAGCCAGTCTCCCTCATACCTGTTGTAGGTTAAACTTCTCGAGATCAGAATCTAAGGAGAGGTATGTAAGATGCAACTCCAATATGTTTTTAGAGTAGTAAATGGAATGGCTTGGTTTATAATTTAAATACACCAGAGTTCAGTAACAGAAGCCATTTCTTGTGCGATACATACCCTGTCTTAAAGGCATGTCTTATGCACAGAGGCCATGGCTTCTGTTTATGTTTCTATAGAGTGACTGAACAGAATTCTCAAATATGTTTCCCCTTATGTGCGATACCATGTCTTAAAGGCATGTTTTGTTAGCCTCTGTTTAGTAACGGAATTCTTATTGGATTGTTGTTCAGCTAACCATGGATGATAGAGAGAGTCTTTTTTGTTACCCAAAAGTTAGTTTTCCCAGGTCTGATTATTCGCAAATTCAATTCAGAAGCTATTGAGCTATCACTTACAGTTCTTCAGCCTCAGTTTTTGAAATCTTGTTGTGTGTTTTCATGGCTCAAAACTGCTCTGAAATCTATTTGTACCATTGGAATTATGCTACAAGCTAACAACTTCTCTGTGCAAAGCAAAATCTTTTGCACATAGTATTAATCCTGTGCAGAAATTGAAATATTAACGGAGAGATAAACACGGGGATTTGAACTGGAGAAAATCCTCTTCGGGTTAAGAAACCCTAGAAATATATTATTTCAGAGAAGAATAAGTTGCCTAGTTTAGTTACAAAGAAATATGGCCTTTTTGCGTCGTAATGGCCAGGATTTGCATTCTCTGGTTTCTTTTTTCATACTCTGTCACTGTACCTCTTTCCTTACTTTCATCTATTTAGGTTCCCCAATTAGTCGCCCTATTAGCGATCATAGCCCTTTATTTCGAAGGTTTTGGGTTTCGAAATCATGTTCAGTAAATGGAAAAACTTTGGCTCTGCTCTTGGGATTGGCTTCTGCTCTAGCTTCTTGCTCTTAGCATTTGTTTTTTGCTCTAACTCTTAACTGCGTTTGATATGGAGAATTCAAATAGTTTTATAGGTTTAGAAGAATTTTGTACGAAATTGCTGAAATCGTCATGTGCAGTGTTTAAATAGTCATTTTAATGAAGCCTCTTCCATGCTGTCTTCAATGTGCTCAACTTAGACGTGTGGACATAAATAGAAAAATTTCCATCGTGCATCATCCCCGAAAAACTCTTCCCAAAGCTCTACGTCGAGATCAAAGTACTGCTCAAACTTAAAACACCAAGTCCAACTTATCTTTTAATGCACTTTGCATTAAATGCAATAAATAAAAAGAAAATTCGAATGTTCTACTTCAAATAATGAAGCCATTCAAATGTTCTATATTAGATATGAAGCAATTGTGAACACCTAACTAAATTTTTCTAATAATTAAAAAAAAAATTATAACCAATTATACAAATTATAAACATTATTTTGGAGCAGGGACTAGCTCCAAAATAACTATTCATGCATTAACTACCATTTTTTTATATAATTTTTTATTTCGAATTTGAAACAACCACCATAAAATCAATTTCAAAAGTACAATTACCTCATCCTCCTACAATCTAAGAAAAACATAGGTATTAGTCAACCCCAAATTCTAAAATATAAGTTCACCTATAGGTATAACTAGACCTATAATTGTAACTAGAGCAATAGCAAGAAAATTATTGTAAGTATTGGTCATATTCTTTCTTTGACTTGTTTGTCTACAATTTCCCTCATTGGTTTTATGGTTCTATGATATTGTCATGAATATATAAATGGTACTATGTTGAATTTGTGAACTCTCTTTCAATTGTTCCAAGCATAACATCAAGCACATGTTATGCTGGGAAGTATAAACATTCTCCATAACCATCGATCTCTTAGTTTGGTCATGTATTATATTGCATTGTGTTTATTAATTTTTAAATATATAAAGTGACGTGTCTTCTAGATGTACATTTTTTCATAGGAAAACTAGATATCATAAGTGCCTTTTTGTGATCTTGGATGTGTCATGGAGTCTAGATGTACATTTTTTCTACCGTGATAACTCTCTCTGGCATCGGATTTTTCACCTCTCTTCCTTGATGCTAATTGAATGGGCCAATTTATCATCTCTGGCTGGAGTGTTGACAACGTGTTGTTGACTGGTAAAGCGTTTGGTTGTTGCAGATTGTTCTGGATGCAGAACATTCTTGTGCACTATATGCAGCAGATTGATTCGCTGTCTGTATTGTATATTACCTTCTGGAGAAGTGTGTGTCTGCAAGGTATTGTGTAGGATTCTCCAGTGTGCAAGGTATTGTGTGGGAATCTTTGTGTAACTGGTGACCACACAAGCCTAATTTTTAGGTCTCTGTTAATATGTTAGTATGGCTGACTGGTGCATCTGCTCCTTTGAAAGACTATTGTGCATTGATCTTCGTTGAAGATTGACGGGTTGCTACATAGCTAGCATAATAGTATAATTTGAATAGGAATAGTAAAATATTAAAGTAGATTTTTTATATATTATATTTTTAATTTAATATATAATAGAGAGAGAGAGCGCATAGTAGTATAATTTGAATAAGAATAGTAAAATATTAAAGCAGATTTTTTAGATATTATATTTTTAATTTATTATATATATATAGTTAAATATATTAAAATTATAATTCAAATTTTTTTTTTTTTTAACATATTATTATAATTAAAATTGCTTATTTAATATATATATATATATATAATGTACTTATTTAATAATAGTTATTAATTATTTAAAGAAAGTAATTAAGTATTTACTACTACTTATATTTGGAATTAAGTAATGAATGTTTAAATTGTGTTAGGGTTAGCAGAAGGCCTAACCCCAAAGGACTCAAGGCTCGAACCCGTGACCTCCCCCGAACCGAGAGAGTGTATGCAAGTCTTACCAATTGAGCTAATTACACATAGATAAAAAAATCCAATACCACTCAATTATACTTCTACACTCCACCCAATTATATTAGTATGCTCTATAGCCCAGAGCTACTCTACATTACTGCTTTACTTTGAACGTCTTTTGACAGTGAACAATGCTCTACATGCAGTGCCGCATTTAATACCACTGCCATCGCACTGTGGGCACAGTTGGAGATAGTATTGACCACAGCCTGGCAGCCATGGCATTGGTCGCTCCAACAACCATGTAGAGTTGGAGATGGTATGTTCCCCACCATTGGAGCAGGCAGCGACGTGATTGTGTGCGTTGAGTTATTTCATGTGTTGACACACTTGACGTAAGTGCTACTTTTGAAGTTGTCAAACCAACGGTTGCATCAATTGAACGTATATTTCAGTTTAATGAAGAAGCACGGTCTCCATCGGTAAAGAAGTTCAGGATTGTTATACACCCTAGTGGTTTGCGTGAAGACTGGTGCAGAGTGCTGCGAGCTCAATCTATGGCCTCTCATCCACCAAACAAATTGTTAATCGTCCAAAAAGGGTTGCGCATCCTTATTTTATGCATGGAGCTCATAGCATAACAATATTTTTTACTATAATCTTGTGTATAGTCTCTAGTTGTTCCAAATAGTCCACTGCAACCATTATCTTCCATCATATCATTGCAAAACTCACAAAAATTGGATGCCTAGAGCACATACTAGAGTGTCACCTACAAAATAGAGTTGGTGGTATTTGTAACATTCTCTCGGAAGGTGGCGTTAATCTAGGCTTGCTTGGAGCAATGGAATGCAATGATTTCCATCCCACACCTTTTCAAGAAAATTTCATCAAGATCTCAAAATTTAGTGGCCTGGCACCACAGCAAGTCTAAGAAGTCTGAGAACCAATTTGTTAGATGAGCTCCAACATTCTAAGAGTGATTGGCAACCAACATTTGCATAATTTAATTTCCAAATTAATGTATAAATTCCTTTAAAACATACTTAGAACTCTTCTATACATATGAAGCAAGCTATAGCTATCAATAAAGAACCCTCACGTAAACCATTCAACTTCAAGTTATAACTTGCAAATGGTCAATTTTGTAAGCTTTTTATTCTCTTGTAAGTGTCAAAATTGAAAGAAAGTTGAATTGCATTGCACTTGGGTGCATTCTCCGCTGAGACCAACACCTGTCATTTTCTAAGTTTGAGTTTGTAAAAGGGTCGAATTGCAAGAAGCACTTCATTATTTGAGTAAGTTTTCAGTTTATTAATGGCATGAATAGATGGTGTGGTATTGTTACTGAACACTCTACTAGTTTATACTATCAACAACATTGTAACCAGGTTAACAAGACCACCCTCACTCACATTCAAAATTGTGTGAAAAAATCACAAGATACACTTGAATTTCTACTGCTTTAATCATAACTCCAACACAATGAGCTACAACAAAGGAAGCAACATTTTGAAATGGTTTATGTTCAACCCAATCCTCTTTTTTGTGATACATATCAATAGCCTACACTGAATGATACCACTTTAGAAGCACACAAGCAAATTAATGGGTCCAAGTCAGAAAAAAGAAAAAGAAATGAAGATGAAGTTATGCATACATAGGTTTCACTTGTTTTTTCCAAGCCCATCATTAGACCATGGGAAGATATCCGCCACATAAAGCACATAACCCATCTTGGATACGACGTCGACAACGAAGTGACCATTCACATCCTTGATTTCTCCAAGCCAATTTGGTTTCAAAGTACTGAGTTCTTAAAATAAAGTTCATCTTCATCTACACCTGTTCAAAGTTCAGAAATGCCAGCACTGTGATCGAGTTGGCCACATGAAATATTAATGTTTTGATCTTCACCCTTGTAAGCATTGTAGAAAACATATACATTCTTCATACATATGCTTCATGTTGAAGAAACCTGTAAGAGAGAAGATTCACTATGGGTGGATTGCTTCTTGGCCATGGTCGTCAACAACCAATTAGATATATATGTCATACCAAAGAGTTCGCTCATGGGTAATGATACATCTTGTAGTCGAGAGATCTTCTTCTCCTCACATTAGTCCTATCAAGGGGATTGAGTGACAATTAGAAACTAGTGAGCAAGCACAAGCGAGCTTGAACCAGTGCCAGAGACATCCATAATTTTTTTCTAGTCGTGAGAGACTTGAGTTAGAGCCACCTAGCTAGAGTCAAATATGTATCACTAAACCAAAATCAAATCCAAGCTCCATTGAGCTCCATAGTTTGTGGTCATCTTGAAACCACCCATTTAGTAGAATGCATTAGATTCTAATAGATTTTGGAATGTTAACCTCTAAGCTTTAGAGCCAAGTTCTAGAGTTCGTGGTCATCATTAAACCTCCATTTAGTAGAAGAATTACATCTTCTATTAGTCTTCGGAATGTTCCAGGTGTGAACCTGAGTTAGAGCCAAGTTCTAGAGAGCAACTAAGCTAGAACTGGAATTATCACCAAGTTTGAGAGTTTGTAGTCAGCCTTAAACCACCCATTTAGTAGAAGACTTCAACTTCTACTAACCTTTGATTGAGAGAGATTCTTCAACGATTTGCAATTGTCTTTCTCTAGATTTCAGCTCTCTACTTGGACTAATATGCATCCCTTTGAATTAAGGGGGAGTTTGTTGGAAGCTAATTGTCAGGTTAGGTGAAGATGAAGAGGCACCTTTAGAAGTCCAAGAGACTCCTTAGAATACGAACCCAAGAGTCACATCCAATGTTTTTATACATACATATGTTAATGTAAAATGTATATCACTCTTATATATCTCCTTATGTAATTGACTTTGTCTTTAATAATTTTGAGTATGTGCCTTGTTTGGCACCAAAGAATTATCAATCACTTCCATCACAACAAAATCTAAAGACATTATGATTTTGACACCATGAGTTGCATTAAAAGAGGGCTAACAATAAAGAGATTTAATGAAACCCTTTAATCAAAACATTGAAAATTAAATAAAATAGTTATATATATCATTATATCTTTTCTTAATAGGCCTAAGCAATCTTTTATTCTCACAAAAAAAACATTATCGATATTAAATCTTTGCAGTGTAAAATAGATATACATTACATCTTCTTATACCATAGTTTATATTTTTCACATTTTTCATTTTATAAACATAGAAATGTTTATTTTCACTACACTCACTTTCAACCTAAATTTTAATATACATAATTTTATAAATATTTATTTTACTTTTAAAACCATCACTAATATTAAATATGTTATAAAGATTAAATGCAAAAAAATCTAACCATATCATTAAATTTTTTTTATACTTTTAACACATTTTAAATTTTATACACTGACTTTTTATTTTCACACTTATTATTGTGACATTCATATTTGGGTGGAAGTGGATGTATTATTCCAGTGGCAGCTTCTTGTTTTTGGCTTGGATTTATCCCTGCTTATAAGTTTTGGTTGTGTAATCATTGATTTGTTAACTGGTTTTTTATATGTTTTTATTGGGAGTGATCATATTTACAAATAACGTTTAATAGCAAACTATCAGCAAGTTATTTTTTTTTGTTCCAAAAAAATAATTGTAGCATTCACTTCCTACCTAAATTTTAAGATACATCATTTTCAGACATATTTTTGTACTTGTTAAAAATAATGACTAATATTAAATATTTTTGAAAGACCAAATTCAAATAATTCTAACAACATCATTAAAAATAAAAAGTAATTGTAATTATTAAAAACAATGGCTAATATTATTAAATATGTTTCAAATACTAATATTATTAAATAGGGTTCAAAGATCAAATTTAAACAATTTTAATATCATTAAAAATAAATAATTTACAGTGAAAAAGAGAACAATATTGTAATACACTTGTTTACTCAATTTATAAATCATTATTATTAATTATAATTATAAGTAAACAATTTTACAAAATCATTTAAAAAAAATTTACAGTTAAAAAAAAGACAACAATACTATAAAGTCTGTAATAAACTTGTTTACTCAATTTATAAATCATTATTATTATTAATTATAATTAGAAGTAGTGTACAACACACGTCATGAAGGAGAAGTCTTGTGCAATTAAAAAGAAGGCAGGACTAGAATGGAGTTTACTCAATTTATAAATCATTTTATTAATTTCAATTTTAAGTACTGTACTGGACCAGACCACATAGAAGGTCATTAAATAAATAAGTATCAAGTTAGAGATTTTTATTTGAAAACACAAAATCCACATCCAGTGGTGACCAGGGATGGAATTTGATGTCAATTTACCGTCAAATACAGCAAAGATTTTACCTGGACCGTCAAAATTTGGCTTAGAATATAGAAAACGTTTCAGATTTTGATTGTTATCGGCAATTTTGACGGGTGTCCGCCATTTGAAATTCCAACCCTGGTGGTGACAAATGTCACACGAAACCTTGCATTGCAAGTCTTTGGCAAAGCCTGTCAAGAATTCTCGTTGTGATTTTCAATCGTTCGGCCTAATTTAAATCGTTTGCAAGTATATTGGTAGCTAGGAATTTGCCAAGGCCGTCGCTTATCTGTAATTTGGTAGCTGAGAATTTGTTTCGTTAGTCTTTGATAGTGTTTTACATGGGATATTTTTTATTGGCTTTTATAGGGTGATGTTGGCAAGCAAGTGGCATTATGTTATTAAAAAGTAAAAAGCTATATATATATTTTAGTTATTAAAAAAAAAGTTAAAAATAAATGAAAAATAAAAAGATTAATGTCTTTCATAAAATAAAATAAAAAATTAAAACCAACATAAAACAATTTTAAACAAGTGTTTTTTAAGTATCAAGAGGGGCCAACTTTTTTGAGGTGTACTTATTTTGGAAGTGTAAAAGAATGAAGTTCAAAAATAAATTACACCTCAAGAAATTAGATCCTCCTTTGTGGTCGAGAGATCCTGAAAGATTTTTTTCAGAGGAAAAAATACCAGTCTTTGTTATTCAATTGAATCAAAAGACATCATTTACATATCAATATGATGACTAATAAACAAGTCCATCTCAAGCATGAAATAGTGACATATGCAGAGCATCAAAACAAGAAAAAAAGTCTGATCGTAGCAGACTTTCCTCATCATCCCTGAATAAATCAGGTCAGAAATACTGATAAGAATCTGAAGTGAATTTTAAACAGACATTTCAGAGAAAAAACAGGCTGGCAGAGTGGACTCTAACAGAACAACAAGAGATACATCCTCAATTGCTGGAACATAAGCTGAATAATAAAGAATCAGCTACTATTAAAATAGATCAAGACTGCCTTGGTTAATAACCAAACCATCCAATGTTTTAGAAAAAGAAACAAATCCCATATCCAAATGTAAAGCTTTTTTTGAAAGTTCATCTGCCAGTGAATTATGCTCACGAAAAGTATGTTTAAAGATCACTGGAGGGGCCAAATGAATCATATATCTTATATCGGAACACGAACGCATCAGAGATGGAACATCAAGTGCTGAAATTCTATTGAGCCAAGAAATAATAACCATGGAATCACCATAAATCAACTGCAACGGAATTCCCATCAATAATCTGACTCTTAGAAGAGCCCAAATTGTCAATAATTTTGCTCTGGTATTCGTGCTACTTCCACATCCCATAGAAAAACTGTAGAAGTGAGAGTCATTGATAAAAATCACAAAACCGGCACCTCCAATATTTTCCGCAGCAGCTCCATCAAAGTATCCACAAGGAAAGCTTTTTAATGGAGCAGGACCAGGATTACGGGATTTATGAGAAATAATCGGCACAGGGTAAGAGTTAGTCAATCCTTCAATCCTGGACATTAGAGCTGGGAAGGATGTCTTCTTGTTTTCAAATAAGCAATGATTCCGAAGAAGTCAGGTTCCCCAGAGGATGAACAACGGAATGTATCTGAAGGGAGCAGAACGCGCTGTAGAGGAGAACCATTGGTCCAAAAAGGAATGGACAGAGTTAAAAACTGGGAAAGAGCACTTGAAATTAACCGCAAAATAATTGAAGATACTAGCAGAGAATGGACAGCAGAAAAATAAATGATGAATGTCTTCCAGATTATCTTCACAAAGAACACAGCTACTGGGTCCCAAGTATCCTCTGTTTTGCAATTGATCCCGGGTTAAAATCTTTCCTCCAAGAATCAACCAAATAAAGCATTTTAATTTTAGAGGAATATTCAAAGTCCATAATATTTTCAGAACTGAATCATTAATTTCTGAACATATATCAGAAATTATGCATTTATATCCTTCAGCAGCGATAAGAGGACCTGTATATTTGTTATGAGACCAAGAAATAGTATCAATTTGATTATTGAGACGAATGCGGCCATATTCCAGTTCTCTAATAAAATTGTCCCATGCTATTTTCCATTCACCAGTGAGATCAAGATCTTCAGATGAGAACCAAGAACCAGTGGCAAAAGAAGTTTGGTTACGAGCTGGGGCAAGGGAGCTAATACCAAAGTCTTCTAAGTAATCCCTTAAGTCTCTTGGCAGAACAAAGGAAGAACCCATACCAATGAATGGATCTGCACCCAAGCTGATGGACTCGTCATTCCCAACTTTCCAAATGATGCATTTGCCGATCCAGGATATGGTGGAGATGAAACCCCTCCAGATAATTGAGGCATTCCTAGTAGTGAAGTTCTTATCCTTGAACCAAATATGGAGAGGTTTATTTTTCAGATATTTAACAACAATTAGAAGATTCCAGATACCCTTGCTATTTATAGCTAACCAAAAGCTTTTCATCCTCAATGAAAGACTGAAGCTTGGAAGATGTTTAATTCCCCAGCCACCATGAGAAGTGGGGCGAGCCAGAAGATGCCAATCCACAAGGTGGAATTTTTTAGTCTTTGATGAAGAGCCCCATAGAAATGAAAAGATCATCTTTCTGAGCTTGTCTAAAATCGAGGTTGGAATCGGAACCAACGCCATCCAGTAAACTGGCATGCTTGATAATACAGAACGAATGAGAACAAGTCTGCCTCCCAAAGACAGGAATCTATTTGTCCAATGAGAAATTTTCTTTTCAAACTTTGAAACCAACCAGAGCCAATCCTTTATCAAGTAACCTCATGGCTTAAGAAAGTAGCCCAGATAGCCAAACCCTTTTCGAATATCATCCACTCTGAAACGGAGAATATCTGTAATTCTATGGAGAGTGTCCATACTCTAAACATTATGGAGAAAACTTGATTTGTTCACATTAATACTCATACCAAAAGCCTCACAGAAAATATCAAGGATGGCTTTGAAGGCTAACCATTCTTCAAAAGTACCTAGGCCAAATAAGATCACATCATCTACAAAAAGTAAATGAGTGAGAGAAATATGATATGAAATTTTGATTCCTTTAATCTTTCCATTTCGTTTAGCATCCTCAATCAACAGACTAAGCCCTTCAATGACCAGAATGAACAATAGGGGTGAAAGAGGGCACCCGTGCCTGATTCCCCGAGAGGCAGAAAAAAAGGAGGATGGAGAGCCATTAACTAGCACAGCAAAGTTGGCTGAAGAAACGCATCCCATAATCCAATTTACCCCAACAAAGGGAATCCCAATCTGAATGAGAAGAAGACGGATGAAAGTCCAATTTACTCTGTCAAAAGCTTTAGATAAGTCCAATTTAAGAATAAGAGCACTCCTTTTTCTGGAATTGACAGTATGAAGAATCTCTTGAGAAATGGCTATGGGTTCAAGGATTTGGCGATTTAAAAAAAAACCAAATTGTTGAGGAGAAATAGCTTCATCAAGGAAAGGCTTAAGCCTCAAAGCCGCAACTTTAGAAATGAGCTTATAACAGAGGTTACACAGGGAAATGGGGCGAAAGTCTTTAAAGGAGACAGGAAAATCAACCTTTGGAATGAGAGCCAGGAAAGTAGAGTTGAGAGCAAGAGACACTCTGCCTGAGAATATGGAAGTTTCCACCACATCAACAAGAAGAAGAGGGCCCAAAAGATAAAAAAAAGTCAAATAGAACTCAACCGGCCATCCATCCGGGCCAGGACCCTTATCTTTTTTAAAGAGTTTTAAAGCCTTTTCAACTTCCAGGATTGTGACAGGTCTAGTAAAGGCTGTTATCTTCTCTGAACTGATAAAAGAAGGAAAGATACGGATAACCTTGAGTTGAGCTTCCAGATTAGTCAAATGATCATCTTCAAACAAGGTCTTAAAATGACGAACACCAAGGTCTTTAAGACTTTTATCATCTGAAACCCAATTGCCCAAATCATCTTGAAGACTCCAAATTACATTGTGATTTTTGCGGGGTGATGCCATAGCATGAAAAAACTTCGTATTAGCATCCCCTTTTTGAGCCCAAGTAATTCTTCTTTGAAGTCTGGCAGAATTAATTTCATGATCAATCAGCTTTTGAAGATCATTTTTGAGAGAATTCAGTTTTTGTTGCTATTCTTGATTTAAAATTGCTGAATGAGAGGAAAGGAGAATAGATTTTATTTCCTTTTCCAAAGCAACAGAATTGTTTTTCATCTTTGAAGTTTCTACTTTAGTCCAGGATTTGACCTTCTCTTTTAGAGTTCTAAGTCTAATATGGAGATCCTGCATAGCATCCAAAGAGGGGTTTGATAGAATACGGGGCCACTCAGAACGAACCATTTGAATAAAATCTTCATTGTCTAACCAAGATTGGTTAAACTTAAAGGGGTAGGCACAAAGACTATGATGATCAGTCCATTCAAGAACCACAGGAAAATGATCAGAAATCCCACATCTATGAGCCCAAGCTCAATACCTTTGAAGCAAGCTGATGAACTGATCAGATATTAAAAATTGATCCAATCTTTTTGAAATACCATCTTCCCCGATCCTTCCATTCCTCCAAGTAGGGCCAACACAGGGATAAGCCACATCCACTAAATGATGGTCAGAGAAAAGTTTAGAGAAAAAAGGACCCAATGGGTCAGGATGCGCTTTGGAGCCCCAGATCTCGGCGGCATTCAGAGTCAGATTAAGATCTCCAGCTAAAATAAGATTAGGGAGAGAAAGAAGACCACCCGAAGCCACATCATTCCAGAAGGAATCCCGATTGAGATAGGGACCATAGCAGTTTAAGATTGAGAGATTGAGGGAGGATCCACGGATCGAAGCATTTAGCAGAATACCAGCAGCAGTATGAAAGGCTTTGCATTTAATAATTTTCGGATTCCAGCCAGAAAGTATGCCTCCAGAAAGACCATTAGAGCTAAGGGCACAAAATTCCCAGCCCGGGAAAAGTTTAGAAAAGGCAAATAAAGCAGGATAAGGACTAGTCATAGTTTCCTGAAATAGAACAACATCAGGAGAGAGAGCTAATAGCAAATGTCGGAATCTTTTTTGCTTGGCTAGACCCCCCAGGCCACAAACATTCAAAGAAAGGATACGCATTAAGAAACCAATGAATCAGGGGTCGAAGCTCTAAGGACCCGATGAGAAGGAGAAGAGTGAGAACACTCTGCTGCTTTTAATCTCTCAGAAAGAGGAGTAAAGGGAGCCTGAACTGAGTCAAATGAAACAAGAGGGGGCTTTGTGGACTTTTTCTTCCGCCTGATAGTAACATTCTCAAACCGAATTGAGTCTAGAGGGAGAACTGAAGGGGAGAGAGGCGATTTATCTGAGAAAATACTTAAAGACTTTTGCAAGGAGGGATCGGCAAAGGAAGGGGAAGCTGCGGGGCTAAGAGAAGGTGAACCTGAAGACTGCGGCCTAGTCTGGCTAGAAGAGGATAGGGGAGGGAAATCAGCCTCAGAAAACAGAGGAATAGGGGAAATGACAGTCGATGGGATCGAAGAAGGAACATAATTTAACAAGGCAATATTTGAAACTCCGGAGAGAAGAGGGGCTGAGGGAGGGCAAAGAGCAGTGGCTGAAGGGGAAGGCTCCTGTAACAAAGAATCAGTCAAAGGAGGATCCAACAGGATAGGCTTCCTTGAAGGAGTACCGGAAGGATTAATGTCCAAAGGCAAAGAAGCTTTCCTGCTGCTAATCACTGTGTCAATCAAGGCCAGATCAATGTATGACACTTCCCCAAATAAAGAAATAGCATTATTCAACTGACCAGAAGAGGAGACAATTTGGTTAATAAGAGATCCTGAAAGATAGATCTATGTTGGTTAATAAGAAGAAACTCCTAAATTGGTTAAACGACTATGTTAGTTAATAAGAAGAAACTCCTAAATTGGTTAAACGATTATCTTATCTTGAACCTAGAAAAGCTAATGAGTTAATGAGTTGAATGCTTTTAGAAGAATAACCGAAATTTGAAGATGCTAATTTAAGTAAAATAATCATAAGTTTAAAATTGTAATTATCACCTTTCAAAAATTCCAATATTGTTTACATATGTTAACATATGAAATTTCAATTGTATTATGAGACATTCCCATCCTTTCATTTCTCACGTCCCATCCCCTCATCTCTACAATGGAGAGGACGCGATCTACATTGTTATGCCGTCAAAGTGGGCAAGGGAAATCTAGCCCCATGAACGTAATAATAAAATGCATTGAAGTAAGATACATGTACAGATGCATTATACATGAAATATACAGCAGGAGCAAATCATTCATTCAAACATTCATCATGTTCATAATAATTCATAAACAAATACATTGTAAGGGTTAAACACAAGAAAATACTTATCTTGAGAAAAATCTTCCCCGCAACTAGCTATGTCACTGCAACGTTCCTCCCAACCATAGGCCAGTGTGCTCATCAATCTTTCAGCACCACTTCCACCCCCGAGTCGGGCATGATTTCCACAAGGAACTAGGGAATAACAGACCTACACACAACAAGACCATACACACACACTCAAGCCAACACACAGTTGGGTTTCACAGACTGTCTAGTCAAGCCAATAAACAATTGGGTTTTATAGGCTACTAATGCAACAAGCCAATAGCATATGGGTTCCTTGGACTTACTCAGCCAAGCCAACAATCACATCCAAACACACTCAAACCATCTAATAGATGGGTTCCTTGGACTTACTCAACCAAGCCAACAAAAGGATACACTTCATACAAAAATACAAGTTCTGGGTTTGTAAAGAAACATTTGGCAACCACAAACGGAAATGGCATATAGGGAAAACACCCTGGGTGAAAAATACGATTTCAAGAAACGTCCTTGGGCTTCACAAGGGAAAAACGACCTCCCCAAACACCCAAAATGTGGATCTACCTTCCTAGCCACTAAGCATAACCAAAAACGGGTTTCCAGCTTGGAGAACAATGAAGAAAAAGCAGAAAATCATGAGGGAAACACACAAACACCCAAAACGTGGATCTACCTTCCTAGCCACTAAGCATAACCAAAAACGAGTTTCCAGCTTGGAGAACAATGAAGAAAAAGCAGAAAATCATGAGGGAAACACACAACAATCTCCAACTGTGCAAGGAAAGGAAAAACAACCTCTTAAAACCTCCAAATCGTGAATCTCTGCTACACATTCACTCAGCAATACCAAAAATTGGTTTTCCCGGCCATGTAAATGAGGAAACCACAAAAAAACGTGAAGGAGAAATCCCAACCAGTGGGCATTACAAAAACGACTTCCCAACCATGGAGAAAAAGAAGAAAACTGCTGAAAACGTGAAGGGAAACGCACAGGATCTCCAGCCGCATGAGAGAGCAAGATGTATGGGTGAATAATGGCTTAGGCCTCCATTTCCAAGTATTTACTTGGCTCATAAGTCAAAATTCGTTTTCCCAAAAACGGGTGGCTTCCCCAATACAAATTTGATTGCCATACTCTTCCCCATCCCAAGGCATTAACTTCCTCAACCAATTTTTGGAATAATTAAATGATTGGGCACAAAAGACAAAATGGGTAGTTGACAACTTTATGGGTTCTCCCTTTGACATTTGACTTTACCCTATTGGCTCAAGGGTTTGAATATCCCCCAATTCCCTGTGAAATCATGCCCCCATCTCTTTAATGTTGCATTGACATAGCTAGTTGTGGGTATTTTTATTAATTGCATATTTATACGATAACCATAGGCATCGATTTTAATTACTGAAACATAAAACACTAAATCCATGGTGGGGCCTTTTCCTTGAGCTCCACACCATGATTTAATAACGTTATTTACATCATATATAATTTAATGCAATTGAGATCAAAACTGAGGTATTACATCATTTTTCTTGACTTTATTTCCTTAATATTATGCAATGAGATCCTTGATATTATGTAATAAGATTCATAAAGATGTTATTTTTTTTCAAATTAAACTAATATGTAGATAATAAAAGTTTATTCTTGTTGATGATCATGCACATTAATCAAGTATATTTGTTCCTAATTGTATTCTAACCAACGTACTTAATGAAAATTGTTGGAGATTTTGACCATGCGAATTACTTTGCATCATCTAATGATGTTGAAGGGACCAATCCTCTTTATTCCCAAGCATGCCTCTTCGTCCTCCTCCCAAAAGAAAAATGAAGTAAGGTTCACGTCCTCTTACCAAAACAGAAATGAAGTAAGGTTCAAAGTAGTGGCAGTCCTCTTTGTTCTAAATCATGCCTCTTTGTCCTTTTTGTTCAAAATCAATCATGCATCTTAGTCCCTTTCCCAAAAGACAAATGAAGTAAGGTCCAAATTAGTGGTAGAGGGGTTGACACTCATTACTATATTAATAGTTATGGCATACCCCTAATTAGAGGGCATGAAAAGGAAACTGCTATGATATGATATAATAAAATATTAGCATGGGTCCCATTGAAACCTTTTTTAGTTCCACCCAATTTTATCTTGATGGTGATTTTTTTCATTAGGATAGCTTAATATTCTTCCCTTTTTTAATTCGTTTGTGCCTACTTTCCGAGACATTTTATCATAATTGTTTTTCTCAATTCAACCTAAATACTTAATGGGGTAAATGTTATAAATACAACATCTTACTTATACCTAAAACTAGATTAATAACTTTACCAAGTCATATTGTAATCGTTGAAAGAGAAGTATGGTTCCACTATTCAAGCGTGAGGCTTCTCATTCTTACCCAAAGTGTGCCCTTTAATAAGATTATAAAGTTGGGTTAAAACCTAACACCCACAACATTATAAAAGAAGAGACCAACTTTACCCATAATCGAACGGGTCTTACTAAATACTTATTAGAGATCCATGCTTGGAGATTTTTATGGACAACCCTAGCTATTAAATTTGTATGTCATTTTCTGTTTCAAAACTATAACATTTTTTTCAGCTTGACTAATGTAAGACCGATCTTGAAAATTGGCACCAAGGTTGCCTCATCCATGGGGAAGGACTTGATGAGAGTTGCTATAAAAGGTCGTGGTAACATATTTGATCTTTTACCAACATTGTTAAAATCATTCGAGGACAATTATAGCTCAACAAAGTATCTTTTGGTTTATGTTGAAAACCCTCATCAAACAAGGAACCCTTTTATGATATGGAGGATGAGGCCAACCCTCCTTTTTGAGAGCCACCAATATTTTATGAGGAGAGCGCTTCGTAACCATTTATGAAAATGAAGATGTAGACTTGTGTGGAAATGAAATCCTCACCACTTGATATGGGTAACCCTTACAGCGCAATCATGCATCCCAAAATAAACCCATTTCCTATGTTTACTACAACAATGATTAAGTTAAGTTGTAATTAAATCCTTATGCTTGCACAAGTTCAAATCCTAATAAAATTTTAACAAATGCAATTATTATTTAATTATAGGTAATAATTGTTGGAGTCATTATCCACTTATAGGTAATAATTGTTTATTTGGCCTAATTGGCTTATTTTACCACTTATTCTAAGTTATTGGCTCGAATATGTGACTGCACCATCAACTTGTTCATCCTCCTTCAATCATGGAGGCTAACTCTGTCTTCTCCTTCAATCGAGGAGACTAACTAAGCTTCCTCCTTCAATCAAGGAGAAAATATGGGTTGATCTGCATGACCTAAGCACCCTAAATTAGTTAATTGATGGTTATTCCACCTACTTTTAGTTAAACTGCAGCTGTAAAAGCGCCTCCATCATTATTTTGCCTATTTTTGGTAATTTTCAGTTAACTAGAGTGATTTAAGGTGCCTCCAACAACTTCTGGTGACTCAGTTCAGTTCAGTTCACTTGATATTAGCTAACTGAAGTTAGATATGCGCCCTCGCCTACTGATTGACATGGACTTGAGTTCTATTCAGTTAGACTTGGTCATAACTGCCTGTGATTCGGTTAGAGCCGATTATTGTTGTGATTACTGGTTAACTGATGTGTTTAGTGTGGCTAACTGACAACTAAGCCACTCTCATGTGTACAATTCGACTGACCTCTTGGGAATTCGAATTTTCTTTCTATTCATGCAAGTGCATGACATTGTATCGCTACTTTTATTGATGATTGATAATATATAGCTGCAACCTCTAATTGCAACACTTTCATGTCATTTTTCTGTGTAATTAATCCTTGAATCTTTTGTAAGTTGTGCCTTGGTCCTCAGATTACTGTGACTCAATTTTCATATGGTATCAGAGCCACTGCGGGACAAGGCTCTTCTTCTCCAACAAGATTTCTTGATGGATCTATGATGCAATTTGAGCTAAAAGCTCAAAAATTCCATCTCTGCACCAGAAGCAGAAAGTTTACCGCATAATCCCTGGGGAAGAGGAATTGTTGATCAAGCTTGCTTGATTTATTAAGTCGAGTGTGATGAAAACTTGAAAAGTGCAGGCTTTCCAACCTTATGGTGCCCTTTTTGTGTTTTTTCATGTTTCTTATAGGTTTTTCATTGCATTCACTACAGCAGCACCATGGCCTCTTCTGTGAATCTACTCACTCCTTTGAATTACCGCCAATGGAAGGAGGACATGGAGATTCAGTTGCACTCCAAAATACTCTACAGAGTCACAAAGGACACAGAGGTAGATCCAAATCATGTTGTTGACAAAGCAAAATAATGGAATAATCTTGATGAAGAGTATGGATTTCTATGCCTTTCAATCTCTAGAGATCTTCTCTTTCACATCACTGGATTTAAGACTCCCAAGGAGATTTGGGATCAACTTGCTACTCTGTTTGATAAGAAAGATGACTTAAGGATCTATCAATTAGAGAATGAGTTGATTTTTCTAAACCCACGCAACTTCGAAACCATGAATGATTTCTTCACCAAGTTCAAGCACATGGTGCTCCAATTGAAGCAATGTAAAGTTGATAAGGAGGATGACCAACTCATCCTAGCCATCCTCTCAAAAATTGGTCCAAATTATTCATTCTTTGTGTCCACATTCGATACTGGGGAGCTCAAAACACCAAATTGGAAAATCTCATCCCTCAATGCATTCATTGTGTCTCTCACAAACGAGCATGACAAGCTTTTCCAAATGGGAATCATCAGATCTTCCAAGGACCAAGTGTTGAGCCGCAAAAAGACCACATTTTATTTATCTTTCCTATACAATTTGTCACATTATCCCTATCTTATCCTTCCATAAAACCATTAATATTCACCACTTTCATAATAAATATGGGTTTATATTACCATTTTCCAAATAATTTATTTTTGAGTATTTTGAGTGAATTTGTGGTTAATTATTGAGAAAATAACATATTTTCATCATACTTTAAAGTTGGGTGAGTTTGGTGATGCTTGTGTATTTGAAGACTTTAACAAGCTCAAAAGTGACCACTTAGCCTCAAATTCGAATTTCGTCGTCAAGATGTGGGCTAACTTCAAGGAGAAGATCATAGAAATGTGGAGAGAATATCTCATCCAATATTTGTTGAGGATTTGAAGGGATGAGTTGTAGATTTTGTTGAGGATTTGAATGGATGAGTTGTAGATTTTGTTGAGGATTTTGAGGGATAAGTTGAGAGAATAGTGGATCTGTAATTATGTTCAGTTATCTTGAATTCGTGTATAAATAAGAGGGCTCTCTCCTCATTTTGGTTGGAGGCCTCTCTAGTGGTTTGGTAGTAGAGAACTGGTTCATCTTTTTAGATAGTCATGGATTTGATCCTGTTGTAATAGATTTCATATTCCAATAGATAGTTTGATCTCTTCATATTTTGATGTCTTCGTTATGAATTAGTTGTGTTGATTTTATGTGAGCTCACCAGTTAGTTTCGATTTCTTTATATCAGTTTATTTTATGCGATTTCATGTTTTCTGCAATTAGATTTATTTCCATACAATTTCCTATTTTCAGAAGTTAGATTCAATTTCAGTTATAGATTAAGTTCAGCGACACTTTGCCCCTACATATATTTTGTATGTACCTCACAAGTTTATGCTCTCTCTGGGTTGACAATTAGATTGTTGGATATATGTTATAATTTTTTAAATATTTTCCCCAACATTTTGGCGTCATTGCTGGGGAGGTGCTAAAAGGGATCAGAGTTTAGATAGCTAGATAGATTACTTTTACATTACACAACAAGGGGGAGGGGAAAACGATAAGACGCAATGATAACTTCACTATGAAATTTCTGGAATTTCTGTGGTGTAACAACCAGACGCATCCACTATAGTGGGGTGCCCCAAAGCCTTGTTGTTCCTTTGCTTTTGCAAGTGTGTTTATTTTTCTGCAAAGTATTCTTTCGTTTTCTGCATATGCGAGTTTATTTTTGATGCAAGTTTTCTTTTACAGTTTTGTAGTGTAAAGTTTGGATTGATTTCATTTTTTTGGGCACCTTTATTTCATATTAACCTGCTTCTAACTTTGTATTTATTCATTTTTGTTTTGTACAGATTTTTGTGCACCCTTTTTATTTCTGTTTTTGCACTCGTTTTGTGCTACTTTTTGTGCCTGTCATGTACTCGTTGTTTTCTTAGTATTTTATTTGATTCCAATAAAATGATTTTATGATGAGCATAAGCCTAGAGCAGCTCACTCAGATCCTAGCAAAATTTGGGATCTCCTCTTCTCACAAAGAGGAGATCTTGATAGCAGCCAAAGATGTAATTACTCCTCCTGAAGCAAACAAGGAAGAATCGACATCTGAAGAGTCATGCATATCATATGAAGAACACCTGTTCGAACTGGAGAATGAAGAGGATGAAGAAGGGATCTCGGGTGATTATCATGCAATCGAAAGTTGCATCGAACAATGGATCCAAGTAAGTACTAGGTTAGATCGATTTTGTTTTCTCTTTTATTTTATTAATTCATATTTTCAATATTTAATTTTTTATATTATTGTATATTCTAGGTTTAGTTTTTCAAAATTAAAAGATAATTTTGTTTTACTTTTTTTTAGATAGATGGTTACATTGGAAATTCCATTTTTTAAAATTTTTAATTAAAGCAAAGTACGTAGGTTTTAGTTTTATTTTCGGCATGTAGGATGCTTTAATTTTCTCTAATGTTTCTATTTGCTAAAAAAATTAGTTCTAATAGTCTCAACTACTATTTTTTAATTTTGTTAGGAATACCAATTTCTAGTTTGCATCTTTTAAGCCTAGGAATACTTTAAAATGAAATAAAAATAATAAATAATAAATAAATAAATATATATATACATATATATTAAAATAATAAAAAACTATTAAAAATGTTTTCTTTGATTGTTCTTGTTTTTTTATTAGTTAAAAAAAAAGAACTTTTCTAATTTTAATTTTAGTTTAAAATTATTAAAAGGTTTATTAAATTTTTTTTTTAAATTTACCTAGACCTACACATATTAACAAACTAAACAATAATATTATATAATAAAAGATAAAAATAAAAACTTTTAAAAACCAAAATTAAAGTAATAAATGAAACGAATTGTTTTTGTTTAGATCAAAACAAACATTGAATAAAAAATGCATAAGAATTAAAATACACATAATAATATAAGTCCACGCCAAAACCTGCAAAACCATTAAACATTAGAAAAAAAGCATTAACAAAAGAAATATAGTAAAATAGAAACTTATACATATAACAAAACATTTGAAATCGGTTCCTGTCGCCCCACTTGCAAATATTAACAAATAAACATTGAAAATTTAAAAAGAATATATAAAACAAAACCTAACATAAAACAAATAGACCCATCTTTCCATTTACGCTCCAGCCCTCCATACGCAACCTATAAATAGTCCTCCATATTAAACCTGCAAACATATTTTTTAATATAACGATCGACCGGTTCGCAAATGGGAGATTTTCTGGATCACTATGCCCGTAATTAAAATAGATCTGGAGCCTGCTAGATGATAAAACAATGAAACGACCTTGTGCATAATAGAAGAACTCGTGGCTGTCTTCTCGCCGAGATTTGCTCAAAAGATCTTTTCCGTTCCATTTTGTTAATTGGCAGCCAAGTTCCATTTTTAGTCGACTTCAACAACTCACTCAATGAGACGAATGGATTTGAGAATTTCATGCTAGCAGTTACAGGGTTATAGGTATGACGAGTCGAATCACCCTCTTCGTGGCGGCTTTGAGATGCCATTTTTACGAAGAACGAGCCACCTACCCAGCCGATTCACCAAATCTAATCTGAATCTAGAGTTTTCTTAATTCAATATGATCAATGGCTTATGTCTCTCTCTGCGGGGTGAATTGTAGAGACTTGTTCAAGGCCAACAACTGGAACTTGATCTGCCACTGGTGAATTTGCTCGATCTCCAACAGGCTTAGCTGTTGCCTTAGGCGCTTAGAACTAACTTCACATGGAACGACGCTTAGGAATTCAAACGAATGGAACAACTCCAACCCTTTAGCGATCAAAGTAGTGAATGCAGCAAGGTAAGCACATGCACTGTACTACTAAAAGGAACAGAAGGCAGTGAAGGGAAGACGAGGCGTGCCATGTGAATATATCTGAAGCAGATCCAACTACCTGGTCGTCCCACATACTGTGCATGTGATCACAGTGTGAAACATTTCATTATTCGCATACAAATAAAAATTATCCAACAAACACGCCCATTTCTTTCTCCATACCCCGACTGTCTATATGTAGCATGGTGATAGATATTAATGCAAAATCCTCATTACCATTTTCGTTTGTGATCAGATCTGATGACTGCCAATATCATAATAACGATAACTGGTTGATAGCTAGAGGTGCATGTGCATGTGGAGGCTCTGTGAAAGTTTTTTATAGCGTCTGCACGTCCTCTAATGACATTATTTCCTGTCCCAAAACCTTAGGACAAATTAAAATTATGCATAAAAGGTAAATTGTTTTTTGAAAACATGGCTATATAGATCCATTCTTTCTGCAATTTGTAAATTGAGATGGAGTCGAACACCAATTGCATGCCCTTGATAGACTGCAAGGTGTGAGGGTTATTGGTGAGGAGGGAGAGCGCCATCTGGATGCTAGACTGCACGCTGGAAATTATGGAAGAATCCACCACCAGAACAGGGACAATGGTCACCACATCCAGTGACGTTTCTCTTCCATATTGCAGCGCTCTTTCTCTGCAAGCATTTTAGAAACTGGATATGACTGCAGCATTTGGTAGAAGACCTTCCAGTGAATGGTAGTTAGATTGTGTAGCTCAATTTATGATTTTAAATCCATCCCAGTAAGGATCTCATTTCCTTCTGCCAATGAGTTCTTGAATAACACAGTGGTTTATTCCAGTCTTGTCGCCCCTCATAAAATAGTTTTTAATAAGCTGGAAAAAAAACATGCAAGATTGAACCCTACTTCTGAACACTGAGTCAACCCAATCCCCATCGGGGTGCGGCTATGCCTTGAAAACATATTATGTAAGTTATAAAACCGTAATTTTTTCCCACATCATGCCAACAAACAACATATTATTTAATGAAATGCTTTTCATGATTACTGAAGGCACTTTTCAATCGACCTACAACTCAGTAGCAGTAACTATAACTATTGGCTCCTTGTATTCTAATAATGGGAAATAGGGTGGGCATTATTGATTTGTTTTTTAATAAACCTCTTCGCTATTGATTTGTTTTTTAAGTCAAACGGGTGGGATTTCGGGTCTTGCCATAGGTATGACTATCTGCAATAATGCCACTACAAATTTGGAGTGAATTTCTATCAGTGAGAAAACTGCAAATCACTTCAAAGAAAATGTATTCATGCTTTGCTACGATAATGGTGGCTCGCGCGCTATCAAAATGAATGCTGTAGTGGTATTATATTTCAAAAGAGAGACTAGTTCTTGAAGATATTCCATAATGCCCTCAAACTAGGCTACATTCCCCACGGATCAAGGACTCTCATTGAAGAAGGTGAATGAATGCATGCTTTCCCTTACTGCAGTCCATTGTATTTGCAGAGTCAAAGAAAATTAGCTGTCGGTGACCTAACTATTGACAACTTGAAAGAGTCTTCTAAAATATTGTTGCAGGCTTTTGTTTTAGCATCTTTGAATGTATTAACCAAGAATGTACAACAGAATTGAAGAATACAAAAGCAAATTGATTTCCCAATTTGATCTTTGGCATCTTGACTTCCGAACAATTGCTTTTTCTCATATTTGCACTACAATTTACGTGCTAAGTCCTATTCCTGTCAGATTGTTTGCTTTTCAGGATTCGATCTACTCTTGTATTACTTTAAGGAAAGGGAAGGTGGCAGTTAGATTGCCGCAATTTGCAACTAATTTCTCCTAAAATCAGAAACCCTAATTGGCGTACTTTCTCATTCCACCAACTATATTTTTTCTCTATTCATTACACACCGAGATCTTCCACTTCAGTTAGGCTGCTTATATTTCAAGCTATTCTCAATAATAGAGGTGAAAATCTTTCAATGATCTTTGGGTATGGCTGCTTGCCCCCAAACAAACTAAAACATTATTTTAAATGATTAGACTAGAATTATACATGATGAATAGTGAGTATATGGTTTACAAAATATGATAGTAACTTCATGGTGTAAACATTTCAATTTTCAAACATCATATTGTTTTTAAATAGAATAAAACATTATAGCAAATGATTAGGTTGAGTTGTAATTGATATATCACCAACATTTTGTACACGATGCAAGTATTATGTTTTTGTATTTAAAATCACCAAAGCCATGAAGCATTAAATAAAATAACATGACTTATATTTAAGATCCCATACAAAGATAGTTGTAGGTAACCAACACTTATGACTTAGGGGTATCCCAAAATGATAGCTTATAAAACACTTCATTTTGAGTAACTTGATTTGTTTTGACTTGAGATAATTGAAGGAGTGTTGTAGGTACTACCGTGCATTTTGTATAGAGTATGGCGGCATTATGCTAACAAACAAATTTTAAATAAAGGGTTTCTAGACATCATTTCACAAGGGAAAAATTTAATATATTTATCTTTATATTAAGGGAAAACTTTATCTTCCATTTTTTAGTAGTTATCTAATGAACATGATTATAATAGATCATGAATTTGTACACCAAGCTTATTTACTAAATATTTATAAATCATATTACATAAATTCATTGTCAAACAAAGTATTTACCTCTCAACCTTTCACTTGAACTTTGATTTGGAATGATCCGTTTCTATCTCCATTTTCCCTTGTTTATTGCATGTAGTGTAGGTCATGGCTTTATTCCCATTCATAGATTCTTTGGAATACAATTTATTTTGTCTTGTTAAGTGCATCTTCTCCCTACCTAAACTTATGCTACCTTTGATGTAGCTCTAGATGGAGTTTCCAACACGTCTCATCCATGTGTCCATCCATATCACAATGTTTAAATCACAGTCCCATTATCCCATACTCCATATATATATATATATAAACTTATTAAAATTAAAAATAAATAAATAAATTTTAATACTTCCCTATCCCACTTTTTGTATGAGATTAATATAATTTGTTTTTATTTTTAATATTTATAGATTAGCATAATTTATTTTAAATTTTTAGATAATTAATATGTATATATATAACAATAATTAAAATACACAAAAACAATTAAAAATAAATTTTTTAGGTCACACATAAAATAATGATATAATTTGCATCTTTGAAATAGAAGGCAGCTGCTGTCGCAGTTAAGCCTTCTTCTTAATTTTTATTTTGCACAGTGGGACCTGGCACATCTTCTGTTTGGGGGAGGTAGGTGGTTATTTCAAGTTGTTAAACTCACCATAAACTAAAATTGCTTGTTTGCACACTCCTCTCTATTCAAATCATCAATATTGCTTGTTTTTAGAGGGGTCGACCACTAAAAGGGTCGACCCTCTCTCTCCCTATTTGCACAATCATTACATAAAGATGCATCAGGAAGGAAAAACTTATATTAATATCTATAAACATAAAAAAAGCACATAAAAATTTGTTTTTAAATAAATCAAATTTAAACAAAATATATATACAAAAATGCTTTCAAAATAATAGTAAAATTAAAATTAAAAACTAAACATATAAATAAATAAAAAGCATTAGGTAACAAATAATAAAATTAAAAACTATAAATGAAATTGATCAAATTTTATGTTTGTTGCGCTAACCTTTTTTTCGCAAGTCACTCAGAAACAGGTTTCAACAATAAGGGTTGCTACTTTCAGTTATAAAAGCATTTTATTTATTTTAACTTTTGATTAAGCACATAATTTCATGTATTTTCAGTGCTCTAACAAGTTTGTTGTAGGAAAATGCTAACCTTTTGCAGATTTAAAGACGAACGTATGGCGTGCATAAGTGATTTCTAGAACCGCAAAAACTTTTCAGAAAAATGTTCCAGTTAAAGCTTGAAGAAGTTGAGTTTTCACTATGTGTGTCATGACATTTTGCTGCCACAAAGAAGCCTTTCAGAAACCAATTATGCCATGTCATGACTACTTACCATTTTTCCTTTCAAGCTTATCCATCATCCATGTCAGAGTCTACTTTTTCACTGCCTTATACATCATGAATTCCTGCATTTCTACCTTTCCGAGTCGCACACATTTTTCCTCATTCTCAGTTTATCTTTTTTCCCTTATGAATAAAGGCATTCAACTTCCTTTCCATGACTACTTTGCTTTGTTATCTATGCCATAAAAAACTGTTTGACCTTCATATCTTTCATCTATAGTCCTACCATTCATTATGTACAACTCATGTTGGCCTACTGTGGGATTCCTTAAGGTCCGCCTTTCAACAAGTCTTGCCCCATCGACCTCAGCACCTTATCTGGGATAGAGACTAGAGTTCATTTTAGTACCTTGAGGCTTGCATGCCTTAATGGCAAGTTCTCTTGTTGACAATCATGGGAATACATCAATGTCCCTTGATCATTAGATCTTGCAAGTGGCTTGACATCAACTCATTTATTCACACTTTGCACGATGTACTTAGGTACCTTGGCACTCATTGCCATTAATGGTGAGATTGTCTCACATTGGTTAATGACATTCATTAATGGTTGGTAATCCAATGACTTCTTTCCATGTTCGACATCAACACATTTATTCACATGGTAAGAATTGTACCATCGAGTTTTGTAGTAGGAGAATACTATATACTTTGCATGACTCCATTAGCAGTTTTACAGTAGCATACTTTACCCATATTAGGGTACCATAGTTCTACTTCAGCTCTCATCTTTTACTTCATCCAACTAAGCAGCAGTTCAGTTCCTTCACTCCACATTCTATGATTTAGCAGCAACAGCCACATTCCTATTGCATAAATTCATCAACTTTTTGGGTAAGTGGAGGTATGTTGTTTTCTAATCTTTAACCATGTAATTCCTTAAATGCTAGAAAATGAATGAATTTGGAAAATTCCCTCACTACATTCCCTTTCTCCTTTTCATAAACCTAATACATCTTAAGTTGGGGGGGGGAGGTGGGGAGGGTGGCTATTCATTATCATCTTACATATTCATCATCTCATTTACCCTTAATCAACCTGTCTGTCCCAAACTATGCTATATATATTGGTATGATTCATAATATGAAGAAAAGGGATTTCTAATATACATTGATGGTTCATCATTTCTAATGCATAAAACTTATGTATTGCAGCAAAAAAAATACAAGTAAAATGAGCAAATGTTGTTAACACAAGAACCAACTTTTGTTATACTTATGATTGCCACACAAGAACCAACCATAAGGAAAAGTGCTACCCTTCATGCATTTCAAAACATGGAATGATTTACTGTTACATACCATCATTATGTGAAGCCCAGCTACAAAGCCAAAAGTTTTAAAGAGAATCAATGCATAGTTGCATGAGGACATGCAACCAGTCAAGTTGGGGGGAATGTTGAGCCGCACAAAGACCACATTTTATTCATCTTTCCTATACCATTTGTCACCTTATCCCTATCTTATCCTTCCATAAAACCATTAATATTCACCACTTTCATAATAAATATGGGTTTATATTACCATTTTCCAAATAATTTATTTTTGAGTATTTTGAGTGAATTTGTGGTTAATTATTGAGAAAATAACATATTTTCATCATACTTTAAAGTTGGGTGAGTTTGGTGATGCTTGTGTATTTGAAGACTTTAACAAGCTCAAAAGTGACCACTTAGCCTCAAATTCGAATTTCGTCGTCAAGATGTGGGCTAACTTCAAGGAGAAGATCATAGAAATGTGGAGAGAATATCTCATCCAATATTTGTTGAGGATTTGAAGGGATGAGTTGTAGATTTTGTTGAGGATTTGAAGGGATGAGTTGTAGATTTTGTTGAGGATTTTGTGGCATAAGTTGAGAGAATAGTGGATATGTAATTATGATAAGTTATCTTGAATTCATGTATAAATAGGAGGGCTCTCTCCTCATTTTGGTTGGAGGCCTCTCTAGTGGTTTGGTAGTAGAGAACTAGTTCATCTTTTTAGATAGTCATGGATTTGATCCTGTTGTAATAGATTTCATATTCCAATAGATAGTTTGATCTCTTCATATTTTGATGTCTTGGTTATGAATTAGTTGTGTTGATTTTATGTGAGCTCACCAGTTAGTGTCGATTGCTTTATATCAGTTTATTTTATGCGATTTCATGTTTTCTGCAATTAGATATATTTCCATACAATTTCTTGTTTTCATAACCTAGATTCAATTTCAGTTATAGATTAAGTTCAATGACACTCTTCCCCTACATATATTTTGGCTGTACCTCACAAGTTTATGCTCTCTCTAGGTTGACAATTAAATCATTGGATATATGTTATAATTTGTTTAATATTTTCCCCAACACCAAGCTCTATTTGCTGGAGAACCCAAGGTTATGAATGGAAAGGGAAAGCAAAAGAACCAAAATACTAAGTTGATGCTCCAAATCCAAAGGAGAAACCTCAACAGCTTGATGAGCCCTCAGGCTCAAGAAAGAACAAGAACAAAGGCAAAGAAGGAAAAGAAAAGGTCAAATGTTCCTATTGCAGAAAGGGATTTCTCCCTGAAATCTCCTTCTTGAAGAAACAACTTGATGATATGACTCTTATCCTTGAGAAGAATAACACTAATCTTCCTGAAAGTACAAGGAAGAAATAAAATCATGATCAGAACATCCACCCAAAAAGAGGACATGTCCTCATGGAAAATGTTTCAAATCCTAGAGCTCTCCTCATAGACTCTGGTGCTTTGAACCATATGGTGGCAAACAAATAATCCTTTTAATTCCTTGACTCTGAGAATAGCATTCCCATCCACATGGGAGATGATTCTCAAATCATTTCGAAAGGAAAAGGTACTGTAAAACTTGAACATGGAAGACTCTATGATGTTCTATATGTACCCTCCTTGGCCTAAAATCTGTTGAGTGTATATCAAATGACACACACAGGCTTGTCCAAGAGAGTAACTTTCATCCCAAATGATGTTGATATCTCATACATTGCATCTGAAAAACTCATTGCAACAGGTATAGTGAATCATTCAGCTAAAACCTATGAGTTTTCCAAGTTTGTACCTAATCCAAATCCCACTGCTCTTCTAAATCATGGGAATGAGGTCATTCGGTTGTGGCATAAAAGGCTTGGACATTTTAATTTCAAATACTTGCATCAACTTCAAAATAATTCCATGGTGGAAGGCCTCCCTACCGTCAAAACCTCCAGTGGAATTTGCAAAGGTTGCATTATCGGCAAACACCCTGAGCACAAATTTGATCAGGGAAAGGAAAGCTAAGCAACAAGTATTTTGGGGCTGATCCACTCTAATATCAGCATTCCTATTCCTACAACATCCATGAGTGGTTCAAGGTATGTTCTCACCTTCATCGATGACTTCTCCATATTCACTTGGGTTTTCTTCGTAAAGAAAAAATCTGAAGTTCTTGAAAGATTCATTGAGTTTAAGGCATCTGTTCAGAATGCCTCTGGGAGGAAGATAAAGTCTCTTATATATGATAATGGAGGAGAGTACATCAAGTTTGAGATACTGTAAATATTTTCTATAGATGGAATCAAGATCTAGCACTCCATTCCCTACACACCCCGGAAGAATGTTGTAGTGGAAAGGAAAAATTGGGCCCTGAAAGAGATGACCACCTGCATGCTGGAAGCCAAAGATTTGGATGCAAGTATTTGGTATGAAGCAATGAATATTTCTTCCTACATTCAGAATAGGGTCTCTCATTCATCTGTGAAAGGAAAAACTCATTTCGAAGCATACTTTGGTCACAAACTAGATGTGTCCAATTTCAGAGTTTTTGGGTCCATTGCTTGGGCTCGAATTCCACTTGACAAGAGGAAGTATTTGCAACCGCAGAGTATTGAGTGTATGTTCTTTGGGTATCCAAAGTAATCAAAGGGATACAAAATATTGAATATCATAACCAAAAATATATTCATAGAGAGAAGTGTCTGCTTTGAAGAACCTCTTCGAGATGTGGAACTAGTAGAGGAAGAAACCGCTGAAATTTCCTCTCGTTCTGCTGATGATTCTGATGATGAAAATGGAAGTGTGAGCTCTGATTTTTCAGATATGATGTCTAATACTAGTGAAAATAGTATATCAATTTCTGAATCAGATTCTAATGTTCCCACTCATCTCCCAAAATGGGACGAAAATATTCTCTCTTCCACCAGGTTAGATGTTGGAAATCCTGTTGATCCAAGGAGAAACGGGTCTGATTTTCAAAGAGAAGGTATTGCTCTTTATTGAAATGATTCCTTGCTGTATGATACCTGCTATATGATGATTGTATCTAATCCTAATTCATACTATCATGCTCAGAATGATCCAACATGGAAAGCTGCAATGGATGAAGAGTTCAACTCTCTCCAAAAAAATGCAACTTGGGAGCTAGTTTCCCTTCCACCTAGGAGGAAACTTGTTCAATGCAAGTGGGTATATCAGAAAAATGTTGCTTCATATGGATCAACCTAAAAATATAAAGTACAGATGGTTTCAAAAGGATTCTCCCAAGTCCAAGGAGTGGACTACCATGAGACCTTTGCACCGGTGGCAAAGATGAATTCCATAAGGCTAGTTTTGGCCATTACCGCATCTAAGCACCGGGAGGTGTGTCATATGGATGTCAAAAGTGATTTTTCCCATGGAGACCTGCAAGAAGAGATATACATGAAGCATCCTGAAGGCTATACATCAGATCCATCATTGGTTTGTAAGTTGCAGAGATATTTATATGGCTTGAAACATGCCCCAAGATCTTGGTATGCCAAAATGGATGCCTTTCTGATCTCACAAAACTTCGAGAGATGCAAATATGATCCAAATGTATACTTGTAGTAGTATGAAGGTAACTTGTTGATCACATTTATTTATGTGGATGATATTTTAATCGCATGAAGCACTCTTGCTTCGATTGCCTTTATAAAAACTACTCTTCATGATGCTTTTGAAATGAGTGATCTAGGTCTTCTGAGACAGTTTCTCGGACTAGAACTCATTCAAGACTTTGATGGAATAGTGGTGACATAGTCAAAATATGTTTCATATTTATTAATTAAGTTTAACATGGCTGATTTTAATGCTGCACCATTTCCTTTCCTCTCAGGAATCAATCTTGAAGAGGGAAGAGCAACTCCATAGATGGATTCCACTATTTACCGCCAGTTGATCGAAAGTCTGATATACTTGACACATTCAAGGCTTGGAATTTGTTATGTCATGAATGTTGTATCAAGGTATATGCAACAGCCTCGTGAGCTTCATTGAAGGGCATCCAATAGGATTCTATAGTACGTGCAAGGTACTAGATCCTATGGCATTCACTATGCTGCAGATTCTGAGCTAGATTTGGTCGGTTTTACAGATTCCGATTGGGCGGGAGATAGCATAGATCAGAAGTCCACTTACGACTATGTGTTTATGTTTGGTGGTGGGCCTATTTGTTGGTTCAACAAAAATTAGTCTTCCATTTCCCTTTTTTCATTAGAGGTAGAGTACAGGAGAGTAGTCAATGCTTGCATCCAGGCAGTTTGGATGCAAGGTATTTTGTTTGAGTTTTAGATTGGTAGTGCTTCATCCACTGTAATTTTTTGTGACAACCAAAGTGATATCAAGATATCAACAGATCCGGTTCAGCGGCAGAGAACCAAACACATTGAGATCCACATGAACTACATCAGGGAGTTGGTGCATGACATGACAATTGTTCTGCAATACTACCCCACATATGAGCAGATTGTAGATATTTTCACCAAGAAATTTACTGAGAAAACGTTCACTTACGTTCGTTCACTGTTGGGGGTGAGTTCATCAGAGTGAAAGTCACTTAATTCCTTAGTGTTCAGTTTGAGGGGGGGTTTTGTTCCCACTAGTTTTTCCTCTTTTCCTCACTTAGAGTTTTTTGAGCATTTTAGACTTACTTTATTGTAAAGGGTGACCTATGGCCTTTGTTGTCGAGGCCCTATTTTTTTTTACTCCTCCACATGAGTATAGATTAAGGGGGGGTGTTGGAGTCATTATCCAACCCACACATGTTTATTTGGCCTAATTGGCTTAGTTTACCACTTATCCTAAGATATTGGCTCGAATATGTGACTGCATCATCAATTGGATCATCCTCCTTCAATTAGGGAGGCCAACCGTGCCTTCTCCTTCAATTGGGGAGACTAACTAAGCTTCATCCTTCAATCAAGGAAAAAATATGGGTTGATCTACATGACCTAAGCGCCCCAAATCAGTTAACTGATAGTTATTCCACCTACTTTCAGTTAAACTACAGCTGTAAAGGTGCCTCCATCATTATTTTTCCTATTTTTTGTAATTTTCAGTTAACTGGAGTGATTTAAGGTGCCTCCAACAACTTCTGGTGACTCAATTCATTTAAGTTCACTCTATCTTAGCTAACTGAAGTTAGATATGCACCCTCACCTACTGATTGACATGCAGTTGAGTTCTATTTAGTTAGACTCGGTCATAACTGCCTCCGATTTAGTTGGAGTCAATTATTGTTGTGATTAGTGGTTAACTGATTTGTTTAGTGTGGCTAAATGACATCTAAGCCACTCTCATGTGTGCAATTTGAATGACCTCTTGGGAATTTGAATTGTCATGCTATTCATGCAAGTGTATGACATTGTATCACTACTTTGATTGATGATTGATAATATATAGCTGTAACCTCTAATTGCAACACTTTCATGTCATTTTTCTGTGTAATTGATCCTTGAATATTCTGTAAGTTGTGCATTGCTCCTCAGATTATTGTGACTCGATTTTCATAATAATTGTTTGGTCTCCCAAACCTTAATAACAAACCAACTACATAATCTTTTATTATAATATTTATATTTGTTATTTATACTTCTAAATTGGCCACAAAACCACAATTCAGGGTTATACAAACATGTCTTTCTAACATTCTACTTTGACATTGTTAGTCTAACATGCTGAAAATGCATATGATAGTGTAAGACAACAACTTTTACTATGTAAAGAAACATTAAATTGCCATGTTTTCTTTCAAAATGAATTCTCTAAATTTCTTCTCATAAAAGTTATTACATTGAATTATTTTTAAGTCTTTCAATGAGTTAAAATCTATTTTAAAAATAAAATTCAAAAATTATTCTTAAAAATTTAGAATATAATACTTAAATTACAAGAAATTTCATTTACATATTTGATGTTCTTCATCTCAAGTGTTTAAAAATTTAGAATATAATACTTAAATTACAAGAAATTTCATTTACATAATTGATGTTCTTCATCTCAAGTGTTTCTTAACATGTAATATACTTTTTTTTTATGGTTTTCTAAAACATCTTTAATATAATGCATTATTTTTTTTGTTGGCAACCTCAACGAGTTACATGAACTACTCAAATGTTCATGTTGAATTAAGCTTGTGCTTCCACTTTAATTATTTATATATAGGACAACTTGCCATTACATGTAAGTTGTTTTTAATTTCTTCTTCTTTATTAAGTAAGTATGTGTAACAAATAAAATAATATATAAATATATTAATAAATAAATAATGAAATAATAAAAGAAAAGTAATGAAATAAATTTGATATATAACTAATTGAAAAGATAGAGACTTATTTTTTCATTTAAAAGGCACATGAAACCATATTTAAATGGTCCATCAAATTGTAATGTAAATATATCTCATCAATTTATAGTCAATATTGTTTATTCTTTCCAAATGGAGTTTTTTTTATTAATTGATTATTCACTTGACTAATCCTTGAGAATATCCGGATACATATATTACAGTGGTATCAGAGCCCCTTCTTGGGCTTGATTCTAGCCTTTGCCCACAAACGCTTCTCAAAGCTTCTCCGAAACTTGGTCTTTGGTCATTATTTTTAGACTTTGTCTAAACTTGGCTTTTGGCCATCATTTTTTTATTTCCCAAAAATATAGGACCTTGTCCAAATGCAAGTCTTTGGCTAAAGAAGATTTAGTCAAGTTAATCTAAAAAATAGAAAAAGGAGAACATAATAAATTATTTTGACTGCAAATAAGAAGAAGAGACCAAGAAGTAAGAAGACAATATTACAAAGAAGAAGTGGGAAAAATAATTATCTGCAAGAGAAGGAAAAAATAAAAATAAAAAGTTAAAGAATAGAATTCATAAAACCAAGCATGGTTTTATGAAATTGCACATGGTTTTACTTACTATACTAAAATTATGAAGAAGTTTTATAAGGTATGCTTTGAGGACAAAAACCCTAACGAGGAAGGAAATGTAATAAATACAATAATATACAAATATATCAATAAACTATTTTTTTCGTAAAGTTGCAGAATTCATTTCCTATTAATAGAGGTGACAAAATTCAAAACACAGGAGCAATGTTACGAATTTACGGTGGCCTGAAATTGTTTGGCCACCCGCCCAGTCATTCAAAAAAACATGAATTTTTGTTCAAACTTGACGAAAATAACTAGAAGCCATGTCCATATTTGAACCACTCGATTGACATATTACATTTTAGATAGTTAAACTACTAATTGACATAGAAATAAAATAGTTGTTGAGTTGAGAAAACAAAAAAAATGAAAGACAAAGAGAGAACCTGGGACAACAATGGCTATCTTAAGTGACATCTTTCCCATCCTTCACGTCATGAATTTCCTCCAGAATTGGGTAGGGTCCATAGTTATCTTCCCGTGCTTGAGGGGTCTGGCTAGCCAGTTGAGGCTCCAGAAGAGGTCTTGTAGCCTTGTCACCCTCTGGTTCTTCATAGACCATTTTTGCAAGTAGGAGACCTGTTGCCTCATGCGTTCCAAGCTAAATTTTCTCTAGCTCCCTCCCTCGGGAGAAATGAACCTCTGGGCCACTTCAGAAGTCTCTCCAACTGTACCTCATTGCTTCACATTCCCCACACCATCCATCTCCCCAACATCACAAACAATGGCATAAGGCCTCCAATTGAAATTGTCCTCCAGATCATTCAACGAATTGTTAGTCTGAGTCATGCAGTATTTGATACCCTGCACCATCTCCTTGGCTTTACTCCATTTATTTTCCAAATCCTCCATTAACATTCCCATCATGTTTTTGATCATCCAATAATGGTTTATTCTACCCCCATTTTCCCAAAAGCCAAGTGCTCAGAAACTACGAGGGATTCCCAATCGTTAATAATACATCACACATGCATTAAGACCTGTGAAACATAGCCATCTATTGGACCTAGGTCGACCTTTCTCCTGGAACCATCATTCCTGGTGATGCCTCGCCTTAGAGTGCCTCTCTGCCTTGGCATATCGACATCCTGTACAATGACCTTGTTGACAGAGGAGTGTACCAACGACAACATAATAACTACCAAACCAAATTCCTTAAGGTTGAGGAGCTCCATATCCTTCATAGTTACCCTCCCTAAACATGGACTAGCCACACTTAAGAGGGTTCAACTCATTAAATTCCGCATAGACTCCATCAAGCCTCGACCCTGAGAACCATCCCAACGAAATGAAATTCTAGCTTCCTTAGGTGGTAGCTTAATGCCTTATGTCCTTGGAATTTAACTCCCATGCAATCGAAGAACCACATGTCTCGTCCTCATCCCCGTTCGAAGTGCCCCGACCAAGTGTCCACGGCAACCCATGCTCCATGGGTAGCATCGACACCATCTCTGGTGGGTCACCCACATTTGGGGATCAATAAACTAACATTGAAATAATAAAAGAAAAGTAATTAAACAAATATTAAATAAATTTGATATTTAGTCAATAAAAAAGATAGAGACGTACCCTTCCATTGAAAATGCACATAAAACCATATTTAAATGGTCCATGAAATTGTAATGTAAATATATTTCATCGATTTGTATTCAATATTATTTATTCTTTCAAAATCGAGTTATTTTCTACTGGTTGATTATTCACTTAAGTAATCCTTAAGAACATCTGAATACAAATATTACAGTATAAAGGATAAAAAATATTATAAATTTTTAAAATAAGGTTGCCTTCAATTTCTCCTTGTTTATACAGTAAGTATGAAGGATAAAAAATTTTAATTTTTTAAAAAGAAGGGTCACATTTTTAACAATGTATGTGTCAAGATACCCAAGTCATATTAGCTTGAAATCATTATCATATATTCAATATTAAGTGAAAGGATTTGAATTATGATTAAGATTTATGATTCAACACTTACTACTCACTTAAATGGTATCTAAAAATTATTTAAATAATATCTAGATTTGCGTTAGCTCTTATTTATTCATTAGTTCAATGCATCCTTCCATGACAATAAATACATCACATAGCTCATGTCAATATAATCCTATCATAGTGTTGGTGTATCTATGATCTCAAGTGCCACTTAATGAAAGTTGGAAAATATGTCTTCTTAAATCCCCATTTAAAATCATGTGTTATGAACATTGTTGATCGCTGTCAATCCAATGATTAGTGTTCAATTTCATGGTTTCTTAAAAAATGTTTACACCATGCTTGGGGGTGCTTCATGTGATGTGGGGTGCATGTTATATGGATGATTCTTGGTTGTTTTGTGATGGACATGCACAAATTGAGTTAACTTGCTTGTTAACTTCTATACCTTGCATGGTTTCTTCTTTGGATTTATTTTGTCAAGCATTATAGAGATTTAGTGGAGATTTAGATAGTTTGATAACATTATTCACATGTGTGGGCATACTTGTGTAGAGTAGGTTGCTTGTACTGGACCTTGTAGTGGACTAGATCTATTTGACATTGTTTCCCCTCCTTACCTCTCAAATAAATAGAGGAAGGATAATGTCTTTTATATTTATTCATTCATCACTCACCTATAAGAGAGACATGAGGAGTGATGCAAAACCCCCCTCCCTCTCTTTGTACTCTTATTTATTACATTCTCTGTAGTTTTCTTAGAGTAGTAGGGCTCTTGGAAAATTCAAGGGAAATTCTAGGATTAGGGTTTCACCCTAAGGAGGTAAAGAAGAATATGGTTTAGTAAAACCCTAAGGGAGAAGATGCATTGTTAATGAGGACAAGAGAAAGAGAAATCTTGCAGTTATTGGAGGCAAGTTTTGAAGCCAAGGAAGACTTACTTATATTGACACTTTCATGTTTGAGATCTTTGGCAGTGGCTAAGGTCTTCTTGGTTTTTCCTAGCTAGGGTTTTGAAGAATAATTAATTTCTACCATATATATATGAAGTTCTTAGATGTCTAAGGTCAATTGTCCTTGCGAGGTGAAATTTTTAAATTTGCAATAAACTACATATTTTCAAATTTTCTACAATTGCCATGCCCTTTACTGTTTGTAATCAATGTGTTCGCCTACCACATTCTATCATAATGAATAATTTTTCTTTATTTCACACATAAGTTTGTTAATGATGGGTGCATGGAAGAAGTTGAGGGACCTTTTAGATGCAATCCTATTTTTTGGAAACACACTCATGATACATAAAAACACAACGTGCTCACGTTATGTAATGCTTGGTTTGGTTAATATCGAGCCTGACATGTCATATGACACATAGGTTAGGCTAAGCAAAACATGCACATGTTTTATAGTTACAAAACACACACACGTTTTATTGTTACAAAACGCGTATGCGTTGTGAAGAAGCAAAATGCGCACGCGATATGGAGAAGCAAAACGCGTAAGTGTTTTGGAGAAGCAAAACATGCACGCGTTTTAGAGAAGAAAAACATGCACGCGTTATGGAGAACCACAAAAAATGGTTTTAGTGCATGGCTAGGGGAATGAATAAAAGCAATAGTTTTCATCATCAAGACTTAGGACCTATAGTAATACTTTAGCATCATCAAGAACAACATTTGAAACAACCATGCCTAACCTCCCAAGAGCATAATTTGTCTTTGTGTTGTAATATGGACACCATTAGGAGGTTTTAAGAACTAAGTATGGTTCATAGTCCCTTGAGCATGCTTGAAGGAGGAAACTCAAGAATTATGTCCTAAAGGTAGCTTTTAAGGCTTGAGGTCCATGAACAAGGCATCGAACCTACATATAGGATCTTCGTATGTGATATTTTGCATCTAAGAGAGAATATGCACCACATTAGAATTCTCTTAGCACTAGAAACATATCCGTAGACATGGTTGAGGGAGGAAAACTAGTGCTTAGGCCCTAAAGGAATCCTATAGACATATATGGCCAAGAACAACACCTCGAACAAACACACATGATCTCTTAAGTGTATCCTCGACCTTTAAGTTGGGATATGGCCATAATTAGGATTTTTTAGCATTATATATAGGATAAGGTGTTAATAATGGTTGGTGCATAAAGCTCTAATTTTAAATTGTAAACTATCTTTTAGGGCTCAATGTCCATGAACGACACCTTGAATCACCATAGATGACCTCTCATGTTGATAGTTTTGTTTTGAATGAGGATATGGGAACCATTAGGGGTTTCTAAGTACTATGTATGTGTCTTGGGACCTCAGACATAATAAGGGAGGAAATATAGGCCTTAGCCCCTAGAAGATGCTTCTATCCATCTAGAGCCAAGAATGATGTGTTGAACAACCTCAATATA
Source organism: Pseudotsuga menziesii (assembly GCA_001517045.1). NCBI lineage: Eukaryota > Viridiplantae > Streptophyta > Pinopsida > Pinales > Pinaceae > Pseudotsuga > Pseudotsuga menziesii. The sequence continues at coordinate 49,837 of LPNX010581793.1, read as the reverse complement.
TCCTTCCATGGTTTCATTTACCTTGAAATGGGGATACTAGTTCCATTAGAACATTTTTAGAACTAAGTACATATATTAGGCCCCTTCACCTGGGTAGGGGGAAACACTTGGTCCTTAGGCCTTAAAAGAAAGTTGTTAACCATTTAGGGCCAAAATTGATGCCTCCAACCACCACACATGACATTAAAAGTGAATCATTTGAATATTAATCAGGATATGCATGCCATCATCATTTGTTGAGCACTAGGTATGCATTTCAAGGCCATGGACATGGTTAGGGGAGGAAACTATGGCCTTAGGCCCTAACTAAAGCTTCTATGAATCTAGGGATAGGAAGGATGCCTTAAAAAATCAAAAATGGCATCTCATAGATATATTTGGACTATGAATATGGATGTTAGTAGAATTAGGTGGTTTTGAGCATCAGGTATGGGACCTCTGAGACATGATTGAGGGAATATGCTCATTCCTTAAGCCATAATGGAATAATTGAGGAACCCATGTTAATTAACAATTCCTTGAAGCACCATCGATTACCTACTCAAGGTATGCTTGGTCTCCAAGAAAATATGCAGATGCCTTTAAGCGGTTTTGAGCATTAGATATCGGTATTAAGGCCTCAACATGATCAAGGGAGGAAATCCAAGACTCGATCCCTAAATAATATTTTTGGCTTATATGGATACACATGTTCCTTACTCACTATCCCTCTATTCCTTACTCACTGGCCCTTCCCGCCTTTGTATTTCCATCTCTCACTATCTCTATGTGTATGTGTGTGTGTCTTTCCTCATTCTCTCTCTCTCACCACCTCTCTCTCTCTCTCTATCTCTATGTGTGTGTGTGTGTCCCTCCCTCACTCCCCATATCTAAAAACCTATCTCCACCTTATTTATACCTCCCTCACTATCCCTCCCTACATCACTCTCTCTCTATTGTTCCCCCCTCCCCCCTCTCTCGTTGTTTCTCACACCTCCCCCCCTCTCTCCCACACAATCTCTCTCTCTCTCTCTCTATGTATGTGTGTGTGTGTGTGTCCCTCCCTAATTTCCCCTCTCTCATAACCTCTCTCCACCTTCACTATACCTCCCTCATTATCCCTCCCTACACCACTCTCTCTCTATCACT
>LPNX010581793.1:0-47447 GCA_001517045.1 Pseudotsuga menziesii | reverse complement strand
TCATTATTTGTTGCATTGACATAGCTGGTTGTGGGTTTTTAATTAAATTGCATATTTACATGATGTCCAAAATTATAATGTGTCGGCTAGCACAAAATATCATCGGTAACGATTTTTAATTGCCGAAACATAAAACGCTAAATCGATGGTGGGGATTTTTCCTTTAGCTCCACACCATTATTAATTACAATATATACATCATATACATTTAATGCAAACAAGGTCAAAAACTAGGTGTTGCTTGTCCCACAACCAACTACATTGCTGCAACGTTCCACCCAACCATATGCACGTGTACTCATCAATCTCTCAACAACACTGCCACCCCTGAGCTGGGCATGATTCCCACAAGGAATAAGGGAACACTAGCAAACTCATAGATAGCCAAGGATATAACAAGAACTCAGCCAAGCTAACACAGTTGGGTTTATCAGGATGCCAAGGAGCTGGAAAGGTTGTCTGCTAAGCTAGTGAGCTCAACCACAGAGCTATGGACACCTGCACCAGATCTAGCCTGACTTCTAAAACATCTACACACCCAGCATAAGGAGCATCCCCTTCTCTTCTACACAGTCCCTTAGGCTATGCCTTCCCTTCCAGTGCTATTCAGGGTGTTCAAAGAAGAAAACCGGCCCACTAGATTTGTCTATGAGGTTCCTTCTCACACTAGTTTTATCAGCTAGTTCAAACCCCAATTCCACTCCCAAACTAGTTCAGAGACCAAACAATGATGTACACATAACAATTACAGTTCTGGGAGTGAAGGAAAACATCATAGAGGTCAAAATCAGGAATGGCAATTGAGTAAAACAGATCAGCCTATGCAATTCGATTTCCAGAGTCTTTTTATGGCCCTAACATGGCCAAAACAAACTCAACAACACCCAAAATTTGTGGGTCTCTTCTCCCACTCATTGTGCAACCCAAAAACGTTTTTCCTAGTCAAGTAATGAGGAAAACAACCACAAAAACGCCCAGCGGAGATCCCAGCCACTGGCTGTTAACAAAACAACTTCCCAGCCATGGGGAAAAAACACAGGAAACCGCAAAAATGTGAATGAGAGTGCCCAGGAGCTCCAAAAACGTGGGGAAGACAAAAACGTGGATGCATGAAGGAATGGGCAGAATTTTTAGGCAATAACTTGCTCCATAAGTCAAAAATCATTTTCCCAAAAATGGGTGTTTCCCCAAATTCGAATTTGGACTGCCATACCTTGCCCATCCCATGCAATAACTAATTCAACCAATTTCTGGCAGAATTAAATGATTGGGCACAAGAGACAAAATGGGTAGTTGACAGTTTGATGGGTTCTCCCTTGACATTTATTTGTTCCCCATTGGCCCAAAGGTTTGAATACCCCCCCCCCCTATCCTTAGGAAATCATGCCCCGATCTCATTATTTGTTGCATTGACATAGCTGGTTGTGGGTTTTTAATTAAATTGCATATTTACATGATGTCCAAAGTTATAATGTGCCGACTAACACAAAATACCATCGGCAACGATTTTTAATCCCTGAAACATAAAACGCTAAATCGATGGTGGGGATTTTGCCTTTAGCTCCACACCATGATTAATTACAATATATACATCATATACATTTAATGCAAACGGGGTCAAAACCAGGGTATTACACTGTCGCTCACCCATGTCTCTCTCTCCCACATAATCTTTGTGTTTGTGTCTCCCCCATCCTCTCACAAACTCCCTCTGTCTCTCACTCTCTCTCCACCTTCTATTTACCTCCCTCTATCAATATCTCCCTCCCTTCTCCCTTAATTACCAGCTATCTGTGCCATTATCCCTCTCTCTCTCTCTCTCTCTCTCTCTCTCTCAAATTGTATCCCTCCCTCCCCATCTCTTTTCATCCTCCCTCTCCATGTTTTTCTCTTTCACAACCTCCCTCTCTCTCCATCTCTCAACCCTCCACCATCTGTATTTGACACCATCTCTCTCTCTCTCTCTCTCTCTCTCTCTCTCTCTCTACATGTGTGAACCTACACATGTGAACCTGCCCCTTTCTCTCCTTGTGTATATCCCCTTGTCACCCCTCACACACACACACCTTCTATCACTCCCTCAATATCTCTTTCCTTCACACTTTCTCCATCCCTCCCTCACCCCCCTCCTCCCTCTCTCTCTCTCTCTCTCTCTCTCTCTCTCTATGTTTTCAACTTATCCCTTCTCCTCAATCCCCTACCTCATTATGACCCCTATTCTCTATTTGATCGCATCTCATTCCCATCTCTTCAATCCCCCCTCCTTCACCTCTCTCCTCCAAAACATCCTATTCCTCCTCTAATACTCCATATCCACCTTTCCATTCACCAATCCTCTCTCTCATCAAACCATCACACACTTCCTCCCCTCCACCTTATCCCCCTTCGTCACTCAAGTCTCTTGTATTGCTTCTAACCCTATACGTCTTCAACGTCTCTTCTCCTCCTAATAATTCTCTCAACCCCCACTCTCCTACACCCTTGTAATCCATAATATTCCCATTCCATTCATCTTTCTCCACTTGAATTTACAACATCCTCCTAGGACCTTGACCCTTCCCCACCCCCTCTCAACTATTAACCATCCCCACTTGAACTTCCAACATCTTCCTAGGCCCTTGACCCTTCTCCACCCTCTCTCAACTATTAACCATCCCCACCTGAACTTCCAACATCCTCCTAGGCCCTTGACCCTTCCACACCCCCTCTAAACTATTATCCATACATTTGATATATTACATATAGTGCTAGATTTTTAGCTCTACAAAACGTGTGCGCATTATAGAACTATGTAACGTGTGCGCATTTTGTAGTTCTATAACGTGCACACATTTTGTAGTTCTATAACACACGTGCGTTTTGTAGTTCTATAACACACACGCATTTTGTAGTTCTATAACGCACGTGCGTTTTGTAGTTCTATAACACACACAGATTTTCCAATTCTACAAGGGCGGGATATGTAATTTGAATTTAAACATGCCAATTCACTTGCTCGTATGTCACCAACAATCCTATGTGTATGGTTTGGAGTTTGCTTCGGTAATACCAAACTTGTGCAATGGTATATGATAAACCATAGCTAATTGGGATTTTCTTCCATTTTCTAAAGAAGTCGTTGTTTATGCACTCGTTACAGTATGCTACACAAAATCATTTTTGACGAAATCTTCAACATAAATAACATTTTTTTGCAGATTCTAAATATATAATTTTTATTAAAAAATATTATATTTTCCTATTTTTCTTTCCATTTCTATCGTGTCCTAACTCCTTAACTCAAAAAACATGTTGTTAGTATTTTTTTTTCCATAAATTTTCAATTCTAAATCGTTTTAAAAAGAAAATATATGGTGCACTAGAGGACACTCTACATTCTATAAAAAACCCATTTCATGATTCTTCCATCAAGACCTTCAAAGGCCGCACCCACAAAAGACGTACCATTTTCGAGGAATGATCACTTAGATAAATTTATTTTTTTTAGTTTATTAATTTTATTTTTGAAAAATAGCGTTGCACTAGTGCTATATGTTCTCTACATGCCTGTAAATTTTTGTATCTCGAAAGCATCATTAAGGCCCTCAAAGGCTGCACCCACAAAAACATATACCTTATCATTTGCCTAAAAAATAAAAAGTGACTGTTAGAAAAAATGAAACTTGACATAGTTATAAAAACTTTCAATACATAAACCTTATATATTTGGAAACATGATTCAATTTCCTACATTTAATCTTATTTACTCAAAGCAAGATATTTTGTGTAAGTATCTTAAAAAAAACAATTAAGTTGAGGGATGCCATATTTTTCAGCTTTCTATTGCATTTAACGTGCCACAAGTGACCCTCATTAGCTTGCACTCACCTTGACTCTATTTGGGACAAAAATATATACCAAGCTAACTAAAAAATCCAAACATGTGTGTTCTTGAATAAGTTAGATATGAACATGCATAAAATGGACAAGTTTTTGCATCATCAAATCCTCACTTCTTTGTTCTTTAGATTGATCATCCTCATTTTCTTTTCTTGATTCTATGCATTGTTTTTTTTTACCATAACAATTGGAAGATTTTGTATTAAAAACAGTGGCAAGCCACTGGGTTCATTACATCAAAAGAGAGCTTCTGTCACTCAGTAATTCAATAATCGTGCAAACTTGCAACAAACTTAATTGCTACTGGAAGGTAGCTATTTCAGCGAGCCTGATCGGCTTCGTGTCATTACATATGTCCGATGTTGGATAGGTTTTTTTTTTTTTTGATACGGGCTGCCATTCGCTGCTTTGGCCTTGATCATGGTTATCCGTCTGACCTTGTGTTTCTTCGACATCGGCAATATCAGCCCAGCTTGAGACTCGCTGGGTTGGCTTTGGCGACGTGGGCGGAGGTATTTCTACTGGGTCTGTCCCCTGAGTAAGTTCTTTGGGAGCGGATTCGGCTTCCTCTTCTGGGACTGATGCCAGGGTCTTCCCTTCAGCTTGCTTCTCCGGAGGTGCTTCTTTCCACCAAGTGGGCCTTTGGTTTCGGGGCAATCTTCTTTTTCCGAATGATTTCTCGCAGTTGCGGGCTATATGCCCTGTTTCAAAGCAGACCCTGCATCTGAAGCAGAGATTCTCGTAGTCGATCTTCTGGGTCCAAGAGTAGCCCTTGCCGAGGAGATTGATTTTTGCTGGGAATCCACTTTTGAAGTCCATTTCTACACAGATCCTTGCAAACGTGGTTCGGTCTATACTCTCATCTGGACTGTTGCAAATAAATTTCCTGAGACCGTTTCCAATAGATTCAAGAGATTTTTCCTCCCAGAAATGTAGGGGAAGAGATGGGAGTCTCAACCAGACCGGAGCGGAGGAGATGGAGGCTGTGGATGGGTCAAAGTCAGGGGTCCATGGCTTCATGGATAGCCCTGCTCTGCCCCAGAACCACGGCCCGGAGCTAGAAACCTTTAATCTATCTTCAGCGGAATCAAAAATAGCCACGAAGAAACCCTTGGCACAAGGGCAAGCAACAACCTCACCATCAATCAGAGGGGACCAAGCAGAAGAGATCCAGGATCGGAGGTCTGCCAGGCTAGGCCAGAAGCCATTGAATCTGCAAACCAAGGAAGTCTTGCTTAACTCAGAGGCAAACTCTAGGGCTTCTTTTGGCATCTGGATGGAGATCGCTGGGGCTTCCGGAATCGTAGCGGGCTGAACAGAGGACTCCCCCCGTCGTGAGGCCACTTCTTTGAAAGAAGGGCAGACCCTCCGTTGAGGGGCCACATCCTTGAGAGGAAGGTTGCCAAGGGAGGAAACCAGATCTGGAGGAGGAGGGCCGGCGCTGATCAGGACAGCCACGGAGTTCATGGCAGCTGCAACCACCGGCGGAGGGCGATCTGGAGAAGGCCGCGCAGAAGAGGCGCCAGAGAAGCCCGCGCGATCTGGAGAAGCTACCTCGGCCGCCATGGCAATCTCTGCGCTGAGGAGGGATCGATCTGGAGGCCGCGAGAGTAGCTGGAGGGGCGGCAGGAGGCCGAAGCCCTCAGCGAAATCGGAATCCTAGTGTAGAAGCGCCGCGCTCCCTAATCAGTTTCTTGATTATATGCATTGTTATCTATGAGGAGCTTTGCTTTTCTATTTGATGTTTTTAGCAACACCGATATATATGGTTGTACTTTCCTTGTTCAAATCTTTTGAGAATGCCCATAGTTATCTTTTCTCATGCCTCACCCCAAGCCCATATCCTTGGTAGTCTTAAATACTTGAGCAAGAAATATTTTGATGCCCAGTAAGATTGTTAAGAAAACTATCTATAAAAGGTACTCAAATCATATTATTATCATCATCATATCTATATGTATAATTCTCTAACATCCATTCTAAGAGGGAATTTGCAAATTTTTTTAGAGATAAAAATGAAAAATAGATTTTTTAAACAAAAACAATAAAATTGGTGATCTTCATAAACATTTTCCTTTTACTCTTGTTTGTATGTATCTCATGAAACTCCAAATCATATACATCTTAGCCTAGTTGATAAATGATTGATACAATCATCTCTCATAGTATCTATGTTTTAACATTCATTGCAGTAGATATTTATACTTATTATTTAAGACAAAGTGAACAATCGATATCTTTAATTATAATGTTAATATTGGTGTTCTTAAGCCACAATAACCTTTTTTATATGCATTGAAAAAAAACTCTAAATCATTAAAAAAATTATTTTAATTAATCAATAATGAATGCAGAAAATGGTATAAGAAAAAATAGCTAATCTAAGTAGCCATTTTTTTTTTATATTTTAAATCTAATTTTCTAACATCCACTCTAAGAGGGAATTTGCTAAGTTTTGTTAGAGATAAAAGTGAAGAATCTATATTTTAAGAAACATAATAGAGTGGGTGGTTTTTTTAGAGATAAAAGTGAAGAATCTATATTTTTAACAAGCATAAAAGAATTGGCGGTCTTCATCAACTCTATATCAATATCTTTAATTAGAATGTTAAGCTTGATGTTTTTAAGCAACAGTTTTTTTAACCATTTTTAGGCCGAAGGCCTTCTTTCTCCGAGGTCGGGTTTGGAAAAACCTGTACCTCTTTTGGTCGTCCAATGATCAAATGAAAATGTGACACGTATGATGGATTGGAGCTGGAAGGGTACAACTGTAAGGCATGACAGTTTGCTCACTCCATAGTACGCCCACCTGTCTCCGTCTCCGGTCTGCAACATGTAGAGTAATCAATGATCAATCAAAATCTTATGGAATAACCTATCGACCCGACCATTTGCCCCAATTGGATGACCAGGGCTCCATTTAGGCGGTGACAGTGCTCTGCTGGGCGTCGGATTGGTGCAAATGGTCGGGTCGATAGGTTATTCCAAATTTTATACCCTTTGTTTTCCTGTTCACTTTGAATTTATAGCTCACAAAAAATGTGTGAATTTATAGCTGACAAATAATAATGCGTGGTTTTAGTATAAACTGAAGCTGACGAATTTAGAGCCGTGAATACACGATGTTGACGAAAAATGTGTGAAGGTTTTAGTATCAATTCAATGTTTGAACTATTATGTGTGGGCATAGCTATAAACCCACTTCTAATTACATATTTTCATTGAAATATAAGTGATATTAGGGTTGCTGCCTAAGAGAAAACTCTACAATTTGTGGCGAATTGAGTTAAAAGAAATCATTTTTTTCTACAATTTGTGGCGGATTTAGTTTTAAAAAATGCATTTACATGTAAAAGGTTTTAAGTTTCTTTCGTTTTACTTCAAGTTTTTAAGTCTTGTGACTCTCATGTAGAAATAAGAATAAGATAATAATAACATTAATATTTTATTTAAATATTTTCATTTTTTTATGTTTATAAATTATACCTTAAGGGGCCTTATTCAGTGGATTTGCTTATAGATACCATTTGAAGAAACACCTACCAGGTTAGAGGCAAGCACTCAGTTTGGGTGGCCAGGTACTAACTGATTCAATGTATATGTGTGTGAGTGCAAGATGGAAATGAGCCTGTGTTTTTAAACCGACTCAGAAGCAGTCAACCTACCCCCCGAGCTGTGAAAGCATGTAATGCCTACAGTCAAGCATACATTATTGGGGAAATTTATCCTATGATTGGTATAAAAGCATGAAGATCTTGGGCATGTGAGAGCTTTGCTCCCCTGCCTATTAATGAGTGCTATAATTATGAATATGTAAACCAGAACATAAAATGACAATGCAAAGCCCAGCAATGTAATAAGTCTATGTAGGGAGTGTTATGAAGGTAGTTATACAAGGGCAGGGGTGGCTTCCTTCAGTATACAAGCTTCAAAGGCTGGACATTCTCAAATGGTTTGGGCACTCCATTCCCGAAGTCTTCAAAAACTATGAACATCTTTGGAGCGTGATTACTTTATTTTTATAAATTATTTGTATAAACTAAAATTCTCCACTTTGGTAATGGTAACATCTTAAATCATTTTTAAAATAATCTTTTTTAATATCTTTATGGGTAATTGTAACTTTTTAAGTCACTATAGGTTGGTAATTGTAACTTTTTAAGCCAATGGTTAAGTGGAAGTATAGTTAAAAGTTAATTTTTTTTTGGGCAATGAAATGTGACTTGAAATTACTTTTTGTTTTTACCTTTCTCAATATACTAGATTGAACAATGCTTATGCTCAAATTATTAAGATATCATTTAGGTTGTATTATTATTTTGAAAGGGGAGGTCTTGACACTTGGATAATTTTTTAAAAAGTGGTTCAGTTTTTAGGTTAAGCTAAGTTATAAGAGTATTAAGTGCTTTAAATTTTGTGCTGGTTTTGGTAAGATTAATGAGATTTGGTGATGTACATTTATAATTTAAGTAAAAGGCTCATGATTATGAGTTGACTTTTTAGGTAGGCTTTTATCTCTATGCAACTTGTTTATGTAGTTTGATTTCTCGAGGATGAGTAATATTGAAATTCTCTCTACAAGGGGTGGGATTCCACCATCATAATGGGAAAAAAAAGTAAAATGATTCGAGTTCCTATTGCTAGCTAGCATAAGTCAGCCATTTGACTCATTGGGTAGTCACTTGTGAGTTGGCCATTGACTTATCACTAAGCAACCCAATTCTATATTTTGTGTGCCCGATGAGTGAGCAATATTTTAATATTATCCTTAGAGGTGGGATGCCACCATCATGATGACAAGAAGAAGAAAAATGTTTTGAGTTCCATTTTTCTTTACGTTCCTATTTTTTTAATATGGATATCTCACTTGAGATTTCAATTTAGTTTCTCAGTTAAGGAGATATTTGCACATGTAATAAGTCTTGAGCTCTATTCTCACTTGAAGTTGTGACATAATTAAGATGTCAAAGTTTCATTGTTGCTTTGCATTTCATTGTCCCTAGAAGAAGATACTAATGATGTGGGGTGCCATGTCAATGATTAGTGTATGATATTTTGGGTAAGGAAACAAATCCACGAGTAAACGGTCTTGAGTTCCATTTTCTCTCAATGTTCCTACACCATAATATGTAAAAGATCTCAAGTTATATTCTCATTCCCTCTTTTATTCATCTCTAGGTATTGAATTCGTACTACTTAATAAGTTATAAGAACACTTATTTATCAAGTGATATATGGTGTTATGTTTTCTCTTTATGTTATCACTAATTATCGCACTTATACAAGTCAATATGTTACAAAAGAAGTATCATATTAGGATGTGCATTTTGGACTCGGACATTTTTCTTCAGTTGGGATTTTGTTAGGTTTGGCATTCATGTTCTTATCTACATTTTTTGTCAATGTAGGATGTGGGGATCTGGGTTGAGGCTTGGTGTGTAATGGTTATGGCCCGGTTTTGCTAATAGGATTGTTAGGGGTTAGTTTATTATACAACGATGTTGCTTTAACCCATACAACTACATAGACCCAATGTTGTAATTTATTAGGTCCCTAATCAACCTGTTCACTTTTTATCCTGAGAAATCTTAAAAATTATGATTCAGTCTAATGCTTGGAAACAAATTCAATTCCTCTATAGTCACACCACCTTCGCTTATAATTCATTGATGTCTATAGAATTGGCACGGGCTTGGTATTGTTTCCTTATTGGGATCGATCAAGCCATTATGGTGCAATGGACTCATTGACTGAGTGAGATTAGCTAATCATGACTTACTATTACCATTGGAAACCTAAAATGAAATTGGTTTTGTCAATGAAGTGAATGCCTATCTTATATAGTCCCATCTCCACGAGCTAATATACTAGGTGACAGGATAATACCTCAATAGATTACCTTCAAATATTTTTACGTCGTTAGGAGTTCTTTCTTCGACAGGGCTTTAAAAATCATTGTTCATTTCACCCTCCCTTCATCCAATAAAAATTTGACACATGCAATTTCCTCATTTATGGCGTGTTGGTGAAGTTTTCTGCGTACCAAAATTTTCGAACTCCTAACCTTATAGGCTTCTTACATGTTGTCCCTATGCTGTCAGAAAAATTCCCTGAAAATCTGTATTAGTTGCACCCCTTTCATATCCAAAAGAATCTCTATCATTTGACCATTGTCCCCTGTAATGTCCAACCAATATGCCTACCACGTATTATTTAGAAAGATTTTAGTCTTTAGAACCCGCTGAGGATAATGTACGTTTTCAATATAAATATACAAAATCAAATATACTTACAGTTTTAAAGTAATTTTACCATGTAATATTTATAAAGCATTGTAATGTATCAAAAGTGTTGAATTTTAATGTTTATTTTTTTCGAAACTAAAAATACAACTTTATATTATAAAAAGTTGTGTCATACATAATTACAATTTTCCAAAAAGATTCCACCTTCAACTATCTATCTCAGCTAGACTAGAACATCCCAAGAAAACTAAAGACCCAAATGTCTTGAAAAAGAAGCTACCCTCAAAAGTCACAACTACTACTGACCATCATATCAAAAGACTTTGCTCAAAAATGGAAAAAAAAAAAAAACACTAGCTACATACAAAAAGAGTAGTCAAAACTCGTATATATTACTCAATGTGTCTGATTGAGAAAAAAACCTATTACCAAGTAGCATAGATAACAACTCCATTTGCACATCACATAAATTACCATACAGTGTGAAGTGTGAACATGTTGAACTTTAACCATTATTTTTGTTTCTCTAACTTTTCAATATAAATATACAAGAACATTTATCTATTCATTTCGTTGGGTTTGGTTCATTTCTCTATATTCTTACAAACTAAGAGAACATTGTCATAAATTTACAATATTTATGACTTCAAGTACGATAATCATCTATATTCAAACATCAAGAAATATTGTTTTTAAAGAGAGAAGTGTTTTTCTTGGGTTGGTTTGTCCATTGTGCATTTATTCTAGGATGAGATATTACTCTTCAATTCTATATATTCAATTTTTCTTCGGCTTTTTATTGTACCTTTTGAGGCAATTGCTAGTTTATATGCATTTAAAAAAAACTCTAAAATCATAAAAAAAAAATCTCATTTTAAATAATCAATAATAGATGAAAAAATGGTATAAGCAAAAATAGGTAGTCAAAGATGGTCAATAAATTTATACCATTAGAATTGCAATTTAAACCATGAAAAGAGAAAAATCGATATATTATATTATATATAATGATCTAACATCGATGCAAATTCCTTCTCACCGAAATTTTCGATTTTCAAATTGATTTGCTTGCAGTTGTTGAAATTCACGTGAGCTTTAGCTACCAAAGGTGAACGATCTTTATTCGCACAATGTCAAAGGTGAACGATCTTTATTCGCACAATGCCGACATCACACTCTCGCTCCTACCCCGACATCCACCAAACTTTGGTATCTAACTCCCTATGGCTTCTAGCTGCAGTCTGCCTTTCTAACCTCACGTGCTCACCTTCCTTGCTCATTCTCATTGCCAGTATATACAAAGGCATTCCGCTGCCCAATTAAACATTCACAGAACCTCCTTTCCTTTCTCCAAGGAATTCTTGAAAATGGCCGCAACAATCATGAACGGCGATGGCAATGGAAATGCCTACAAGGCAACCAGCACTGTCTGCGTAACGGGAGCGGCAGGTTTCATGGCCTCGTGGCTCGTCAAGCGCTTACTCGAGAAGGGCTACAATGTTCACGCCACAGTGCGCGACCCAGGTTCGAATCTCCTCCTCTTCCTGTTCAAAAAGCTTTCTTCCTTTCTTTATTATATTTAAGAATATTGTTGCTGGACGCACAGAAAACGAGGACAAGGTGCGCCATCTCCTAGACCTTCCGGGCGCAGCGGAGAAGCTCAAGCTCTTCCGAGCGGAGCTGTTGGATGACGGCAGTTTCGACGCCGCCGTCGCAGGCTGCAACGGCGTTTTTCATGTCGCTACTCCTACTGAGTTCGCTCCTAAAGATCCCGAGGTAATGCCATTTGAATCTTCCACCGATGGTTTACAGATGGCACCAAGTGCATATAATTGTTAAAAGAATGTGACTTACTTTTCAAAATTTGCAGATTGAAGTAGTTTAAGAAGGGTGAAAATTGTTGGATCATCTTAAATCGGCAGATTTAAGTTGTTTTGAAAGGGGTAAAACTTGTTTTAATACAGGTTTGAAGATCTGAGCTGTTTTAAAATGGAGAAAATTCGTCAGACTTTTGATGATATGAATCGTTTTAAAATCAGTAAATATTGCTTAAAATGGGAAAATTTAATAATCAAGATTCCCATGATTTTTGTGTTTTCCAGAAAGAAGTTGAGGCTGTATACTTACTACATTGATAATATTTGACACAAAATTTGTTCTTTGAACAGAATGACATGATCAAGCCTGCAATAGAGGGAACCATCAATGTTCTCAAGGCCTGCACGAAGGCCAAAACCGTAAAGCGCGTGGTGGTCACATCGTCTGCGGCCACTACTTCCGTAAACCAGTCCGCGGAGCAGAATCAGTACATTGACGAATCTTGCTGGACAGACGTCCATTTCCTCCGGACTGTAAAGCCTCCTGGCTGGGTAAGATCTAGCTCCATTTCCATAAAATAGAGACCATAATTACAAAGCGAATTGTTTCTTGATCGACATTCTTGATTTTCCTTACTGCAGTCATATCTGGTTTCCAAAACCCTTGCGGAGCAAGCAGCGCTGCAATATGGGAAAGAGCATGGACTTGATGTGCTGACCATTATCCCTGTGCTGAACGTGGGGACTTCCATTACCCCAAGTGTGCCCTCCAGCGTTCAATTGGCGCTCTGCCTCCTCACTGGCAACCCTTACATGTTGCCGGGTCTAAAGGGCATGCAATTAATATCAGGCTCCATCTCATTAGTACATGTGGACGATGTCTGCAGTGCCCAGATTTTCTTGATGGAGAACGCCTCTGCACAGGGCCGTTACATCTGCTCCCCCATCAACAGCTCCGTCCCACAGCTCGCAAAATACTTGTCCAAACGATACCCGCAGTACAATGTCCCAACCGAGTGAGTATCTATCAGTATGTTTCTCTGTCTTGGTGTGCTTATGTATGTATATACGTCCTGTAATTGAATGGTTCTGTGTATTCGCCCAGGTTTGAGGATGTTCCAGAGGCCCCAAAGGTGAACATTTCATCGAAGAAATTGGTGGAGAGCGGTTTCTCCTTCAAGTTTGACATAGACGGAATCTTCGATGACGCAGTGGAATACTTCAAGGCAAAGGGATTGCTTAATTAAGTAAACAAAACTGGGCTGTCTGATCAGCGCAAGAAATAATATCGCCGCGGTGTGTTTGCCCGGATCTTTAGAAACAAGGCATGCGAGCTATTAAAATATATTATAGAGTTCTGTATTTCTGCTGCTGTATATTTATATTTATTTTACCTCCAGTTGGGCAGTTAAGATAGCGATATGCTTGCTTTTTCATATGATGGCGATATTTAAAGCAAAAATGTATGAAATGAAAGAGGTTAAAACAACAAAATGACAATAACCGAAATTATCATGGACTTTATTGGTATTGTAAATTTTTGTAATATTTTTTTATTGGCAATTATAATACAAATAAAGGGTTTGGGATTGTTGGTTGCAGTTTGAATGGTTTTGGGAGGAATGATAGTTATTTTTTACTTAAGTTTAATTTTTATAAATGTAATAATATCTTTGTTGAAACCAAATTTTATAATGATATAATGTTTTTGTTGAGCAAGTTAAAAATAAATTATATAATTTATTATATAAATAATTATTTTCAAAAATATATAAAATTTATTACATTAAAATCAAAATATTATATGTGGTTGGAAATCCTAGTTCAAAGTATGCCTCTTAAAATTATTACTGTAAATGTAATTAATCTTGACCGGGCATAAACCAGTTGAAAAAAAATGACAACAATATTTTATTATTAAATATAAAAATTATCAATAATATTTTTAGGAAATCACATATTAAACAAATATTAAAACCATAATCTTTATATCTCCGTAACCTCTTGTACGGATTACAAGATGCATCCAAGCATATTTAAAAATAATAATAAATTATTATTTGAATACATTGAAACACTTTAACATGGAATTGAAACAATAGTTTGAACATAAAAAATTACTAAATATACATGTACTTTATTAACAACGTTTCATTACATTTCAACTAAAGCTATGATATAGTTGTACATGTGTACTTATCAAATGAATTTTAAGAGTCCAAACATTATATTTCAACTAAAGTTATGGATATATTTGTATATGTGTACTTGTCAAATGAATATAAGAGTTTTGGACTTTTACAAATTACATAGATAAAAGTTCTAAAAATGCTATGAATGATATTTTTATAAAATTAAAAAAAAATAAAAATTTAAAATTTTAGTAAATAAAATATATATATATATATATATAGAGTACTTATTAAAGGAATATAAGAGACTTACACTTGACAAGTTACATAAATAAATGAAACAATGTGCCTCACTCTTTTGAAAATAATTCCACTACCAACATGAATTCAACATGATTTCTAATTTCATAATGGTCCATTCATTTCTTTTGATGCTACTCGGTTTTTTGAATTTTTTATATTTCCTTGAATTCAATTAAGTTTTTATGAAATTTTTATATTTTCCTAAATTCAAAGATTTAGGGAAGATACGAATTGTTTTTTAATTAAACAAACTTCATAATTCCAATTTGTACTTGCTACCTGATGAAGTGATGATGTACTTCAATATGTTTTGATCTAGATTGAAATTTTATATTCTTTAGTTGAATAGTGTTCTAATTGTGACAAAAAAATATTTATGTGTCTATTCATAAGAAGCTAGAGAAGTCTAAGATAAATATTTCTCATTTCAATATAATTATCATTAATACTTGTCCAAAGAAAATGACAAAGGTATTATTACATGCTTCTTACTAATATAAGAAATTACCTCATCCAATTGTAAATTCTTATTTTGATGGACACTTCCTTTAATCATGATATCCAATTAACATCATAAGAAATCACCCCATCCAAATGTAAATTCTTATTTTGATGGACACTTCCTTTCATTATGATATCCAACTAACTTTATAAGAAATCACTCCATCCAAGTGTAAATTCCTATCTTGATGGACATTTCTTTTTATCATGATATCCAACTAACTTTTAGTCAATAAAGGCCTAAAGTTTGAGTGCATCAAGCCTAAAGTTTGAATGCATCAATACATTAGAATGAAGTCCAAAACTACTGGCACCTTTCACATATGTTATTAGTTGCTTGGAGTTTCCCAATAATTGATAGTTGATAGTGGGATCACTCATAAGCTTTGTAAAAAGACTAGTAGTACTTAAATAAATCCATCTTCCAACTCATTTACCTTTACAATGTATCATCAACTTGTTCATCATTATGGATTGCACAACATGATTGCAACTAGAGTAGTGAGGTGCTTATAACCCAGTATGGAAAGATGTTGTCACGTTTGTCACTTAACCTTCCAAAAAATAAAAATAAAATGTCTTTAAAAAATTCATGTCCACTCATAAAATAACAAATAGAAATAAAACTAGAATAAATTTATCTTACACCCCAAATCTATTAACCATCCATAAAGACTAAGCTAGTTTTAGACAAGATACCACTCAAGTTACCACAAAACAAGTCATTTTTGTATTTTCATTTTCTTACACTTTATCTCATTTTTGTGGCACCTTGGGTGAAAATTAAGGTAGCATATTTATTTCTAATTAGAAAATGGTTTTAAAAAGTGCATCCATTAAAAAATCAAAATTCTCTAGTGCATCCATAAATTTTCTTACACTTTATCTGATTTTTTGTGGCACCTTGGTTTGCAATTAGGGTGGTATAAATGTAGCATATTTATTTATGATTATAAAATGGTCCTAAAAAATTTCCACATTCACCGCAAGTGAAACATCTAAGATTCTCCAATGCATCCTTAAAAAAATAAAAAGTTGAAATGATGAGAGTATTGACAAGTGTGACGACATACATTTAAATTTAAGTCAAAATTCACAATCTTCGTAATGTTCACATTTACACTATATATATAATGACCATAACTATATAAACAAGTGCCACACGGTGGCTAAGTCCCTGCCGTTAGGGTGGCTAAGTCCCTGCTAAGTGCCACATTGTTTTTCACAAAATATGATCTTTCTGCACTGAATTGAATTGAGGAGTAAGAAGAGATGCCCTCTTGAAGTCTTCGAAAGTTCGAAAGTTAGAAAGGGATTTTAGTTAATAACATCACTATCTATGTCTGTCTCATTCCGTGTGTGTCATTAATTGTTTCTCACTAATGCCATATGCTCAGTTGCCAAGATCTATATCTATATAAAGTCAATCAAAATGTTCCAAATTTAGATATCGATAACAATTATCAATACGTAAATTACATCCACAATCATAAGTTGGATTTGTAAGTATTTAATAACATAGGTGTTTCCCTCGAAACTAGGATTTGTAACTATTTATTGCTGGACTCTTTTCCTCAAAATGTTTTGATTGACTAAATTGGCATATGGAGGTGGATTGTAAACTTCACTAAAATAATGTGCATAGGGATAACACATAGGTCTCCATCCGAGATCGCATGCAAAGAAACCTACGCACAAATGGAAATGAAGCGTTGAACCAATGTTCCAGCATGATGTGACTAGAGGGAAACCAATGTGAAAAGGGATTTTGTAGGGTAAAGTGAAAATGATGCAAATCCTTCATAACTTCATTGGCCACAATGTGAAAATGAGTTGTATGGTAAAGTCGCGCATGCTCAACTGAGTATTGCGCCCCCAATGGACTATGTGCAATGCTAAATTGGAATATATAGTCATGCCTGCTGCATAAAAACTTCAACCATGTCAATGCACAACAGAAAATGCCATATCGAGAAAGTGGTTCAGCTTCGAACCTCTATTATTTCCTTGAAGTTGCAGGATCACATACATTAATGGTCGACTTCTATGGAGACTTTGGGATGGATTGCAACCAATAGAAATGGCTTGAGGTTGAGGTAGGGAGTTGATGTATCATGTTTTATCAATTTTTATAATCAATTTTTATACTTACTAGCAACAACCATAAGATTAATATGTTTGGAATAAGCCGAGAGGAATATATCATCAATGAAGTTATTTTAATAGTCAAGTATCATGGTTGGAGTCAACCTAATAGTTATCCAATATAATTGTGATTAGAGTTAAAGTTAAGTTAATAGTTGTAGAATCATTGGATTTAAACTAATAATTGTATCTAATAGTTAATTTAAAAGTTAATTTATCAACCATTGCAATTCAATTAAAATTTGTGATTTCAATTAAAATTTGTGATTGGACTTGAAGTTAAGTTAAAGCTGTATCATTATTGGACTTAACCTAATAGTTATAAATTTTTTTCCTAAAGAATGTGTCAATTACTTGTATCTAATAGTTAATCTAACATAAAAACCACTTAAGTTGTGGTTGTTAAACTCATAGTTGTATCATCATGTTGGAGTTAAGCTAATAGTTGTATTTAATAGTTAATTTAAAAGTTAATATAAATCTATTGTAGTTAATAAAAGAGCTTCGAGTTATCCTGACTTCTAGCTTCCAAATGGCAATTGGTATCACATGAGTTAAGAGGAATTTATTAGGAGTTCAAAGGATTTTATTAGGAATTATACTATCACACAAATTGCACTTTACTTCAACTCCCAACTGTAAAATGCAGTTTGACTAATTAACTTCCTAGATGGAGTTCAATTGTCACATCGACTACACATTAGCATGCCATTAAGTTCAGATATCGCATGAGCTATTTTTTATTTTTTATAATTGTTTATAAGGAGTTTGAACGATTAATAGTTAATATAAATCTATTGTGGTTAATAAAAGAGCTCCGAGTTACCATGACTAAGCTATGCACATTAACTAAACTCTCAGTTGGTAGGTGGAGTTCGAGTGTCACATGAGTTGCACAATACCATGCTACTAGGTGTAGTTATCACATGAATTCAGAGGAATTTATTAGGAGTTCAAACTGTTTTATTTGGAGTTCGACTCTTACATGACTAAGCCTTATGCACATTAAGTGGAATCCCAATTGGTAGGTGGACTTAGAGTGTCACATGAGTTGCACAATACCATGCCACTAAGTGCAGTTATCACACGAGTTCAGAGGAATTTATCAAGAGTTCGAACTATTTTATTTGGAGTTCGACTCTTACATGACTGCACATTAGCTAGACTCCTAGATGCCAAATGCACTTGGACTAAGCCGTAAGTAATTAGAGTGGTAGTTAAGCTAATAGTTGTAGAATCATTGGAGTTAACATAATAGTTGCATATAATAGCTAAGCTAATAGTTATCCAATATATCTTTGATTAGAGTTGAAGCTAAGCTAATAGTTCTAGACACATTTGTGTTAAGCTGATAGTTGTATCTAATAATCGATGAAGTTAAGCTAGTAGTTGTATCTAATAATTGATTAGTTGAAGATTAATTTTAATTTTTACAACTATCACTAACTCTACTTATCACATGTTAATTAAATTATTTTTTATTTTTTTGAAATTATTAATTATTAATTTTGGACGGCACTTGTCTCATTCTCGTTTAATCTTGGAGGACTACCATAGAATCAATGTGGACAGTACACTTGTCTCATTCTCGTCGGTAGATGAAAAAGTATAGATGGTTGCCCACCCCAAAATTCTAACATATATACGCCTATCGGTGTAATGAATGAATGCAAATTACATAAGCATCCCGCATCCTTTGGGTAGCTTTGAATCAATAAGAAACATGATTTCATTGTAACATGTTATGTTTTCATTATAACATTTTCTTCTTTCCCAGAAAGAAATACAAATCATCTATCTTATTATATTCTCTTAATTGGCATATGAGGCTTTCATACCTGATAGGTTGGTAAGGCCATAGATGAATAGATACCCTTCTTTCCTCATGTATTTGTTCAAAGGAGCAACACTTGTTAGTTAATTTGATATCGCCTATCTGATGAAATCATATAAGTACCTGTAAATGGATTTCAGCCTATTACCAAGTCAATACCTCAAAGGCTTCAACAGGTAAGCTAAATTATGGTTAAATTTCTCCTTTGTCTATATACAATTCTTCAAATAAAAGACATACTTGTTTCTATGCAACATAACTTTTTCCATGTTCTATCTATTCAACATCCTCAGCATCCTTGAATCCATAGTTTTGTTGGCTCAACATCATTACTAACAACAACAATAGTTTTCCTCAACATACTTAGTAGCATAGTTCTCTTGGCTCAGCATCCTCTCAGTGGCATAGTTCTTTGTTCTCTGAGCCAAGTATCAGATTTTGGATCAATTTCCCCCCATGAGGGGTCTAAATACCCATAAGTAAGAGAAGTAAGAGAGGAAGAAAGGTACCGAAATCACCTATTGTTACTCAATCTGTAATTCCATCAATTGTTCAAGAATTCCTCTCACAGGAATGAAGTAGTAAGACTTCGGAATGAAGATTGTTGTCGAGCATCTCTTGAGGCCTTCATCTCAGCAATTCCCACAAGCAGACATGCATAAGGAACACAAAATAGATTCAATCGTCCAACCACGGATATTCTGAAATCCCCCCGAAGATTTAGAGTAATACAACATATGTAGCATCTAAGTAGAATTCAAAATCAATTTACTAGCAACAACAATTATTTATCATTTAGCATGTGATCCAAGGTATGCTGAAATATTCTACTTCTTGGCTTTGGCGATGAATCTGTGCAGGTATTCGGAAATATACTTCTTGGCTTTGGTGGTGAATGTGCAGGTGTAGGAAGAGGTGGTGAGTCAGTGGTTTCAAGGCTATTTATTTATGGAAGCATTAACTAACTACACAAGTTCCAAGTTCTCCATCATCGATCCGACAATAATGCTTGAAATTATCATCCAATAATATTGTAGAAAAAAAATATTTAGTCGAATAAATAATTGATATATTTACGAACTATATAAAAAAGTTAAGACATATGAAAAAATTTGCAAAGTCAAATGTAAACTAATACTAAGTCAAATAGTATCGAAGACAATAGTACCTAGCCTTCCGCAGGGGCTAATAATAAAAATGTCTTCAAAAATGTCTTATTTCTCGTATTTCTGTGGTGAGATGCTTGTTCATTATCTTTCTGATCACTTGCAGTAGACATGTTTTCTTGTCTTCTTGTCGATGAGCTTGCAAAATTTGTAGCAAAACGCCTCAAACCATTGGTAGGTCACATTGAATCCTTTATCAATGACACTAGTGAATTTGTGAAACTAATATCAGATGAGAAAGTGGGGGCAAGACGAGATTATTGTTAGCTTCAATGTGGTGGTATTGTTTACAAAAAATCCCATTGGATGAGGCTGTACAAATTATTAAGGAGGTCTTTGATCTAGAAACAACAATGTTGGTAGAAGTTTGTCTGTGATCCACATTTTTTAGCTTCCAAGAACAAGCAGGGTCGTAATGGCTCCCCTATCACCGATTGTAGCAAATACGATTATGGAAAAAATTGAAAAGAAAGTACTAGAATCTTATCCTATCAAGCCAAGGAGGTGGAAGAGGCATGTGGATGATACGATGACACAAATGTGATTTGCTCACATGGAAAAGAGGAGTTCGACAAATTCTTGCAGCATCTCAATTCATAATCTAAGGACATCAAATTCACTATGGAGGTGGAGGATAATGGGAGAATCTCATTCCTTAATGTTCTAATCATCAGGAATCTAGATGGCTCACTAGCACACCAAGTTTTCAGGAAGAAAGCACACATGAGACACTATCTCAATGCCAATGCACATCACCACCCAACAAAAAAAATGGGAGTCGTCAACACAATGGCCACAAGAGATGTATGAATCTGTGACAATGAACACCTTAGGGATGAGCAATATCACTTCACTAGGATCTTAAAAGGCATAGGCTAGAAAGAGAGTGATGTTAAGGAAGCCATAACAAAGGATTAAAACGTGGGCATGAACCCACAACCTAACAACAGACAAGATGGCATGAAAATCTATCTCCCTTACATACAAGGAGTCGTAGATAGAATAGAAAAAATATTGAGAAGAAAGGACAACTTCACATCATTTAAACCTTGGGTAAACCAGACGAAAGATGGGGTCATTTAAAGATGTGACTGATGAACTTCAACATAAAGGAGTCTACAAGATTACATGCTCATGTGGATACAATTACATTGGGGAGACTGGTTACCCGTTTAATGTCAGAATCAAAGAACACAGTACAAACTTAACTGATGCATGTGTACCTCATCCCTTGCAAAACACTCAGAGAAAATAAAGCATGAGAGAAACCTCTTGAGATAAATAATGAACTACGCGATATAACAGAAATTAAAGAACACATAAGGAATTTATTGATCACATGCCACTTCAAGGGGACAACCTCCTTTGAGCAAGATCAATACAAATAACTTGTGGATGTCTTCATTGGCCTCAACACATACTTATATACTAAGTCTAATCTAACAACTATTACTCCCGAGTCCCCATGAATGTGGGATAGTACAATATCCTCATAGGATGACTTACAAAACATATGCACCCAACAACAAGATACTAACAAAGTAAAGAGAACGATTGACATGGGTTCCTAACATCCTCTAACTCTTAGAAAAGATTTGTCCTCAAAGCTTTAGATGTGGAAATTGTTGCTAAATCTCAAGGAGTGGTTCCCATGTAGCATTCTCTGGTTGCATGTCGTTTCACTGAATTAATACCTCTATGATGGATCAAGATCAAAGCTGACGAGTGTGCCTATTGAGGATGACCTCCAGCTCCAAAATGATTGATCCTTCATTATCCAGTTATTGTAAAACAATTTATGCTCTAGTGTTGGTTCCAATAACGTTCTTAAGACACGAGACTTGAAATACTGGGTGAACACGAGAAGGAGGAGGAAGTTCAAATTTATAAGAAATGGACCCAATCTTATGAAGAACATTATATGGCACATAGAACTTTGGATCTAGCTTATGATTCCCTTTGAGTTTTAGGGAAAATTAATTGTAAGGTTGTAGATGAAGAAAACCATATCATCGACTTGAAAAGTGCGCTCAGAATAGTGCTGATAGGCTTGTTGTTTCATTCGGTTTATTTCCATGTGAAGATTGTCTTGAAAAATGTGAAGAATCTAATCTCGGTTCAGAGAATAGTGTCAACTTCTTGAATTGGTGAATTGCTAGGGGTGTATGGAAGGAGCACTAGTGGTGCCTGACCATAGATTGCTTCATATGGAGTCATTTTAGATGTAGCGTGGTAGGAGATATTGTACCACCATTTAGTGAGAGAGAGCCACTTTTCCCACTGATGTTGTTGTTCAAAGGTGATGCAATGAACATAAGTTTCTAATGCTCTCATCAAATTGAAATCATGAGTCATAAGAAAAACATCACATCAAAAGAGACATAGGAATATATGTAATCTTGGTCTTTATTTACTATACATGGAATACTACAATCTTCTCGATTACAATCAGTACCAACTAATGAAAAGAGCACCAACTCTCATAACAGGACCCAACCTGGTTTTCTTAGCTCCAACTAAGAAGGGTTTGAGGAGTCCAATCCTCAAGTGCAAGATTCTTCTTGTAAGCAATAATATACCTATTTTGCTCAACCAACCTCTGTTTCTCATCACTCTGCTAGTCAAAACTATTGGTCTTCTGCTCATCACTGCTGCAACACTGCTAGGTATGTTGATCAACACTATTGGTCACATCAAGGTCTGGATATGTCATCATCAAGGTATTAACATCATCAAGGTTTGGCTATGCATCATATCCATATCATCATATTTTTAATCATAGTGTATGATCATAGGGTACCATTACATCATCATCATCAAGTCAACATAGGGTATGCATACCATAGGGTATGTATAAGACATCATGCTCATATCATGCACTATTAGTATCATTAATCACCATTGTTTCACAACCATTGTATACAACATTGTATACACATCACTATATGCATGTTGTAGATGATCTTTGTTTGTGCATGTCAACTTCCAGACTTCACTGATGTAGAGGACCCTAAAGAATCATCAAATCATACGTGTTCAAACTCATACAAGCAGGTTGTAACCCTTACCAAGAAATTGCACCTTTGAATTGTTTTGTGCATGCCAGTCAATATTCAAAACTGTGTAAATGTTGTAACATTTTAGCATTGTTCACATTTCATTTTCTATAGTGGTCATGCTTCACAATTGTCATTATGCAATGAAAGTCATTTGATTAGGGAAGTCATTGGTTGTCACCTTTGTCAAGATTAAGACTGTGTATGTTCTTTACATAGTGAAAGCGCAAACAATGTGCATCAAACTTAGATTAAGGCAGTTTGCTTTGGAATACCATACTATGTATAAGGTTTAGGAATAGTCCTAACCACATGTCAAACCTAGAACTAGTCACAATTCTTCTGTGTGTCCATAGTCAAATTAGGTCTACAAAGTATTTAAATGATGGATTGCTTCAAGTGTGGAAATCCTCCAACACTAGCCTAAAGGAAAATGTTAACCTTCAAAATTTGGGTCCGCTCCTCTGAACAAGCTAGGGCATACACCTCTACTGCTACTGGTCACAGAATAATATCAGCATGGGGGATTCACTAGTTGACCAATATCCTAGCGTTAGTTCATATTGCGGGTTTTCAATTTCTTAAAAATCAAGCCAATATATTGCAGGTATTATGGGAGATGAGGGGTTTACGGTGGGGGGGTAGGGAGGTTTATAAGGATTAGGATATAAAAACGGGTGGTGGGGAGGTTTTAGGTATTGGGAGGGGGTTTCAACAACAGGAGTTTGGACCAATATCTAAAGAAATTAAGGGTATTATTTAATATTCCATGATTGAACGTGCTATGTGAGAGGTTCACTAAGTGAAGCCCCCGTGAATATCAGTCTGCACCTTTTCTACAATCAAGCATTCACTTTCCTCAGTTATGGAACTCATATTTCTTCAACATAGTTGGATTATGGATTTGACGCTAAGAGATTCCAACATTGAACTGTTGTAAACCATTTTCCAAATTCGGAATTGTTTGAAGATTTTCTAGAGAAACAAAAAGTAAAGACTTAACAAAAAATTACCAACAAAAAAATGTTCTCTGACTGTGGAAAATCCATGAGGTTAGGGCATCATTCCACCCATATCTCAAACTATTTGAGAGATGTGTAAATTTGGTACTAGTGTGAAAATGTTGATATAACCCAATGCAAGTCCAAGAGTGGACTGCTCAACCTCCTCTACTACTTCTACCACCAAAAAACCAAACTGATGTTGACTGCTCCTTCTCTACGATTCGGGAATTTGGAAACCCTTCAACAACCACCTTTGAAATTCCTCAGGTGATTTTCCTCAGTCCACTTCACTAGCTTCACTTTTCCATCGTTAGTTATCATTTGGAGTGTGCAAGATTGTGTTTAAATGCACATCTATGTTTGTCCACTTCATTAAAATAGGGTAGACTTTAAGATCAAAGGTAAAATGTATTTTTATTTTGAATTTTTAGTATTTTATAATTTGAATTTGAATTTTATTTTATTTAAATCACCTCCTTTCCATGTAATCATTGTATACAAGTTTTTTCTTATGGATTTAAGCCACATACAAGGGATTCATCATGGGATTTGCTTCAAGGTTGCTTAGTGTACCAAGACAAGAGTCTTCAAGTGTTACATCAAACCACATATGTTTCCAAATGCCTTCATACCACAATGCATGTGGGTTCCAACATCTTCAATGCATTCTAGGGTTTGTAAGTCATTAAGTGTCATGTCAATACACACAACATCTTGACCCCTCCTTCAAGGGTACACGAATAATCATCAAGTGCAAATAAGTGTGTGGGTTCCTTCATCATGTCATCTAACCACATCAAATGCACGTAATGGGCTTCATGACCTTTGCAAGGGAATCGAGGTCTTCATCAAGGGTTTCAAGTCTTCATGGGATTCTTCATCATACCAAGGACATGTTCATTGGTTTCATAGCATGTCAAAGACCATACAAGGTCATGATCATCATATGAGAACTCCATGA
This sequence comes from Pseudotsuga menziesii, assembly GCA_001517045.1. Lineage (NCBI taxonomy): Eukaryota > Viridiplantae > Streptophyta > Pinopsida > Pinales > Pinaceae > Pseudotsuga > Pseudotsuga menziesii. The sequence continues at coordinate 22,404 of LPNX010581793.1, read as the reverse complement.
CCCCAACAAAGGTGGAAAGCTCATCATACCACTAAGTGTGGGCCCAAGGAATTATTCAAGGATTCTTTATCAAGCAAAAGGCTTCATATCCTTCTTCAACCACCACAACTTCTCTAGGAGGCCTACAAGGGTCAAGATATAACATTAAATCATCCGTGAGGTTTCCAAACCTTCTTATGGGTTACCATGACACCATCAAATCATGAATGAGCACATAATGGGTAATTAATGCTTCTCCAACCTATCTAGGGTTTTTTCATTGTCTCTAAGAGCTTCAATACCATCTCTAGGGTCTTCAACATCATCACCAAGGGATTTAGCATCATCAACAAGGTGGTGTCTCCAGGATCCATCATTATGGGTACAGGGACCTTTTCAACTAGGTACAAGGTGCTTCAAGTCACAAACCTACTCTAGAAGGGGTCCAAGGCACTGCAAGTGGGACTTGGTGGCATCAATGATAACCTATGTGACCACTGTAAGTCCCTATTAGCATCAATGAAAATTTCATCAACAATACCCCCCTTTGTCATTGATGACAAAAACTCATGCCCCCCCTATGAGCATGATCCCATTTTTTCTTCATATCTCCCCCTTTAGCATCAATGGAAAAGAGTGTCCACATACCTTTATCTAAAATCATTGATCACTGATCATGACTCCCCCTATCAATATGCACGATCCTAGGACCTGTCTATATTCCTGGAGTAACCATCCTTTCTCCTTTGATTTCATCCTTAAGCCTCATGAACTCAAGGTGTGCTAAGGTCTTTTAGAGACCTTGCACTTGTATTTCCATATGGCAGCCATCCTCCCTGCTATGATCAACCTCTCCTATTTGCAATTGCTCGGTCTCCTTCATCCATACTCGCTTCTTTTCATTTGTCCTTTCAACATTTGTTCCTTCATCCGTACTAGCTTTCCTTGAAGAGATATATGGGAAAATTTTGATGGTTTGTTTCTGTGCACTCCAACGGTGTTGATATTTGTTCCAAAATACACCGCAACCGTAACACCTCGTCATATGACAATATGCAGCTATGTGACCAACATGGTTGCATGTCTAGCACCTGACTGAGTTGTTGGAACTTCCAACACTTCTTTGATCAACTTCATTCCTCCATGCCTGAGAGTGTCCCTGACTGTAGTACTTTGTCTTCTGATCTTCAAATATTCATACATTGGTCTTCTTCTAAGTTTCACAGGTTCTTCTTGCTGATGTGTATGAAGGACTCCTCCTCGGTTGACTTCTTTGACTTATACATTCTTGGGATTTGTGACCAAACCCACTACAGGTGTAGCATCTCAGTGTGTGAAAGGTGGCAGCAATATGCCCAACTTGGTTACATGTCCATCATCTATGTTTTTCATTGGGGACTCCATCACTTCTTCTTCTGTAGAGTCTACAATCCATAGCCTAATGACAAAAGTTAGATTTAAAATAATAGTACCCATTGAATCCAATTTCATACCTGGGTCTTGGAGTTGTTTCTTTTCTGAGCTTGCTTTGAGGAATATACTTAACTCCTTGTTTCATTTTTTAACTTCCAAAGTCCTTGTTTTCATGTGCAAGTGCATGGGGAACAACTTTGGACGTTGATGGACTTACTTCTAGAGTCTTAGGGGACCAAGTGTTATCTTCAGATTTTTCTTTATCCTTCTTGTAACCAAGACCAATTTTTTCACATGGAGATCTTTGGAAATCCCAGATCTTATCTAGGATAACTAAATTGTCCTTTAACTTCACAAAAGCATCATTCTTTTGACCTCTCTTCCTGAGACCAACTACCTCCATTTCCAGCCTTTGTATTGTATGCTCCTTTTCTTCCGATCGATTCTTCAGGATTTATTCTATCCTTTTGGTTTCCTCTAGCTGAGTCTTCAAATCATGATTGACCTTTTTTGTTTCTTCAAGCTCTTCTAATCCTTCAGCATGATCTTCTTGTTCTTCCTTTTTACTGATTAATTTAGTCTTTTCTTTCAACTGATCCCGCAACTCTTTATCCTTGTGTTTAAGATTCACAAGGAATACTTTAATTGTCATGGTCATATGCTAATATCTATTCAAAGAATCCAATATTTTCTTTTTGAACTTTGTGAATTCACTATGGTTCAGTTTTACTCTGGTCATGACCCAATCTTCTCTATGATTAATACTTATCAAAGTGAGATGTATCTCATTTTAAGACTTTGATAGCCCTTCATAATCCTCTGCAAGAACCTTCTCAATTTCATCACACACATTATCATTAAAATCAAAATAATCCATACCTTTATTGGAGTCCTCTTCTTTCTTTTCTTCTTCTTTATTGACCTCTTCTAGGGGCTTTTCTTCTTATTCATGTTCTGTCTTTTCGGGTTCTGGTGTTTCCTTCTGATACTTTCTTTCCAAGTTTAACCATAGGTCTTTGGATGAGGTGTATTCCCCTGCACTTTCCTTCTTTGAGCTGGGAAGTCCATCCATGAGGAACTTCAAGGTTGTAGCAGTGTCCTTCTTTGCTTCTTTTTGTGAATATGACTTTCCCTTCTTATTTGATGGAGTGGGTGGATTGATAATAATCTCCCAAACACTAAACTTCTTCAAATATTCCTTCATTTTCTCCTCCAATTGAAATAATATTTCACATCAAGTACGGGCACATAATTGCTTGATGACTCTACTTTTTCTTCCATTGTGTCTCCACGGATCTCCTTCCATATTGCAAGGATTGTGATGAAGGCCTGCTCTGATACCAATTGTGGGACACAATGGCCACACTAAGAGGGGGGGTGAATCAGTGTGAGAGAAATTATAAACTTTTTACCTTCTTTTAATCAATCAGATTCTATCAATCATTATTTCATCGATTGTATAATCAAATTCATCATGATTCATAAGCACAACATCACATCAAAAGAGACACAAGAACATATATAATTTTGACCTTTATTTATTGTACATGGAAGACTACAATATTCTCGATTACAATCAGTACCAACTGATGAAAAGAGCACCAACTCTCATAACATGACCCTGCCCAATTTTCTTAGCTCCAACTAAGAAGGGTTTGAGGAGTATGATCCTCAAGTGAAATATTCATTAGAGGAATTTTGGGGTCTAAAATGGGCCTCCTAAGGAAAATAATAAAATAATAGTTAAAATAATAAAAATAATATTTATTAATTTTGGAGGAAGAAAGAAAAAACTACTTTTAGTGTTCGTATTTTTGACATATCTCCCTATGTTTTTACTCAAATTTAGATCAGGAGAGCTTGTTGGATGAGGAATTTGATTCTGCATCCAACGAGTATCCAAACTGCATACTTTTGATGGACCCTGCTACCCCAAAAATAAGAAATAACTGAAAAAATGTGACGATGACATCATCATCACATTTTCTCAGGTATTTCTTTTTTTTGGGGTAGCAGGGTCCATCAAAAGTATGCAGTGTGGGTACTCGTTGGATGCAGAATCAAATTCCGCATCCAACAAGCTCTGCTGATTGAAATTTGAGTAAAAACACAGGGAGATATGTCGAAAATACGAACAAAAAAAGTAGTTTTTTTTTAATGACAAATATGTCAATTCAACCATTATGGTTGACTCATTTTATTGAAATTCTATTAGTTCTTGAATTCCAACTCACAACTTATTTTGGCACGTTTTCTTATAAGGCCCATTTTAGACCCCAAATTTCCTCTAATCTTCTTGCAAGCAATTGTATACCTATGTTGCTCAACCAACCTCTTCTGCTCATCACTATGTTTGTCAACAGTGCTGGTCTTATGCTCAACATTACTTCAACACCACCATGTCCTCTCATCAACACTGTCGGTCACATCAATCTAGATATTTCATCATCAAGGTCTTATCATCATCAAGGTCTGATCATCATCAAAGTTCTAAACATCATCAAGGTTTGGTGGTGAGTCATAGACATATCATCATATTGTTCATCATAGGGTACCATTTATTAGAATTAATGTGCCATTGATCTTCAGGAATTGAGTGCCATTATTTTTAATTATTATGCAATGTAAAGGAATGAATAATGCCTACTGAACAAAACAAATATAACAGGAAAAAGACAAGTATTTCTTAGTATAATTACAGTATAAAATTTATTAATCCCATCGGTATACAATAGTGCTACATAAAGGAGAATTTGAATCATGTGGATATGATTCAAATCTACCAACTCAATTTGACTGCATGGCTAACTAGAAGTGTCTAAATCACTATCAGAGCTAACTAGCTAAGCTCTAGTTGTCTATTTCAATATCTCAATCAGTTAGAATCAATTAAGCTAGTCTAACTTATGTGGTAGGTGAGAATAGGCCCCTATCCACATGCATCCATGTAAGACTAGTGCTATCTGAACTGGAGGACATCTAACTGAATGTAACTGAAGCATAACTAAGATTGACTACTCACCAATTACCAACAACTGAAGGAGGTTGGTGTCGGCACTCCCAGTGGCTCCTAAATTGTAGGGATTGGTCTAAGAGGCACACAAAATGATGCATGAATGTGTAATCAGTTGCAGTTATCCTCTATCTGTGTTCCCCACACTCTAGTGACTGGTACATGTGGCCCCATTAGGCCAAGTGGACCCAATGGTACTAGTGGACCCAATAATAACTAAATGAATCCTAAGTTAGCCAACTATAATCTAATAGATCTGTTTGTACAAGGGAGGATTATAAATCCTAAAACCCCCCAAAATCCTAACTTGGACAATTGTGGGCCCTGGAAACAAGGCCAAAAGTCAGCCTGATACAAATCTAAAAGAATTAAAAAATGTTGCTTAATAAACTAAGGAAATAGGGGAAAAACTCATGGGAAAAAACACCCCTCAAAATAAGTAGGAACACAAAAAATACAAGCTATCTTTAGAAGAAAGGAAGTTTCCTCCTTAGAAAATAACTTGCCAAAACTCTACTGCAATTTGTAGCATTGTGCAGCAGTATGGTTTTTCTCGATTTCCAGCACTATCCCCAGCTGCAACAATGAGATTTTGAGCCCATCTAGGATTAGGCATTTTGTTTGGAATGGTTGTTGGATTTGGATCTAGAATCTCATGAGGTTCATCCCCAACACCAAGATCATGTTGGTCTTGATCCTCTTCATTTGAATATGAAACATGTAACAAATCATCATCATCAAAAGATAGTGGAAGAGTGGTTATAAATTATTGTGCTTCGGATGGTGATGGATCACACAACTGATCTTCTTCAAACTGAACACTCCGCTCAATGAAGCATTTCCTAGTTGTAACATCCATCAACTTGTATGCCTTTTCATATTATTCATATCCCAGTAGAATGCATTCACTACTTTGGGCTTGGAAGTCCTTTCTCTTATCAATGGGTATTCTATCCCAAGCTTTGGAACCAAAAACTCTCAAGTGAGAGACATTGGGATTATGCCCATGCAGTGCTTCGAATGGAGTGGCCCCAACCACTGATTTATGGGGAAATCTATTCTATAAGTATGAAGCACAACTTACAACTTCTTCCCAAAGAAAAGGAGGACGATTCTTGGCATAGAGAAGACATGTTTCCATCTCCTTCAGTGATATGTTTTTCCTCTCACCGACACCATTCTGTTTTGGTGTGTATGGAACTGAGCGTTCCATTCGAATCCTTCTTATTCACAATAATGTTGGAAATATATTTTAATGTACTCTCCTCATTTATCAGATCTTATGGACTTGATATTTTCCCTAAAACTATTCTCAACCATAGCTTTAAAAACTTTAAAATTTTCAAAAACTTTTGATTTTGGTTTCATGAAGTATATCCAACAAAACCTAGAACAATCATCAATAAAAGTAAGGAAATACCTGCAACCATTAATTGATGTTGTGGGAATTGGTCCAGCCACATCACTATGTATCAAATCAAGTATAGAGGCAGCCCTATGTGCCTTCCCAACTTCATACCTCTTCTCTGGATGCTTACCTACCAAGCAACCAGGACATACTCCATCGGAAGTTTGGATGAAAGGAAAACCTTCAACCATTTTATCATTGTGGATTTGTTGGAGATATTTGAAATTGAGATGCCCAAATCTCTCATGCCATATATTATTGGTGTTGTTAGCATGATTCAATGAAGTTGTCAGAGGTGAGACATGTAAAAAATGTGAGAACTCATAAGCCTTAGTGGCATGATTAGCAATACCTTTTTCTATGAGCCTTCCAGTATCTTTTTATGTGATTTCAACTGATTCAGATTCAAATGTAACTCTCTTGGGAGAGCCTATATGGATCATCTTATAAACAAACAACAAATTAGCTGCAATGGAGGGAACATAGAGAACATTTTTGAACTGTCCATGTTGGATTTTAACTGAACCTCTTCCTGCGACTGGAATTTGGGAGTCATCTCCCATGTGAATTCTAGGTCCTTTTGATAGTGTGAGGGTAGAGAAATATTCCTTGGAGGAAATCATGTGGTTTTGATGCTCCAGAATCAATCAAATAGTCTGTCGACTAAGTAATTCCAGCCTTCAAGGCATGGAACCTCTCATGATCCTCTGTCTATGGTCCAACATTAGACTTCTTTGCTCCATGTGGAAGAGAAATGTTGTTCTGTTCAAGGAGGGAAGACAATTGGTCGATCTGCTTCTTCATACAATGGATTTCAGTATGAAAACCCCTCATACAATAAGGACACTTTGTCTTTTCAAAAATTTTCTTTCTCTTGGAGCTCGAAGCTCCTTTGAAAGAATTCTAACTCTCTTTTGGTTTTGAATTAGTTGATTTATCCTCCTTCCCCTTATGCCTCCCTTGAGCTTGTGCATTGGTAGAGTCTGACATCATAAGAGCTTCGTTCTTAGAAGTTTGGAGGACTCCCATTTGGACCAACTTTTCTCACTCCTATATTAGAGACTCGTCAAAGCCCCAAAGGGAAGGAATCTTCCAATTAGGAATGGAATCTCTTCTGGAATGGAAGGTAGAGATGTAGAGATAATACTCAGAACCAAGTTTGTTGAGTACCGAGAGAACAAGTTTCTCATTCTTCCTCTCTATTCCACACTTCTTACATTATAGTGTAAGAGACTTGAATTTAGTAAAAAATTGTTGTATGGTATCGAAACTGCTAGGATGCAATGATATAAGCTCGTTCTCTAGAATGTGTCCCCAAGGCTCATCTTTATTTCCAAACAATAATTTGAGCTTCTCCCAAGCTTCTTTGGGAATATTCAATCCCTCAAGATGAAAGAGGAGGTCTCTAGATATGTGAGCACAAAGGAAGGAAAAGGATTCATCCAACTAGTTCATGAACTTGTTTTTCTCAACAGGATGATGAGGTTCAGTCTCTCGGCCCATGGTCATCTTGTACAGGACAAGCTTGCGAAAGGAGACCTTCATATCTTCCCTCCAATCAACATAATTGAATGGTGTTAGGATATGAGGTAGGAAATATTTATTCTCCATTAATTCTCCTTTTAATAAGTTAATTTCTTCAATCAAGCTACATAGCACATGTAAGAAAACAATGCAAATACAAAAAAAATTCACACTATGCCAGAATCAAGCCTTCCATCTCGACATGTACCCTTTTTGATGGTTCGTCACGCCTGCACCACCACTCTAAATGAATCCAAAGTTAGCAAGGAACTCTTTGCTGGACTTCTGTGGAAACCCGGCTGCTTCTGGTGTACAATGGAGATCGGATAGACTCGAAGCTTTCTTGAGGAGGCTCTGATACCATATTAGATTTAATGTGACATTGATATTCAGGCATTGAGTGCCATTAGTTTTAATTATTATGCAACGTAAGGGAATGCATAATACCCACTAAACAAAACAAATCTCACAGGAAACAAACAAGTATTTCTCAGTATAATTACAATATAAACTTTATTAATCCCATCAGTATACAACAGTGTTACATAAAGTGGAATTTGAATCAGGTGGATATGATTCGAGTCTACCAACTCAATCTGACTGCATGGCTAACTAGAAGTGTCTAAATCACTATCGGAGCAAACTAGCTAAGCTCCAGTTGACTAATTCAGTCTCTCATTTAGTTATAATCAGTTAAACTAGTCTAATTGATGTGGTGGGTGAAAAGTAGGTGAGAATAGGCGCCTATCGACATGCACCCATGCAATACTAGTGCTAACTGAATATAACTGAAGCATAGCTCAACTTGACTAGTCACCAACTACCAACAACTGAAGTAGGTTGGTGTCGAAACTCCCAGTGGCTCCTAAATTGTAGGGATTGGTCTAGGAGGAAAATAAAATGATGCATGAATGTGCAATCAATTGTAGTTAGCCTCTATCTATGTTCCACAGAATATAGTTACTTCTACACGTGGCCCCATTAGGCCAAGTGGACCCAATGGTACTAGTGGACCCAATAATTACTAAATAGCTCCTAAGTTAGTAAAATATAATCTAATAGACTAGTTTGGACAAGGGAGGATTATAAATCCTAAGACCATTACATCATCATCATCGAGTCAGCATAGGGTATGCATAGCATAGGGTATGTATAAGAAATCATCCTCATATCATACACCATTAGTATCATTACTCATCATTGTTTCACAACCATTGTATAAAAAATTGTATGCATGATGTAGATGACCTTTGTTTGTGCATGTCAACTTCCAGACTTCATTGTTGTAGAGGACCCTAAAGAATCATCAAATCAGATTTTTTCAAACTCATACAAGCAGGTTGTAACCCTTACCAAGAAATTGCACATTTGGATTGTTTTGTGCATGCTGGTCAATCTTCAAAACTATGTAAATGTTGTAAGAATTTAAGCATGGTTCACACTTCATATTATAGAGTGGTCATGCTTCACAATTGTCATTAATCAAGGACTTTTGTTTAATTAGGGAAGTCATTGGTTATCACTTTTGTCAAGATTAATACTGTGTATGTTCTTTACATAGTGAAAATGCAAACAATGTGCATCAAACTCGAATTAAAGTCATTTTATTTGGAAGACCAAACTGTGTATGAGGTTTAGGAATAGTCCTAACCACATGTCAAATCTAGAACTAGTCACAATTCAGACTGTGTGTCCATAGTCAAATTAGGTCTGCAAAGTATTTAAAAATGGTCTGCTGCAAGTGTGGAAAGCCTCCAACACTATCCCAAGGAAAATTTTAACCTTCAAAATTCGGGTCTACTCCTCCAAACAAGCTAGTGCATACACCTCTGTTGTTGCTGGTCAGGAAATAATCTCATTCTACACCTTCTCCATAGTCAAGAATTCACTTGCCTTAGTTAGCAAACTCATATTTCTTCAACATAGTTGGATTATGGATTTCACCCTAATCAAGTGCAACATTGAACTTGTTGGAAGGTAGTTTTGACGAATATAAACTATGCAGCACCAAGTTTGATGTGCAAGATCGAAGATGATGCACAAGAACAAAGATGGAGCGCAAGGAGGGAAATTTGAGAAAGAGTTGGCTTGGTCATGATTTTATAGTAATTGGTCATATTTTTGTAGTTTTGGTCCAAGATAGTTAGGAATTTGATCAAAGTGGACCATTTTGTAAAAGGTGCAAGCCTATAAATAGAGATAGGAATGTAATGTTGAGATATCAATGGTATGCTATGTTATCTGAGCTTAGTTGAATTCAGAATGTCATTGTGTGATCTTCTGCAAAAGATTGATTTCTTTTTTTTCACAACTGTGAATATGTTTTTGGGAAACTTGTTTTGATGCCGAGTAATATGACATGACGCAGGTTGATGGAAACACTGTGTTTTTTTTCCTTTCTGCTTTTCCTGTGTTGAATGATGCAATGTGAATGATCACTACCGTAGTATGTTTGTTGTTTCTGAATGATGCAATTTTTTGTGTGTTTTAAATCATGTTATGGTGATTGATATATTTTTGAGTAACCATATTATTTTGATTTGAATATGTTGATGCGGTCTAATGGTTTATGATATGAATCTGTGATAGTAAACCCTTCTCTGTATCTCTCAAGTAATGTTGTGGTAGTTAGACAGTAGATGCAAAAACTTCTTTCTTACTATGGAAACATGGTTCTGACAGTTCTCCCTTGAACATCTCGGGTGAGACTTCAACTGCTTTGCAGGTGTTGCTAGACAAGGTAAAACCTATTTAGGCCGGTGCTCAGGGAGATCACTGAGTTAAGGGTGTTAAAAAATCATTAACCTTTGTTGACGGATCTGTGTTAATAAATGGTTCTGTTGTCGAGAACTAAACCCAAGTCTCTTGGGTGAGAGCCGAGTATCTTAACCAATTAGACTACAGACATGTCATAAGGTTCGCAATGGGTTTGCATGCAATCCATGTGTAAGCATGAAGGGACCCAAGAAAGAAGTGGTTAGACACTCAGTATAAGTTGACTGATGAAGAGTTGGCGGTGGTAATGGCGAATTGGCCTATGGAGTGGAGGGAGTCAGCTAGTGTAGAAGAAGTGTCAGATACCGCAGCGGGTCGTCCACCTGATGCTTCGGTGGATAAAGTATCATTGCACAAAAGATGTCAAGAGTCGCAAGAGGAATTGGAAAGGACTCTAACAGATTCATAGGCAGAAAGAATATATAAGGAGACAAGAACAAAGAAGAGACAAGAACAAGGTGAGGCAACCAATACAGGGATAATGGCAGATGAACAAGTGAACTGAATCATTGTGGCAATCACAATGGCAACAACTGCAAGTGAGACTCAATTGAGGCAACAGTCGATTCAGGGATTTTAAGAGGTAAAGTCACAACTAACATATTTAATTAATGCCATGCTAGAAATAATTCCCAAAGCCAATTTGTTGCAGTGGATGGGAGAGATTAGAACAGGGAAGAAAGTCAGGATTGTATCGATCCCTCCATGTGCATTAGAAACCCAGAGTGAGGAGGTTGATGCCTCACTGTAGTGATTTGAAACAATCACACTAGACGTGAATGAGTTATCCATGTCGACCTTGGTGTGGTTACAAAAGTTGGAAACTCAAGAGCTGGTCGACTATGAGTAGATTATCGACGATCACCTATTAAAACCGCAGGAGCAAGAATAGTCAACAAAGCAGGAGATTGCGAACTTAAAGAAGGAGCAGGAAAGGCTAGTTTTCGAGAAGGCACGATTGTGGGATGAAAGAGTACAATTGGAGAAGGAGCTTTCTTTTGCTTGTCAAGAAGTCCCAGAGATAGAAAATGACATGGATGCAAAAGCCAAAGCACAAAATCTAGGACAAGTCATTGCAGGATTCAAATGCGACCTTGAATACTTGCAGGCACTAGTAAACCTAGTCACACCTCCAGAGAAATCTGATGAGAGAAAAGGCGGCATTGAAGACACAACAACGCAGCTTGAGGAGATTGAGAAAGAGGCCAAGTTGATTACATATGCGACCACGCAAGTTTGGGGTAGCATGTTCTAGGATGAGCAGTTAGAAAAAATGAACACACAACTGAGAGAAGCGGAAGCAGAGCTAGATGCATTGTGGACATCACTCAAAGTGATTCCTTAGTTCGTACAAGTAATAAAGGTGAGGGAGTTAAAGGAACTGCAACAACACATAACCAAGGCATGAGAGCATCTACAGCATTACACAACTCAACTTGAGGAGTTCCAGGATATTGGCAAGCAGTTATCGTTGAAAGCAGTAAATGCATTTCAAGCGGTGCAGGAAAATCTAAGAGAGGTAACCACGAATATTGTCGAACATCCACTTGAATAGGATGTTGCAGAATGCATGGCGATCAGTGACAAGATGAAGGAGCAAGTAGAATAAGTCAAACAGAAGTATGTGAACTTCAAAATAAAAACAAGTGACTATATTATTTCTAGTTGGCCTGGCTCAAGGAAAGGGATAATTTTAGGGGCGAATTTTATCCTAGTGGGCTATTTTTCCATGTTTTTCTCCCAAAAAAGATTCACCATTTTTCATTTTTTGAAGCCCTGTTTTGCCCAATTTTGATGGGGTAAAATTTTTTCACCCTAAAAATCACCAAATTATTATATAAACGATATAAAATCCTTGGAAATTAAAATAGTTTTTGAAAAATATTGCCAATCATTTTACAGTTGGCGTTTTAAGAATTGGTAATATTCGCCAACATTTATACACTTTTAAATAAGTATGGTTCCTTAAAATCATCCCTGCTCAAGGGCAAGCCATAAGATTGTGTTGGGGGGCTATTGGAAAGCCGTTTTGATGAAGATAAGCCGCACAACACTAAGGGTGATGCACAATATTGAAGATGATGCACATGACCAAAGATGGTACGCAAGACAGGAAAGTCGAAAAGGAGTTGGTTTGGTCATGATTTTATAGTAATTGGTCATTGTCTTGTAGTTTTGGTCCAAGTTAGTTAGGAAGTTGATCACAGTGTAACATTTTGTAAAAGGCACAAGCCTATAAATAGAGATAGGAATGTAATGTTGAGATATTGATGGTATTCTATGTTATCTGAGCTTAGTTGAATTCAAAATGTGATTGTGTGATCTTCTGTGGAAGATTGAGTTCTATTTTGTCGCAACTACGAAGATGTTTTTGGGAAACCTATTTTGATGGAAACATTTTGTTTTATGTATTTGTACTTTTCCTATGTTGAATGATGCAATGTGAATGAATCGTTGCCATAGTATGTATGTTGTTCCTGAATGATGCGATGTTTCTGTGTTTTGAATCATGTTATGGTAATCGATCTATTTTTGAGTAATCGTATTATTGCGATCTGAATATGTTGATGCGATCTAATGGTTTATGATATGAATCTGTTATAGTAAACCCGTGTATAGATCTCTGAGGTAATGCTGTGATAGTTAAACACTAGATGCACAACCCTCATTCTTACTGTGGAAACGTGGTTTTGACAGTTCTCCCTCGAATATCTTGGCCAAGACTTCATCTTCTTCGTAGGTGTTGTTGGATGGGGTAAAACTTGTCTAGGTCGTGCTCAAGGAGATCCCTGAGTTAAGGGTGTTAATAGAGTGTGAACCCCTATCGATGGATTTGTATCACCAGAACTGCTGTAAACTATTTTCCAAAATCAGGATTTTTTTAAGATTTGCTAGAGCATTAAAAAGTAAAACATTAACAATAAATTACCAACAAAAAATGTTCTCCAACTATGGAAAATTCATGAGTTTAGGGCATCATTGCACCCATATCTCGGAGTGTTTGAGAGTTGTGTAAAGTCGGGACTCATGTGAAAATGTTGATATAACCCAATGAAAGTCCAAGAGTGGACTTCTCAACCTCCTCTACTGCTGCTACAACCAAAAACCAAACTGTTGTTGACTGCTCCTTCTATGCAATTTAGGACTGTGGAAACCCTCCAACAGTCACCTCTGAAATTCCGCAGGTGATTTTCCTCAGTCCACTTCACTAGCGAGCTACTTCACATTTCCATGGTTAGTTATCATTTGGAGTGTGAAATCTTGTGTTTAAATACACATCTATGTTTGCCCACTTCATTAAAATATGGCATACTTTAAGGTCAAAGGTAAAATGTATTTTTAGTATTTTATAATTTGAATTTTATTTTTGTTTTTATCTAAATCGCCCCGTTGCTATGTAAGCATTGTATAAAAGTTTTTTTCTTATGGCTTTAAGCCACATACAAGGTCTTCATCATGGGAGCTGCTTCAAGGTTTCTTAGTGGACCAAGCCAAGAGTCTTCAAGTGTAACATCAAGCCACATATGTTTCCAAAGGCCTTCATACCAAAATGTATGTGGGGGACAAGATATTCAATGCATCCTAGGTTTTGTAAGTCATTAAGTGTAATGTCTATATACACAACATATTCACTCCTCCTTGAAGGGTACAAGAATCACCATCAAGTGCAAATAAGTGTGTGGGTTCCTTCATCATGTCATCTAACCACATCGATTGCAAGTAATGGAATTCATGATCTTTACAAGGGCATGAAGTTCTCCATAAGGGGTTTCGAGTCTTCATGGGATTCTTAATCATACCAAGGACATGTTCATGGGATCCATAGCATTTCATAGACCATACAATTTCATCATCATCATACAAGAACTACATGACCCCAACGAAGGTTTAAATATCATCAGACCACTAAGTGTGGGTCAAACGACTTCTTCAGGGCTTCTTTATCAAGAAAGAGGCTTTATAGCATTCTTCCACCACCTCAACCACACCAGAAGATCTCCAAGGGTCAATATCCATCATGACATCACATGTGGGGTTTCCAAACATTCTCATGGGTTACCATGACACCATCAGAGCATGAATGACCATAGAATGGGTCATTAATGCTTCTCTAACCTATCTAGGGCTTTTGCATTGTCTCCAAGAGCTACAACACCATCTCCAGGGTCTCCAGCATCATCACTAGGGGATTCAACATCATCAACAGGGTGGTTCCTTTAAGATCTATCCTTGTGGGTACAATGACCTTGTCAACTAGGTACAAGGTGATTCAAGGCACAAACCCACTCTGTAAGGGGTCCAAGGCACTACAAGGGGGACTTGGTGGCATCAATGAAAACCTGTGGGGCCACTGTAAGTGTCCATGTTGGAATCAATGAAAATTTGATCAACATGTTTAGTTTCATATGCACAATTTGTTGGGTCCTTTTAGTTTTTGAACATCATCCAAGATGAAGTCTAATTCCAGGCTCCTAGGAGTCCCAACATATGCAAACTAAAACCTTTACAATTCACTCTCCAAACTCTAGTGGGGAAAGGATTAGGCTTAAGGAGACATTCAAAACTATGATATGATGTTATTAATTAGTATTAACATTTTTTTGCAAGTATGTGATATATTTGGGAAGCTATGTAGCTTTCACTAATGAAACTAGTTTTGTGGACATCTCCTAGGATTCAGATTTTGTCCTTCCCAAAGAGTAGGAGAGGGATATTAATTTCATGGTTTAGGAATGGAATCACAAGGTCATTATTTCAGGAGTCTATTAGAATTGAATTGAAGAGAAATTTTTAGAATAAGGCTGATTTATGCTCAATATTGCATGAAAATCTAGAGAAGGTCAAATTAAATAACAATAAGTTTGGTAAAAAAAATTCTAAATTCCACGCAAATTTCATAGAAGATTAATTACATTGTATAAAACAAAAATAAGTCAAAATAGATCTCATAGATATCTTAAGAGACATTCTCTATCATCAATACATCAATATAGTGAAATTGGAGACACTATTCACTAGAGAACTAGATAATTTTGATCTCTGGATTCTTAAATCCACTGGAACGATCCTAGATATGATAAATGACCTAAAAATAATCTCAAAGATCAAGATTGAATTTATTCATCCTCTGAATGGAAGCATTTGCACATCGCCTAGATTGACTAGAGGCACATCTCCAAAGTCTTGACTAGCACAATGCTCTTAGATCAATTCACAAACTCTCAAAAAATGGGATAGTGGTGCAGACACCTTGTTTTAAAGAATGGTGATTAATTGTTGATCAATTTAGAGAGGATAATGTGTCCTCATGGCTGGATAAATATTCCTTTCTTTCGTGCTTTACTTTCTTCCTTCTTGCTTTATCTTTTGCTTCTTTTTTCTCATGCTTTACTTTTTTCTTTAATTCTTTAGCTTTTTCTGCTTTTTCTATGATTTTCGCTATTTTTTCTTGTTTTCTATATTTATCCTTCTTTTTCTTTCCTTCCTTAGATTTTCCTTCTTTTCCTCTTCTTTTCACTGTTTTTTCCCGCTTTTCTGCTTTATTCTGCTTTCTTTCTTATCCTGCTTTATTCTTCTTTTTGCCTTATCCTACTTTATCATGCTTTACTTCCCTGGTCTTATTTCTTCTTTTATCCTTGCTTTCATAGTTTTATTCTCTTTTCTATTTTGTACCATATTTTCTTCTTTATTCTTTTTTTCCCATTTTTTTCTTGCCTTAAATTTTTTGTTCCTTATTTTCTCAACTTTCTTATATTTAATTGTGTGTGGCTTTCCTTCTTATGCAAGCTATCTTTTGGTCAAACTTTGCTCCAATGTTCCCTTGAGGATTATTTCTCCTTTTATTTCATAAATACAATATTAATTTCTGAATTTAACTCCTAATAAATGCCTCTTTAAACTCCACTCAATAATTTTGACATCTCCTAATTAATTAATAGTTTGAACGTTCAAAATTTAACCCAAGACATTTAATTTTCTTCTCCTCAACCCAAGGGATTGATTGGGTTAAGAGCTTGAAACCTGGATCATTCATGAGGGGACATGACAATCCTCCCCTCCCAATATTAGTTATCCCCAAAAAATTTCAAATGTTATTGATGTAAGATGTCTTCTCCTTCCCAATTGGCATCCTCACCAGGCAATCCTTCACATTGCACCAAGTACTCCTTAATGATTATGCTTCTTACCTTCTTTTGTCTAAATTCCAAGATCTTATTTGTAACCAAAACCAAGTTCCCTTCATCATTTAAGGGATGTAACTCTTTTGAAACTTTCACTTGCTTTTCTATTACCTTCTTCACATAAGACACATGAAAGATATTGTGAATCTTACCTCTTGGAATCAATTCTAGCTCATATGCCACCTCACCAACCTTCTTCAAGAATGTGTATGGGTCATATAAAATTGGCTAAAACTTATTTTATCCCTTAGGATTTAAAGAGGATTGTCTATATGTATGAAAACTCAAATAAACCATGTCTCCTTCTTAGAAGGTTCTCTCCACTCTTTGTTTGTCCTCAAACAATATCTGTCAGTTTTGTGCTGTCAACAAATTGTCCTTGAGAGTTTTGAGTATGTATTGACTCTCTTGGAGCCAATCCTTTACCTTATGTGTCTTACAATAACCAAATATAATATCAAAAAAATTAGGTGCATCATAACTATAAATAGCTTTGGATGGTGGCATTCCAATGTAAAGATGGAAAGTAGTATTATAGCATAATTCACCCAAATGAAGGCAAGTTGTCCATGACTTTTGTTGCCCAATAACATAGTTTCTTGGGTACCCTTCAAGCCACAAGTTCACTCTCTCTATTTAGCCATTAGTTTGTGGATGGTATCTTGTACTCATGTTAAAACTTTTCCCCACAAACTTGAATAGTTCTTGCCCAAAATTGCTAGTAAACTCGTTGTCTTGATCACCGATGATAGAATTTAGAATTCCATGGAGTTTGAAGACTTCTTTAATGAAAATTTCATCCACTTGGATCGATTGGTTGTGACAGCATATAAATGTTCATATTTGGTCAGCTTATCAATCACAACAAAAATACTATCTTTAGTAGAATTTTAAACTCCCTTTATAGATGTCATTAGTAAAGTTTTAAAGGAAAAAACAAAAATAAGCAACATTGGAAAGCAAAACTAACATGTAGGCATAATTAAGCTAAATGATACTCAAAAAAATCTAAACTAATATTTTTTGCACATTCTTCATGAAACAATATACAAGTAAAAGCATGATATAAAGAAAAAAGAATTCCTTTTGTATTAAATGTTTATATAGGGAGCAGATCCACCTCGACGAGTACAATTGAAACGACCCCTATATCTATTTGAGGGAAGGTCCATTGGTCTCTATTACAACTTATTTTACTACACATGGTAGATCACACATTTATGGCCTTCCCTATCCCTCTGCAGACTCTTTGGACCCCATGGACTATTTTTGTACCTTTGATGTTTCCATGATTATCCCTAAAAACACATGTTATTTGCCATACGTGACTTTTTAACCCTTTCTCGTGTATATACACGGATATAACCCTTAAACCCATGTACATTGGGATGTGTGCAAAATGCCAAAGATTTTTGGAGTTTTTCTTGATGTGGATCCAAGTCACTTGTCTCTTGGCCTTCCATATGCCTTGAGATCACTCGGACTTGACCCTCCATTACACCATTGAAGCACTATATAAGGAACCCTTTGGATACATTAAAAGGAGAGGAATTGAAGAGGAAGAAAACTATAGTCCATTGTTGCCGTAGCTTGTACTTGAGTCTACGTCCCTTTGTCCCTTGGAGCACTTGGTGTTCTTCCCATGCTTGCCTTTGCTTGTGAGCTTGCTATCAAGAGATGGAGGATTGAGGTGGTGGAGGCCCAGGTGGAGAACTCAGTTTCTCTGGTTTGTAGACGTGCTGACAAAGGTTGTCATTCATGTAATCTTTGATTTATATTAATAGAAATATCTTTTCCTATCCAATGATGTGCATTCAAATGAATATTTAATCCATGTATGCTTTGAATTGCTTATACATTATTGATTATATATGCTAGAGTAGTTCCAACACCATTATATAGCATGCTTGTCTTGTTTGTTGATTGTTGAGAGAGCAAATTGTTAACACAAGTGGGATTGAAAAAGCTCAATGGGGATCTACATCAACCATCCAGAATAAGGTATGTTTCGATATCCTTTAGTGTTAGATGTTTTATTTCTCTTTCATATTGGGAAGGGATTGATTTTTGCAGTTACTCTGTCTATTGTGGTACATCCCAAGCCATAGGAAGTTTTCTCCGCAGTAGAATTGGAGACCATAATGGGGAGTTCCTAGTCATTTCCTTTGGGGGTTTTATTGGCATTCAATGTTCTTGAATTGCTCTAATTTCTCTGTTTCTCAGTCGGGTCTGGGGGCATGTTCGCCTAGTAGTGTCTAATAGGAGTAAATTTTGTCTCAACTTGTCTGTTTGCCTTCTTTTTCATCTCGTTTTCTTCCTATACGTGGGTTTTCCCTTCACAATCGTGTGTACATGCGGGTTTTCCTAGAATAGCCGTGTATATACGCGGATTTTCTGCAAACAGTTGCGTATGCCTTGATTTTTTCCTTTTTGGGGAAGATTATGTGTTGCCAGGTGAGTTTGGATGATTTCTGAGTCTTCTTGGATGTTTCTGGAGTCTGTATACACCTTTGTTTCTGACCAGAGACACCTTTTAGTTTAAAATTTTTGAAAATGTTCTTGTCATTTCATTTTCTATTTTTTGTTTTGGGATTAGTGCATTAGGTCTCTTTTACCTTGGTGCTTTTCTTGGGTGTTGTCTGATAGTGCTTGCAGATTTTGGGGGTTGTAGAGTCATACTTTTTCTTTTTATCTCATTTAATTCAAAAAATACAAAAAACATTTGCTTTTTGCATCATTTTGCATTGTTTGCATTTTTGCATTTACATGGTACTTGCATTAGGTTTGCTTGGAGAGTATTAGTCATATTTTCATATAGGAATGATTGCATATTCATTTGAAATTTTTTTTGCACTTCACGTAGTAGCATACCCCGTTTTTCATTTGACACAACGCATTTGCATTGATTGTTAGGTGTGCATTTTACTTCTTTTTGTGTCATAACATCATTAGTTGCATGACCATTTTCCCTTTTGAGTAATAAGCCAATTAAAATCAATGAATAATAAAATGAATTACACTCTTTTCTTTTATAGGGTGCACCAACAAGATTAGGTTTTAGGGTATTGGAATAGTTCATTGTGAGTAAATTCTCCAAGACCACTAAACAAAACATTTATGTGTCTATCCAGGTGAGAGTGTGAAATTCCTTTATATAATTAGTGTTTCTCAGGATCCTCCTCTTACAAGGGAGTTAAGCACGAGGCAGTGTGAGTGGTTATGATTGGGATGACCCCTGGTTGTAACTGAGTAGCACTGAAGATATTTCTAGGATTGTATTCGTATATGGGGGCTCTTTCAAGAGTTTTGGGGTTTGATACCCTACCCATACGGTCAATCCTTCCTGCGACAGTCCGCCCGAGCATTGATTATATTGAGCTGACCTTAGTTTCCTTACCTAGGTTATTGAGGGGGTACTTCACAGAGGTTATTTTGTAGGCATCCTGGCCAGGTAGGGGTCGGACAGCACAGTCGCTATATGCGTTGAAGTCGAGGGCCACTATAATTGGTTACAAACCTTTGCTTGTTGTGTATGGGAGTCTCAAGCCTCTCCTAGGTGAGACATACCTGCTTCATTTGGGAGCTCACATATCCTACCCTTGTTTGATTGCGATTTGGATTTACATTCTATAGGTGTATGCTCTATGCACGCTAGTTTTCCTAGGGTTTGTGTAATTAGATAGAGTCTTTTCATTTTTTGAGTCATTGTGGATTCAAGTGTAGCACTTCGTCATTCTCATTGTTTAGCAGGACTTTTGCCTTCCACGTCTCCTCCTCCTTTGGGAGAGAGAAATAGACAGTCTGGGTGGATGAATTCTCACTTTGATTCACACATGATGGGAGATCACGAGGATGATATTCCTGAGATGTCCTCTCCACCTCATGAGGTTGGGGATGAAGATCCTACTCCCGTATATGATCCTTCACCAGAAATTTCTTCACATTCTGGTTATGATCCCTCATTCATAGGTCGTCGGTATTGGCTACCAGGCAACGAGACTCATTATGAACCCACAAGCACTAATCATGTTCGTTATGGCATGTCTGATATCCCTGCACCCGATTCGGCACATCATGTTCGGTCAGAAGTTGACCCTAGCACTATGCTTGGGGGCACTCCTATTCCTTTCCATGCGGAGAGATTTGGGAGCACTAGTCACATTGCACCTTCCATCCCAGTGGTGGAAGCAACCTCACATGTCCGTCCTAGACCTAGTGTTAGTAATCATATGCGGATACCAGAACCAAAACGAGTGACCATTGGGAACACCACTTACATCCCTTCACATGTCCCTTCATCCTTGAGCCCTACTCCTTAGAATGCATTTTTTACTACCCTTCCTCCCCCTCATTCACATGGTCCTTCGGGCTAGAATATCGCTACTAGCCATGTTCTTATTGCGATTGCTCGCACGGTAGTATCTCAGATTCAAGTGCCTCCTGTTGTGTCGGGAGGTCATATCCATGTTTCTAGATCGTCTCATGGTCCATCTCAAGGATTTCCCCATATCCCTAACTATGGGCATTCTCATGGGACACCTTATGGAGCTTCTCATGGACAGTCTTATGGACAGCAGTATGGACAGAACTATCAACCCTATGGGTATGGGTATCAACAACCTGCTCACTCTTCCAATTATGGCTTTGTAGCACTGCATAATCAAGGTGGCAGGTGATTCCATGAAGATGGGTAACACTTTTTGGCCAAATTTGGCGATGAAAACCTAATTTTTTACTCATGTGCTAGATAGAAGCCCTCAAAACGCATATATGCCATGTGAATTTTGACTTGCAGTAAAAAAACAAATTGTAGAATATTATGTTGGCTTCATAATGATATTTTTTTTAAAATATTCCGATGTCATTTAATGTGTGAATTTTTTCATTTAATGAACTGTGTGACCTTAAAAATTTGAAGAAGCTAATAAGTGGCTTGTGTCCACGTAGAGTAATTCAATCTTGCATTAATAATTTAAAATATATATATATATATATATGAGCATGATCTACATAGAATGCAGTGTGATGTGCATATTTTTTTGTTAATTTTTTTTCGCATTATACAATTATTTATTATTTTTCGAAAGTGACCACATTCGATTTCAGCATCATTTTAAACACATATTTGTCCATGTAAAGCAATTTTTTCTATTTTTTCAAAAATTGAAAAACCAAAGATACCCTTTTGAAGAGGACACGTCGATATGTGACGTGTGCATTTTAAAGTATTTTTTGGCGGTGTATTTTTAACTCTGCGGATTTTTCTTCGAGCTGCTTCGAAGTTGCAGTGTGGTTTTCTAAGTATAAGTTTTAGAAGTAATTAAAAAATAAATTTCATATGAATGCCAAAATGTGTGTATGATACCTCAATGGATAGAAGATTCATTGGTGAATTTATCGGTATCAACTTTGCTCAGTTATGTGCTAGGAATGGCAGGGTGTACACCTCTGCAAGGCACATAAAATTTTTCATTTGTTTGAATATGGGCTAAGTCTCTTTTCTTAAGCCCTCGACCGAGGTATTTAAATACCTCGGTCGAGGTCCTAGTCATGTAAACTCCTTTGGAGCAAAAGCCCGGGAGTGAATTCAAACATTAATGACACTCCAAATACACATCCAACCATCTTTCCCACCCGAATTTTTGATGAAACTCTATATAAACATAATTCATACTAAGCTAACTCTATCCTTCAAAATTGCCTAATTTCTTTGAAAAAATGTTTGTTTTGTAATACAAATTTAGCATTGTAGATTGTTTTGCAGGTATCAATTTGGATTGTTGATCAATCACAATGGGAAGCAACCAACGTCGAACAAGAAGAAATGAAAGAAATCAAAACAAAATTGAAGAGAAAAGAGAGAAAGATAAAGAAAGGAAGAGGAGAAAAAAAACAATCTTGAGAGAAGAAGAAATTCCAAATGAAGCTATGATGGAGGAAGCAAATCCCATTGATATAGGTATAATTTCAAAGTTATGCAATTTGATTTTCATGTTCATAGTTTACAAATTGATAGATTTCATAGTTTACAATTTGATAGTTGATAAATTTCATAGTTTACAATTTCATAAATTTCATATTCATGTAAATTTCAATTCCATAGTGTTAGA
>LPNX010581784.1:35008-59887 GCA_001517045.1 Pseudotsuga menziesii | reverse complement strand
AGGGGTGTGAAAAAGGAAAATGAACATGATCGAAACTTAGCATGTATACTTTGCTTAGATGACTTGTGTTTAAACTATTGCCACTTGTCAAACCTGGTAGTTGAGCAAGAAACCAATATATTAAATAAAAAATTGGTTATAGGGGTGTGTAAAAGGAAAATGAACATGATCGAAAGTTAGCAGTCAACATATTTAAAAAACTATTACAAGTGTGGGAAAATTGAATGGAAGGATCAACAAAGGATCCTTGGTCATGCTAACTCCACACCACTTTCGTCGTACCCGTCTACAACCAAGCTGACAACAAGTTTTTCCAAGCCACTGTGTTTTCTGCCAATGACCCTAATGAGGGGTGCATACAACCCCTGGTCCTCGTCTTTCCTACTGTAGGAGGAGCAAGTCGATAAGGAGCAAGTCGATAAGTCAACTTGAACGAGAGCGTACTTAGTCGATCAGCCGACTAAGTCGGTCGGTTGACTAAACTAGAGATTAGGTCGGCCACCTAAGGTTGTGTCGGTTCATCGAACCGACATGTATTTATTTTGTAACCGTTTTGTAATCATAAATATAAGGCTGTTGAGCCAGATGAGAACTCAGTTCAATTCTCTATGTTGTATGGACTCATTCATGTAATATAATCTGTTAATTCACCTACTTGTTCTTGTCTCTTGTCTCTATTTTATATGTATGTTTTAGTATGTATTATTGGTAACCTTATGTGATCTGTGAGATTACAACATTGGTTCCATTGCCGGTAGTACATGTATGAAATGTATGCAAATAGATGATACCAGAGCAGGAGATTAAGGACTGGTGGGAACGTAAAGCTGCAAATTATTTGCAGAATTACGCACAAAGGAACAGATTAACAATCACACAAGCAAAAGAATGATTCTTCACATAAACACATGAAAAGTTTGTAGAATCAGTGCCCCAACTTCTGAAGAAACTCTTGGATGAGAAAGCCGGAGGGGACTAATGAACAACAGTTGCTGGAAAAAATGATTCGAGGAGGTAGAACAAACTTGTCGGAGTGGTTCGAGAAAATCGTCGATGACTTCTGTGAGGAGCAAGCAGTCGAAGAAAGAACTTCGGTGGAAACCGTTAAGGAGAAATTTTACACAGACCTCACCGAACAATTTATGTGCTCCTTACCGACCTTGTTGTTCAAATTCCTGATCAAGAAGGGAGTAGGACATATTGTCGAACCTCGTCCATCACTTCACAAACTTCCATCAAACTCTAACTGGGCGGAATGGCAGAAGAAGTGGGAAAAATTCATTGTAGAAAGGGAATGGGAATACTTCCTAAGCAAATAGACCGAACTATCCGGGTTTTCTAAAAGCGTCGGGTAGGCTATGGGGGGTTAGCTAGTCATATGTCGAGATAAAGTAGAGTGGATTCTAGTCGACTAGAAACAGATACCATTCACCAGTAATGAGAATTTGACCAAAAGGGAAATCAAGAGAATAGTATCACACAATGGTATGTCGAACATTCAAAAAATATAGAGGGAGGAGAGACAACAAAGGAGGGAAGTAAGAAGAAAAAGAGCCTTAGCACTGCATAGAGGAAGGAGTCCTAGGGCGACTGACGAAGAAGCGAATATGCCAGAGTAAGGTCATAACCGACATGAAGAAGGCATGGAAAAAGAGGTGTCCCCTATGGAGGAAGAATTGTGGATAGAGCAGCAAGAAGCTCTCCAATTGAGAGCTCCCCATGTAGGAACAACTCTCTCTTCGTTGAATCCGTGTACCCGAATACAGACTATTGTCGAAGAGGACCTCCGACTACGAGCTGGTGACTTTGGTATATGGAGTCGACTAGATGACAAGACATACACTGGATGACACCTCATTATCCGTCGACTGGAGGAAGAAAATTGGGTTACCTTTCAAGCGGTACCCTCCAACCAAAGTATCCACTTACTCTTACCGACACATGAAGGAGCACCACCCCCGCCAAATACATCTTTGGAAGAAATAGAACATTCAAAACTATGGACAAATAGTTACAGTGGGCCATCAATAGCAGAAGTCAACATCAACTAACTGCCAGTCGAAAAAGAATCGATAACCGACAAGAACGAAAGTTTCGTCGACCATAGTCCCACAGAGATGAATAAACCAATAACCCCACCACCCCCACCCCCGCCACCTCCTGAGAGAAGTGACAGTGATTTCAACATGGGTCACGGATCAGCTCACATTCCTCTATATGACGGGGATGAGGACCCCAGAAGAAACTGGTTCGTTTGCGAGTCGACTTGGGAGGCCAACTAAGTTACAGACAAAGATAGACAAATGACAGAGTTCATCGGTGCCTTGAGGAAAAAGGCATTGACTTGGTATATGACCTTTTCGGAAAGACAACCTAGAGCAACCAAAGCCAAGATCAAGGCACCATTTCTATCATTTTTCAAAATTCCAGATGCCAAACACCTGGTAGTGAAAAAACTGAAAACAACATCATAGAAGCCAGGGCAAACTGTCCGCAACTATGATAAGCATTGGAAAGACCTTCTGAGCTAGTTGGACTATGTTATAGATGAAAAATTACTAATCCAGTGGTTTCTTGCAGGGTTATCTCAGAAATTCTGCTGACACATTAGTCTGAAAACATTCAAATCTTACGAAGATGTGCTCACAAAATATCTCCAAGTGGAGATGGATGAGGACATACCCTCTTACTCCACTAATCATAGATTAGAAGAAAAGTTGGAGAGTGTACAAAATTGTTTAAAGGAGTTAAACCTCAAGAGTCAGGAGATCTGGTGCACCAAGTGCTCGACGACCGGCCACTCCAAAGACAATTGTCGACAAGAATACAGCTGACAGGACGTTCTATTCGTACAGACGAAATCTTTTTGCGACATTTTCCAGTGTTAAGATATTTAAACACTTAGGAGTTAGTTAAGATCAACTTGTATAATATATCCGTTAGGTAAAAGTGTGTTTCTTTAGTATGGATTTGTAAATATTCTAATCCGACGATCACGATATGTTCTAGACATAGAGTGATCTAATGGTTCAACTTCTCTTAGATCATACCTACCATTGATCTGTGGCTTAGCACTCAATTGGTCTATGATCTCTATTTAAAGATAATAGAGGGTCCTTGGCTAGTTGATCGATTATGAGAAGCTCATATGTAACTTTCTTTCTTTTTCATAATAAATTGCTCCAAGTAGCTATTTGGCTGTGGCCGTGGACTGTTTCCCTCTCGAGGGTTTTAACCACGTGACAAACATTGGTGTGTTGATATGTGATCTATTTGTGTGAAGTGGTTGCTGAAGGTGTTCAGTATTTTAGGAGTACCCTATGTACCCGAACATCATATCAGAGCTTTTATGAAGAGCCGCTTTCGGTTTTGATCAAGATCTGGAACCGGTGTTGCTGAAACTTTGAAGGGTTTCTGGTTCTGGATTTTTTGTGCATTTTTGGCCAGTGAGATCTATTCCATTACATCCGGAGTGATGTATCTATTGGGAAATAGTTTTTGTTTCACTGAAAACCATTTCCGTTTGCTCTAGAAACACCCATTTCGGAAAATCTGAAGGTATAATGTTACAGTGATGGATTTTTTTTAAAATCTCTCATACTTTATCAGTTTATTATTAGACCTTTTATGTTTTAGTCTCGGACTATTGTTTTCCCTGACTGTGTATGCTCTTTGCCATGCACCTTGCGCGATCGCGGTGAATTAGAAACAGTAAGGGAAAGTTTTTTTTCTTGTCTTCTCGGCTACGTATGCTCTTTACCACGCACCTTGTGCAATCACGGCAAATCAGAAACAACGAGAAAACTTGAAAACGTAGACTTTCTGGGTAAGCTAACCAAGATCTAACCCCATTGTGTGGATTTGTTTTGTTTTGTTTTTGTTTTTCATTTTTTTTTGTGATTTGTAGGAAAAGAAAGCAAGCACGGAAAATGAGAGAGAAGAGTAAAAAAAAAATAAAAAACCCCTTCCTCTTTCCATACTTTTACGTACATTTTAAACTTAGCTCACTTGGTCCAAAGTTGCTTTACACCTTGATAAGTCTTGAATTCAAGTCTTATCAAGCTACTTTTTAGTGCATGCAATTTATATTTTCAAGTTACTTTATTGTAAAAGTGCATCTCACATAAATAAAATAAAATAAAAGTGAGTCATTTAAGTCTTTTAATTTATTGTCGTGCTATTTAAAAGTCACATTATTGTAAAAGTGAACATCACTTATTCTACAAAAGTGATTCACTTCAAAGCAACTTTATTGTAAAATTGATTGTCAAAGGTTGATTTTGGGAAGAGGGGGTTTCTTTTTTTTAGTTGGTTAAGTTAATATCTGCCACGTCACTATTGGGGACATCTTCAACATTTTCTTTGATCAAGCATAACTTCATCATCTGGAATCAGTTTTAAGTGCCGTTTTTTTTAAATCGCATATTTTTTTGAGCTCTTTGCATCCAGATAGTTAGTTTCTAATTTTTCAGCCATTATTTTATAGTATGTCCACCCTTTTTGATATTATACTTACAAGTTCTAACTATTTCTCATGGAAATCTCATATGGAGGATGTTCTGCGAAGTAGGGGACTTTTTAGGATAACCTCAAGGAAAGAAACAGAACCCACTGATGATGATAAGAAAATTAAATGGGCAAATCGATGTGATGAAGCTCGTGGATTGATTGGGATGTCAATCTCTATTGATTTGTGATTCCACATATCTGAAATTGATGAACCTGATAAAGCTTGGGAAAAGTTGGAATCTGTGTTTGGTAAACACAATGAAATTTGGGGTCATCAACTCGAGAATGAGTTGATTTCCTTGAATCCAAATGATTTTTCATGCATTCAAGACTATTTATATAAGTATAAAACTCTTACACTCTTATGTGTAGAATGCAGGATTAAGAAATAAGACAAACAATGTATTTATCATATTCTTTCCAAACTTGGACCTGCATATTCTATTTTTGTATCTACATTCTACTCCATGAAAGAATCATTGACTGTAGCTAGCTATCGAGAGCCTAGTATTGAATCCTTTTGTGATTCCTTAATTAGAGAGCAAGATAAGCTCATTCATCTTGGAATAATTAACAATGCAGATACATCTGGGAAAGCCTTATTGTCCCAACAGAAAGAAAAGTCCAAGCCTCCCAAGAAAAAGAATTTTTGCAATAATAAGCAAAACAAAAAGGGTCCCAAACCCTCTCAGTCAGCTCCTTCTTTAAAAAATGACAAATGATCCAAGCAAAAAGGAAAGAAGACTGAGTGTCATTGTAATTTTTGTGGGAAAGATAATCATGATGAATCTAAGTGTTTTAAGAAGATGGAAGCCTTGGAAGCAGCAATGAAGAAGCACCACATCAGTCTAGATTTGTCTTTAGAATCTACCTCTCATGGACATGCACTTTGTGCTTCTGGCTACTCTTATACTGCATCTTCTTCTTCTACTTCAATTGAATGGCTCATTGATTCTGAAGCATCTTATCATATGGCTAAGGATAAAGCTATCTTTTCTACTATGCATGAATGTAACACCAAAAAAATATTTGTTGGTGGTGATAGATCTCTAAGTGTTGTAGGATTTGGAACAGTTCCAGTAGAAAATGGTCATTTCAGTAATATACTCCGTGTTCCAAAACTTTCCTGCAATTTGTTATCAGTCTATCAAATTACTCATTCAGGTGAAGGTAAAATTGCGACGTTTACAACCCACCAAGTTGTAATCAAGGATTTTAAAAATCCTCAAAATGTCCTTGCTACTAGAACTGTTGATGATATTACCAGGTTGTACAAATTTAACAACTTTGGGTCATCACCTTTTCCTTTAATTTTTGTTGCTCATAGTGATAACTTGAGCAAACTTTGGCATGAATGATTTGGTCACTTAAATTATCGCTCATTGCAACAACTATGTAAAGACAATATGGTGACTGGTCTTCCACTGGTATCTTGCAAGGATGGTGTTTGTTCTAGTTGTGTACTCGAAAAACATCATCGGGACAGTTTTGACAAATGTGACTCTTGGCATGCCTCGGTTCCCTTGGAGCCTGTGCATAGTGACTTGTGTCATCCTCTTCCATCTGCTTCCTTTTCTGGTTTCAAATATTCCTTAACTTTCATTAATGACTACTCTAGATGCACTTGGGTTTACTTCCTAAAACTTAAGAGCGAAGTATTTAACATGTTCTTGGCCTACAAAGCCCTTGTTGAAAAACAATCTGGTCATCAAATTATTAAGTTAAGATCTGAAAATGGAGGAGAATATGTTAACAAAAAGTTCACTAATTTTTGCACTGAACAAGGAATCCAACAACAACACACTGTTCCATATACACCACAACAAAATGGTGTAGCTAAATAGAAGAACCACACTTTAAAAGAAATGGCAAATTGTATGATCCAATCTAAAGGTCTAAGTCTTCAATATTGGGTCAAGGCCATAAATTGTGCAAATTACATAGTTAATCACACACCCACTAAAGTTTTACAGGGTATAACACCGGAAGAAGCATGGAGTAAAATTAAACTAGATGTAAGTCACTTTCGTGTATTTGGTTGTGAAGCATGGGCTCACATTCCGGATGAAAAACGGAAAGCATTGTAGCCTAAAAGTGAAAAGTGCATATTTGTTGGATATTCTGAAGATGTAAAAGGTTATATACTTCTTCAGCCACATTCTCATGATATAATCATTAGAAGAGATGTTAAATTTGATGAAAATATCTTGGCTTGTGAGCCTAACTTGGTGGGTGTGCCATATTTGGCCTGCGATCCTGATTCAGTGATTGTGCCTTCTTCTTCTTCTTCTTCCATCTTCCTTGACAGGTTTCCAACTCTAGTTTCTGATGATGACAGTGAGGATGAAAATTCACCTTCGCCTGCTCATGTTCCTCCAATTGCACCAGCACCAATACTTCCTCGATGGGTCCGTTCAACATGTGAAGCAGCTGGTGATCTTGCCGGTGATCCTAGAGATCAATGTCAAACACGTTCTCAGTTTCAGTGAGCCTCTTCTCTTTTGGCTCAAGTTTCCAAGAATCATGATCCAGAAACTTTTGCAGAAGCTTCAGGAAATCCAGATTGGGATGCAGCTATGGATGAAGAATATCATTCCTTCATGGCAAACGATACTTGGGATCTTGTTCCTCTTCCAAAAGGAAGAAAACTTGTTAGATGTAAATGGATATACAGAACTAAGTATGCATCAAATGGAAGTGTTGAAAGACTGAAGGCAACGTTAGTTGCCAAATTTTTTTCCCAAGTTGAAGGGATTGACTACAATGAAACCTTTGCCCCTGTAGAAAAAATGAACTCCATCCGCCTTGTTCTTTCCCTTCCAGCCTTACATAACTGGGAAGTCCATCAAATGGATGTCAATTCTGCCTTCTTACATGGTGATTTACATGAGGAAATTTACATGGAACAACCTCCTGGATATGTTCATAATAACTCTAGACTTGTTTGTCTCCTTAAGAAATCCTTATATGGCCTTAAGCAAGCTCCTAGAGATTGGTATGCCAAAATGGATAGCTTTCTCCTTGACACTGGTTTTTCTAGATGAAATTCTGACCCTAATGTCTATACCAAGAAAGTAGGAAACTATCTCATCATCTTGTTCTTTCTGTTGATGATCTTATCCTTACTGGTCGTGACCCTAAACTTATAACCCATGTGAAATCTAGTCTTAAGCAAAAATTTTGAAATGTCAGACTTAGGACATTTGCATTATTTTCTTGGGCTCCAAGTCTTGCAAACCAAAGAAGAAATCTTTCTTTCCCAGTCTAAGTATGCTTGTGACCTTCTTCGTCGCTTCCACATGGAAGATTGTAAACCAGCCCCTTCTCCCTTCCAGTCTAGAGTCAAACTTTTTGCCACTTGTACTTCCCCTGAAGTAGATGCCACCTTGTATCATCAGCTTGTTGGTAGTGTTTTATACTTGACTCATTCCCATCCTGACCTTTCCTTTTCCATTGGTCGTGTTTCCTGTTATATGCAAACTCCTCATGAAAGTAACTGGAAAGCAGAAAAAAGAATACTTCAATATATTCAAGGTATAATTTAGTTTGGGATTCATTACAGTACAGGGGGAAACCTTTGTTGGTTGGTTTCACTGATTCAAATTGGGCCAACGATCCTGATGATCGAAAGTCTACTGCAAGTTATGTTTTCAGTATGGGATCTGGACCTGTCACTTGGGCTTGTAAGAAACAACAAGCTCTTTCTCTTTCTTCAGTAGAAGCAGAATATCGAGCTGTAGTTAATGCCAGTTAGGAAGCTTTATGGCTTTGACAGATCCTTTCAAAGTTTGTATTCGAGCAGCAGCAGCCTACTCCACTTTGGTGTGACAATCAAAGTGCCATCAAGCTTGCTAAATATTGAGTTCTACATCAGCACAGCAAACAAATTGAGCTACACATGCACTTCATTAGAAATCTTGTTTATGATCGTGTTATTGAAGTGATCTATTTCCCTATAGATGATCAAGTTGCAGACATCTTCACCAAGTCTCTTATAGAAGAGAAGTTTTCTAAACTTCGATCTATGTTAGGAGTTCAGGAATGTGTCCTTAAGGGGGGATAGGCTCTAATGCCTCTTTCCTTCTCCTAATAGTGTCACTTTTGTAAATCCTTCAACCCTATCCCAAATTGTTATTAAGGGGGCATGTTAGGATATTTAGACACTTAGGAGTTAGTTAAGATCAACTTGTGTAATATATCCGTTAGGTAAAAGTGTGTTTCTTTAGTATGCATTAGTATACATTTGTAAATATTCTAATCCGACGGTCACGATATGTTCTAGACATAGAGTGATCTGATGTCTCAACTTCTCTTAGATCATACCTACCATTGATCCATGGATTAACACCCGATTGGTCTATGATATCTATTTAAAGAGCATAGAGGGTCCTTGGCTAGTTGATCGATTATGAGAAGCTCACATGTAACTTTCTTTCTTTTGCATAATAAATTGCTCCAAGTAGCTATTTGGCTAGGGCCGTGGACTGTTTCCCTCTCGAGGGTTTTAACCACATGACAAACATCGGTGTGTTGATCTGTGATCTATTTGTGTGAAATGGTTGCTGAAGGTGTTCAGTATTTTGGGAGTACCCTATGTACCCGAACAGCCAGGAGCATGGGGATCACTCAACAAAAGATTCACGTCCAACATGAAGAATGATAAGGAATCCTGGTGTGCAATCTATGAAACCAAAAATCATAACATGACCGACTACCATTTGAACCTGAAGAACTGACAAAATTATCATGCACTCTACCAAACCAAGGAAGTTGCGCAACATAATGAGCAAAACAACTTACCAAATTATTAGAACAGTCAGAGATATGAAGGCTGGAGATACAAGTGCCGGTATGACAATCGACGTGGAGGCTAGGGAGGAAGAGGTCAATTCCCCGAGAATCGTGACAAATGACCACGTCAACCCATCCAGTGCTTTACATGTTATAAGGAGGGACATCAGTATGCAAACTATCCATATAAAGACAGAACTAACCTCAAATTTTATACTCATTGTGGAGTAGGGGATCACTCACTAGAGGATTGCCATACCATGTTGGAAAAAATAAATACGAAGAAAAATGTTAATGTCTTGTTGTGTGTGCAAAAAAATGATGTAATAAACACAAAAAATTTGCATATTGTAACTCGACAAGGAACAAAAATAGGAAGTGATAACCCAAGAATCAGCAAAATAAAAGAGAAAAATGTCTATCTTGATCCACTTAAAGAAAAAAAAACATACAAAGAAGCAACCAATGTATTCAAAGAAATTGCACGATAAGAACAAGCTCACGACACTCGACATAACACAATAAATGAATTAATATAGCTCGTACAAAAAGACAACTCAGTATCTCAGTTCATCGACTTACTATATGAAATAAAACATAACAACTCCGACAAACAAACAAAGAACATTTGCAGCTTAAATAAAAAAGATAAAGGATATGCCGACCCACTTGTCAACTTGGAAATCAAAGGATACCATGTCTAACAAGTAGTGCTCGACTTTGGATCACAAGTAAACATCATGACTCGTGACGCTTGGGAACAAATGGGAAGGCCTCGACTCTATGAGTCAGGAATTTACCTGAAACTAGCCGACCAGGGCCTAATTGAACGTATTGGAGTCTGGAAAAATGTTGACACAACTATAAAATGAATCTCGACCAAGGTCGACTTCGAAATTATTGACCCTAAGGAAGGATCCAGTTCCTTCCCAGCGTTAGTAGGTTGACCTTGGGGTAGAAAGATGAAAGCATCGATATCCCTAGACAAGAAGAGAATCAAATTAAAACAAAATGGACAAAAGGTCATTGTACCCATTCATCCATCTCAAGGAGAACCTTGGACTGAACCTATCGATGACGAAGTCGACATCTGACAAATCTACCAAATTCAAAACAATGCAGATTATATAGAACCGAATATCCATGGAGAACTTCATTTAGGCAACCAAGACTCAGTTGGTTATAATTCAGATGCGGAATTATATGATTGGGATATTGAGAACTATGAAACACAAGTAAGAGGGTGTTGGACTATTCAAAAAGTGTAGAAAAAGCCCACCCAACAGTGCTTCATAGTGTCCATTGTCTCAAAAATATTTGAGAAGAAAATTAGGGAATACCCTACCTTATAACCTACCAATGTAAATACTACACAAATAACAAGATACAAGGAAAGGG
The DNA here is from genome assembly GCA_001517045.1 of Pseudotsuga menziesii. Classification (NCBI taxonomy): domain Eukaryota; kingdom Viridiplantae; phylum Streptophyta; class Pinopsida; order Pinales; family Pinaceae; genus Pseudotsuga; species Pseudotsuga menziesii. The sequence continues at coordinate 49,189 of LPNX010581784.1, read as the reverse complement.
AATCACCAGCCATGCATGTAGAACAAGTTTCCAAAAATATTGGTGAACAAGGCCAACTTCAAAGCCTAGTAGAAACTTTTACAGGACAAGCTACTTGATGGTCGGATACACATCAGACAAGACTACATTTAGAAAATGAAAATACAGAAGGAAAAAGCTTTAGATGGAAATCAAACCATGTCAAAACGACCAAACCTATTTGTACAATCCTTAAAGTGGAAACAACCGACAGACATGATACCGACATAATGACTGCAGCTGACTTCCCTGCCACATTCTCATAGTTTAAGGAAGGAAGTTGACCGATCAATGAAGCCAAAGCACCAGAGTGGCTAGATGCTAAAGTCAAAACTAGAGAATTCAACATCTCAAATAATGATCGACCAAAAATGGCAAAGATTGGTGACTACTGGAGTGAAGAGTAGACCACAGAAATAGTGAAATTATTAAAAGAGTTCCAAGATGTATTTTCTAGAGATTATAAAGAACTCAAAGGCTTAGTCCACGAAATGGGAGAAATGAAGATTGATACTAAACCCGATGTTCAACCTGTGAAGAAAAGGCCATATAAACTAGCTCACAAATACAAAGAGATAGTGAAAAAGGAAATTAATAACATGCTTGCAGCAGGCATTATCTATCCTATTGACCAATCAGAATGGGCAAGTCCAATGGTTGTACAGCCTAAGAATCATGATCCTACCAAACTCGGAATTTGTGTCGACTTTAGGAACTAAACAAAGTGACACTGACAGACCCATTTCCAACTCCTTATGCAGATGAAATCTTAAACGAGGTTGTAGGACATGAATGCTACTCATTTACAGATGGATTCTCAGGTTATAACCAAGTGCCAATAGCTAAAGAACACCAAAAGAAGACAACCTTTGTGTGTGAATTTGGTTCATTTGCTTACAAGGTTATGCCTTTTGGATTAAAAAATGCACCTGCAGTATTTTCTAAAATTGTTGTCAAAACATTTCAGGAATACATTTACAAGACCATGGCAGTATACTTTGATGATTGGACAATATACTCCATGTTAAAGGATCATTGCAAATGGCTCAGACTTATGCTGGAGAGATGTCGACAAATTCAACTCTTATTGAAAATCAAGAAAATGCATATTTGTGACCCCCATAGTGATATTATTAGGGCACATTGTCTGTAAGGAAGGTATTCAGGTTGACTTTGCAAAGATCAAAATTATCCTCGACCTAAAACCACTAGTAAACCCAAAACAAGTCAGGGTGTTGCTTGGACATACAGGCTATTATAGAAAATTCATAAGATATTATTCAGATGTGACCTATCCACTTGAAGAGATATTAAGGGAAGATCAATAATTCAACTGGATAGAGGAGTGCCACATATCATTCGAGAAATTAAAAATAAAACTAGTCGAAGCACCAATCCTAAAGTTTCCAAACTGGTCAATCAAATTCCATGTTCATATTGATGCATCAAGCCTAGCAATAGGATCAATGTTAACCCAACCAGGAAATGATGGAATGGATTATCCTATAGTTTACAGTAGTAGAAAATTAAACAAGGCTAAGAGAAACTACTCCACAATAGAAAGAGAAGCACTAGGAATGGTCTTTTCACTACAAAAATATCGACATTATCTTTTAGATAACCCATTTATATTCTATACAGACCATCAAGCAATTAAGTATTTCATCAATAAACCACTACATTATGGAAGGATTTGTTGATGGCTACTATTATTCCAAGAATTTGAATTTGAAGTTGTGGTTAGACCAGGCAAGTTAAATGTTGGTCCTAACCATTTATCCTAAATCAACATGGGAGAAGAGCCGACAAGAGTCGACGATGACTTACTTGATGCACATTTATTTCAGATAGAAGCAGTACCAGAAGAATTAGAATAAATAGCCCAATTCTTGGAAGATGGAAATGCCCCATAAGGAATGAATACAAAGAAAAAACAGATCTTAGCTATGAAGGATGCACCATACAGTCTTATAAATGGATTCTTATACAAAATGTGTTTAGATGACATACTCAGAAGGTGTGTATTAGAACATGAATGAGACAAGATTATGCATGAAGCACATTATGGACTTGTAGGAGGACATTTCTAGGCAGACACAACTGCAAAGAAAATCCAACAGTTAGGGTTATGGTGGCTGACACTCCACAGAGATTGCAAAAATTTTGTCAGTCGATGTGACAGATGTCAACAACTAGGTTGACCCCTACCTAGCACAGAAATACCTTTGATATCAGTAAACCCAATTTTGTCATTTGAAATCTGGGCCATAGACTTCATAGGACCATTTTCTATACCAGCAAAAAGGATAGGTGCAAGGTATATCATAACTGCAGTCGAATATGTCACTAAATGGGTAGAGGCTGAACCAGTCGACACATGTTCTAGTGAGATTGCTGCTAAGTTTATCTATGAGAATATCATCACTAGATTTGGATGTCCACTAACTCTAATTAGTGAACAGGGAACACACTTCATCAATAGAACTATAAAAACCCTAATCGACCAGTTCCAATTCGACCATCGTCGAAGCACATCATACCATCCTCAGTCGAATGGATCAATTGAAGCATTTAATAAAACATTAAAAAGAGGACTAACTAAAATATGTAATGCTGATAAGGACGACTAGGAAGAGAAAATACCTGTAGTATTATGGGCATATAGAACAACATACAAATGCTCGACCGAACAAACTCCTTTTCGACTAGTCTATGGATAAGAAGCAGTAGTTCCAGTACACTTTCGACAACAGACACCTATCATCGCAGAGATCCTACATGTCGATGTCGAACAAGGAAGAAAGGACCAACTATTGCAACTAAGCAAACTTGAAAAGAACCAACTAATGGCAATACAATGTCAAGAAATCTAGAAACAACAACAAAAAGCATGGCACGACCGAAACATCAAGAACAAAAACTTGTCGGTAGGAGACCTTGCTTTACTATACAATAGTCGAGGAAAAGGTAAACCTAAAAATCTCCATACAGAATGGATGGGACCCTACGTTGTCAAAGATATACATACCAATGGATCGGTCCGACTAAGGACGTTACAAAGCATAGTATTTTGGAAACTCGTTAATGGAGCCCAACTAAAACGCTACAGAAATTAGAAATTCACCTAAAAAAAATATCATATAATGACCATAACCGTAAACCAAAAAGCTATAAAAACCTAAAAATACAAAAAGCAAAATAATACTGAACATACCGAACACTATGACAGGAAATCACCATTTCAACAACTGACATCATGCCCATCGACATAACACCGTCGACCATTTTCATTGACTGACCACTTCCATTGATCATTTTCATAACCGACATCGACTAACGACCTCGATAGTCCCATCACGCATTCATGACATCGAGCACCGAAATAAATTTTCCATTAACACACACTCAAGTGTTCCCGCTGGAACATCATGTTCTCCATTAATACACTCATCGACGAAAACATCCACATCATTTCCTATAAATACTGGACCGCTGAAGGATCATTCACCGCAATTCATACAGAGAGAGCATCATAGCATCTAGTCAACTGAAAGATGATAAACCCTTAGTGAAATAGACCACTAGACCGACACAATGGCACCCAAACAAACTAGAGCCTCGACCAAATCCAAGGACCTACAGGCTGTAGGCACACCTTTAGTCCATAGGCTAAAGAACATTAAGAATGCTAAGGTATAGGAAGGCTCATGGCAAAACCTATGGGCCGAGATGCAAGAATGGGATTATGTCAACACGAAGCCCACTCAAGCCATGGAGAAAATAAAATACAACACCATATTTAACTATGTCAATGCACCGCTCATGGCCAGCTTTGGTGGCACCAAGGAAACCGCTATAAAATTCATCATAATCCTATACCACAATGGCTGGTTCTACTTCGACCAACCGGTCGACATCTTTGGAGAAGTCATCTCCAAACTGACTGGTCTCTCAAATGGATGAAACCCAGTACCGGTCGGTATTAAAGAAGGACTGGTCGAAGAACTCACTGGGTCACCGTTGGGCAAAAACTTGAAGGGGTTGATGATTAGTCAAATCACAACCTAACATCATCTAGGGAATCGTCTTAGAAAAAATTTTAGTACCTTGAGATTAGTAAGCCTTATGACATATTTTCTCTCTCTCGACATAGGTTCACATCATTGAACTTTGATCGATAGATTCGGCTGAGTGTTCAACACTAGATCATCTATTCACACTCAAGAGATTGTACTAGGGTACCTTGAGAATCATTGACATTAACGGTGATCTCCCTCGCACTTCTTAATGGTTCACATCATTGACTGGTAATCAAGTGGTTTCTACCATGTTTGACTTCAAATCATTGTAATCACATGGATAGAATCGTACTTTGTGGAAGATGAGACAAATATCTTGGGTATCTATTAAAAGTGTTACCTACCTTAGACACTAATTTAATTATTCTTGTCTTATTACCTAGTTTCCTAGATTCCATTCTATGCTAGTTGCCTTCTACAAGTCCTAGAAGTCAACACATGCTAAAATTGAGTCATGGAGAACTTGGGAAACATCCTAGAAACCTAATTTATCATGTCTTCTTTATTCCAGATCCTCCAAAGTCCATATCTACTTTTTCTGAAAATCTACCTTGTTTTATTCTGATTTAAGACAAAAAGAAAAGGTAGACTAGGTGTAGTTGACTTGTTTTTTGCCCACATCATCCTCCCTCCTTTTCTCCAAATAAACACATGTGTGAGTTGTATTTCCATCCCTCTTTATCTTTCCCACTTGACTTAGCAAATTCGTGAGCATCTTCATAGATTTGGAAACTGCTTTATGCACCTATGGGGGATTTGACTAGATTTAGTAAGCCTACTTTTTGACTATTTCGAATGGAATATTTATGTATTCAATTCTATAATGTAATTATATATCGTATAATCCTATTACTTCACAAGGTTGGATATTGTACACTTACTCAATACAGATTAGCGTTATGCTCCATTTTCAGTCTCCTTTAGTGTTAATTTTGCATGTTTGATTAGCAATTTTGTGAGTGTATTTGTTCTATCTCTTGGGTTCAATTTCCACATGGTATCAAAGCCTTTGTATATCAATCTCTCTCTTTCCAAATTGTTATTGCAGGTTCAACATCTTGACTGGGAGCACATTCTGCTGACTAAAGGGCACATTTTCTATGCTATGGACCAATCTCAGAAGATCATCTTGACTCCAATCAATTTCTTTGAGTGGAAAGATGAGATGGAGATATTGTTGAGAGAGAAATGTGTCTATAGGGTGACTATGGAAATTGAGGTAGATCCCAATGCAGCTGCAGAGAAAATTAACTGGCACAACATAAGGGATGAGGCCTATGGTCTTGTGTTTCTAAGAATTTAAAGAGACCTCATCTTCCATATTAAAGTATTGACATCACCTAATGAAGTGTGGGAGAAGCTAGAAGAGATTTTTGGAAATACAGATGAGATGAGAGTACATCAAATCAAGAATGATCTGATCTCCTTGAGTCCCAGTAGCGTCGAATCATTGCAACTCTAATTTTCCAAGGTTAAGGCCCTTGTTTTGCAGTTGAAATAGTGTGGCATCGAAAAGAAGGAAGAGAAAATAGTTTTTTCCATACTCTCTAATCTTGGTCCTGACTATTCAGTGTTTTTTTTGACCTTCCATTCCACCAAGTTGATAGCTCGAGCCTGGAAGATGCCTAAGCTTGCAAAGTTCATGGAATCCTTCACATAGGAGCAAGATAAGTTGGTGATGATGGGCACCATCAAACCTTCCAAACACCAAGCTTTGGTTACTGGAGATTCAAGGGTGGAGTCAAAAAGCAAGAAAAAAGATAAAAATACACCTAAGCAAAAGAGAGACACGAACAAGTCTCAAGAGGATCCCCAAGGTTCCAAGAAGAACTCCCAGAAGAAGAATAACAAAGGAGAAATGAGCAAGTGTGCATATTGCAGTAAGGGCTATCATCTTGAGAGCTCTTGTATGAAGAAGAAAATTGACATGCTCACCCAACTCTTGGAGAAGAATAACGTCTCCCTTCCTAGTTGCTCAAATCAGAGGGAAGGAGGATCAAATTCATAGGACAGAGAGAGAGAGTACATGCCTTCATTGTTGGCACATCAAGCTCACCTAGCTTCATCATAGACTCTGGAGCTTCTAGACATATGGTTTCGACAAAAGAGACATTCTCCTCTCTTGACATGTCAAAAGCTCCACCAATAGTTTTGGGAGATGACTCTCTTACTGACAGTTTGGGGAAGGGAAGGATTGATTTTGACCATTGTAAGTTCGATAATGTGTTGTATGTTCTAGGTCTTTCCTCTAATCTCTTTTCAGTGTATCAGGTGACTCATCCTGGGTCTCCAAAGAAGGTCATATTCTCCCCTGATGATGTTGAAATCACTGAGATTTTGAATGGTAAAGTCATAGCAAAAAGTGTTGTAGATCACACTTCAAAGGTATACAAGTTTTCCTATTTTCTACCCTACTCAAACCCCTCTTCTCTTCTAATTCATGCTAATGAAGCAAGCAAGATTTGCCATGAAATATTGGCCATATTAACTACAATTATCTTTCTGATTTGAGTGAAAAATATATGGTCATAGGCTTACCAAAGATCAATTTTTCTAAGGGAGTCTATAAATGTTGTATCCTAGGAAAACACCCAGAGCACAAGTATGAGAAAGCTAGTCATAAGAGAGCCTCTGCACCTCTTGAGCTGATCCACAGTGACATTTCTGGTCCATTCCCTCATATGTCCATGATTCAAGCCAAATATGCACTGACCTTCATAGATTACTTTTCCAAATATTGTTAAGTTCACTTCCTAAAGCATAAGTATGAATTTTTTGACCTCTTCAAAGTCTTTAGAGCCTTGGTTGAAAACCAGTCTAGGAGGAAACTCAAGATCCTCAGATCTGAAAATGGTGGTGAGTATGTCAAGTATGAGTTAATTCAGTATTGTAAATATGTAGGTATTCAAATGCAGCATTCAATCCCTTATACACCACAACAAAATGGTGTTGCTGAGAGAAAGAACAGATCACTAAAGGAGATGACAACCTGCATGATGGAGGCTAAGACTTTTCCACCAAAGTTTCAGTCCAAGGCTATAAATTGTGCATCCTACATCAAGAATAGGGTGCCTCATAAGAATCTTGATGGTATGACTCCTTTCGAATCTTGGAGTGGGTACAAGCAAGATGTGACCCATTTCAGGATTTTTGGCTCAAAGGCTTGGGCTAGAATTCCAACTAAAACGAGGAAGGCTTTGCAGCCCCAAAGCCAAGAGTGCCTAATTGTTGGGTATTTTGAAGGTTAAAAAGGGTACAATCTGATCAACTTAAGCACTAACAAAGCCTTCATTGAAAGAAGTGTTCATTTCTAAGAAGAGCCTTTAGTCGCAGTTGAAGTTGGAGAGTCTTCTTCACCACTAGATCCATTGATTGTAGGTGAAGAGACTATTGAGTTTGATGATTCTGATATGTCTTATAATGATGATTTTATTGCAAATCCTAACATTCATATAATACCATGGAAGCAAATACCATTCATACAGCTGGAGAACTAGCTGGAAATCGTAGTGACACTAGGAGGACTAGATCTCAATTTGAGAGTGCCATTTGTGTGAAAGATCATCTATTTGCTGAGAAGTGCTATTTGATGGTTGAATCATATCCAAAGACATATGAAGATGTAGTACATGATCCAAGATGGAAAACAACCATGAAAGAATAATTCATCTCACTCCAGAAGAACAACACTTAGGAACTGGTTGATCTTCCCATAGGGAGGAAGCTAGTTCAATGTAAGTGGGTTTTCAAAACTAATTTTTCTGCTGATGGTTCACCTTTGAAATATAAGGCAAGATTTTTAGCCAAGGGCTACTCATAAGTACATGGTATTGACTACAATCAAACCTTTACACCAGTGGAAAAGATGGACTCCATAAGGCTAGCTCTATCCATTGCAGCTTCAAAGCAGTGGGAGGTACATCACATGGATATGAAGTGCACTTTCCTAAATGGAGATCTCACTGAAGAGATTTACATGCAACATCCTAAAGGGTTTGTTTCTAATCTATATTTAGTGTGCAGATTAAAGAAATCATTATATTGGCTCAAGCAAGCCCCCAAGGCTTAGTATGCCAATATTGATGGCTTTTTGCTATCACTGAGTTTTGTTCAATGCAAGCATGATCCTAATGTCTATCTGAAGCTGATTCATGGTTCTTTGATGATTATTGTCTTGTATGTGGATGAAATTCTAATTACAGGAATTTGAAAGAAAGAGATTGCCTCCTTGAAGGATGCAATGAACCATGCATTTTCTATGACAGATTTGGGATTGTTGAGCCAATTCTTGGGTCTCAAAATTGCTCAATCCTAACATGGAATAAAAGTACATCAGTCCAATTATGCTTTGGATTTGCTGAACAAGTTCAACATGAAATATTGCAAGCCAAGCAAGAATCCCTTCCTTTCAGGAGTTAATCTTGAAGAACCATGTTCTTCTCCTATGGTGAATAATACACTGTATAGGTATTTGATTGGGTGTTTTCTTTATCTTACACACACTCGATCTGATCCATCTTATGCAGTTAGTGTGGCTTCAAGATACATGGATCAGCCTCATGAGATCCACTAGAGAGCAGCCAAAAGGATCCTAAACTTTGTTCAAGAACAAAAACTTGTGGGATCTTCTACAAAGCAAAATCTGATCTTGATTTGATTGGGTTTATTGACAGTGATTGGGCAGGTGACAACACAGATTGAAATTCTACATTAGGATATGTGTTCATTCTTGTAGAAGGACCAATCAGCTGGTTAAGCAAGAAGCATAGTGTCATATCACTTTCATCTACATAAGTAGAGTATAGAGGAGTTGTAAATGCAGCAACTCAATGTTTGTGGTTGTAGGGGATACTTGGAGAATGTGGTTTCAAATCAGCGTTTTCAACTATTATCTACTGTGATAATCAGAGCACCATTCAAATCTACAATGATCCAATTCAGAGACAATGAACCAAACACATTGAGATCCATGTGCACTATATCAGACAGCTTGTGCATGATGGCACCATTGATCAACTCTTCTATGCATATTCAGAACAAGTAGCAGATATCTTCACCAAATTTTTTTGTGAGAAGACCTTCAGAAATCTCAAACCATTGCTGGGGATTGTTGAGGATGCTATGAAGCATGATTGATGACAAGATTTCTAAAAATATCTTTTTCCTATCCATGTTTAAGTGAGGATTTTCCCATTGGGTTTTTTCCTCTTTCCTTGGTTGTATAGACAAGCAGTATGTAAAGGGTGACTAAGCCTTGTTTCTAGGCCCTATAGTTTTCTAATTTACTCATAAATTCAGGCTTAAGAGGGGTTTTTAGAATAATAAACCCATAGTTACCTACCTTAGACATTAATTTAATTATTTTTGTCTTATTACCTAGTTTCCTAGATTCAATTCTATGTTAGTTTCCTTCTACAAGTCCTAAAAGTCAACACATGCTAAAACTGAGTCATGGAGTGCTTGGGAAACATCCTAGAAACCCAATTTAACATGTCTTCTTTATTCCAGATCCTCCAAAGAGAATATTTGTTTTTTTCTAAAAATCTGCCTTATTTTATTTTGATTTAAGGAAAAAAGGAAAAGCTAGACTAGGTGTAGTGACTTATTTTTTTCCCATGTCATCCTCCCTCATTTTCTCCAAATAAAAGAATGTATGAGTTGTCTTTTCATCCCTCTTTATCTTTCCCACTTGAATTAGCAAATTCATGAGCATCTTCATAGATTTGGAAACTACTTTATGCATCTATGGGGGATTTGACTAGATTTAGTACGTCTACTTTTTGACTATTTCGAATGGCATATTTATGCATTCGATTATCTCATGTAATGATATATTGCAGCAACCTATTACTTCATAGGGTTGGCTATTGTACACTTACTCAATACAGCTTAGTGTTATGCTCCAATTTCAGTCTCCTTTGATGTTAATTTTGCATGTTTGATTAGCAATTTTGTGAGTGTAATTGTTCTATCTAGTGGGTTCAATTTCCACAAAAATCACTCATAGGTTTCTACCCAAGTTGCGATGAGGTATATTGTATGAGGTACCAGCATGGATCCACATTTGTATGGTCGTTCCTATGCTCAAATTTGTGTTCATTTGACCTAGATCTACGGTATATGTCTGGTAACTATGTCCCAAGTTTGAGTCCTCTATCACATGGATCTACTTTGTATTCTAGTAGACATGTTTGTTAATATCTCTCATGGATTTTCCTTGTATTGGTATGCAGCCATGATGAGGACACATTTGATCATGAGTCAAAAGTATTGATGTATTGCAGATGTCTGGTTGATGATGATTTTCGATCAAGCTAATTCTTGCCTTGAAGTGATAACTTGCTCTCTCAAATATCTTGCCTATCATATCCCTCTAGCCTCATGCTTTGGGGGGTATTATGTTACACATAAATATTTTCATCATCATGTGATGAGGTCCCAAACATTAGTATTTTCCCTAAATCTCAAGTTTTGAAATGAAAATGTTGGCCCAGACTTCAATCTTGCATATGAAAATCCATCACCGCTTATGCCCTTATGTCAAAGAGTGTTACCTTCTTTAGTAATGCTATAGTCTCTTAATAGTACACAGTGCCACCGCCTTCTCCTCTTGTTCAAGGTGTGGTTCTGCCTTATCACCACTCTCTCGTAGTGGAGAAGAATCAGTGCCCTTGGTAAAAAGTGAATAATAAAGGCTTCCACAAAGTTGCTCGAAGGAAGACTTCATAGCACCCTTATCCCTACACTTGAGTACCACTTGGAATCGAGATCCATCCTTTTGGGATCTCCTATCTACTTCACCCACCATTTACTCAACCATCCCTATCCTCCCAAGGCCTATAAAAGTAGGATCATACCCCATGGTTGAGAGAGAGAAAAGTTATGTTGCTGCATTGATATTCTAGCCAAATCAGTAGGGTGAGCATAGAAGGAGCAAGTTGGATATTTTGGGGACAAGGAATTGGCATGTGAAGGAGCATATCAACACTAAGGCAAAGGTTGTAAACTTCTTGTTCCTCTTTAATGCAAAGTTGGTTCCTTTTGCATAAAATATGTTATGTTATAATCATGTATTTTATTGTTGGATTTCTTAGTCACTGACATAGAATAGTGGATTATATTCTGGTGCTTTTTTATCTTATTTGTTTGTTTCATATGATTGTGTAGGTACGATCGTGAAGATCCATCACCATAGGAAACAACTACATCACTTCATCAAAGGGACTCATTCCATATCTCCACAAATTCTAGGGGAAGTCTTCCAACTCTATTGTAACTCATTTGTTCTAGATCTGAACCATTCAGACTAGAGGAACAACACTTATCCAGATGAGGTGCATTTTTCCTAGCAACAAATCTGGTGACATCTAAGGTCCTTTAGATTTGAATCTGCACCTTGGACGTGATTATGTTTATTCCATGAAAGATGTAGTGTCCACACTCTTTAGAGTGATGCATTTTCTCCATGATGGGAATATTGTGACCATTGATCAGCTTTCCTTTGTTACACCCAGCCATCACATCATTCCCAGTAATCAGACTTCCTTGAATGTTTCGCATGTTCTTGTGATTCCTTCTCCTTCTTCTAATTAGCTTCTTCCCATCATAGATAAAATGGGGGGCATGGATCCAGCCTTTGTACATCATACTGGATTTAATTCGTTGGCTTCTTATGTAAGGGGGAAACCTACCAACCTCTGCATATTAGGTTGGGTAAGAGCTGATTTATGAGCATGGTTCTCATTCTGTGTCAAGGTCGTTAAAAAATGAAACAGATGTCTAAGAGAATAGTTATTTTTCTATGTCAAGCTCATTAAAAAATGAAATAGATGTCTGAGAGCATAGTTATTTTTCTGTTTCAAGCTCATTAAAAAATGAAATATATGTCTAAGAGCATAGTTCTTTTTCTGTGTCAAGATTTTTTAAAAATGAAACAGGTTTGAGAGTATAGTTCTTTTTATGTGTCAAGCTCGTTAAAAAATGAAACAGACATTGTGAGCACAGTTATTTTTCTGTGTCAATCTCATTAATATAGGTTATTTTTCTGTGTCAAGCTTGTTAATATAGGTATGAATGATATTGTTTTTTAGGATGTAGGTATTTGTGTCTTCTTGTGCGGGTTCTTTTCCATTTTCTAAATAGGTGAGCCAATCAAAAGTTTAAGCCAAAGAAAATAACCTACCTTTTGTGTTATATTGACGTTAGTCCATTTAAAATTAAATAAAAAATAGAAAAAGATAATGTATTTAAATAAAATTTACATATTCAAAATCTACAGACAGATTTACACAAGTATGTGAATTTTCATTAGCAATGGACAAGTGTGGCATATGTAAAATCATGCACAAAATAGGAGAAGTAGTACAAAACATGTTTTCTGTCATAAGAAGGTCCACTTGGTTTGGCAACCCGAACCTAAAACCAAAGCATCTAATTCATCTACCACGTAGGTTGGAAAAAAAGTGCCCACCAAAATTCAAAATTTAAAGCATCATGTAGTTTAAAAACTTAATGTGTATGCACTAAACGTGTGATTGAGCTTCTGAGTGCGTACACGTTAAACACATGTGCACGCATCTGTTTAGTATTTGAAACTTTTCTTTGTTTTCATTTTTAAGCATCTCAACCCCCTCTCTCCCTAATTGTGATCCTCCTCCTCCCCTATTTTCCTAACGCTCTTCCCCTTTCTCCATGTCTCTCCCTAACCCTTCATCCCTATCTCTCGCTCTCTCTTTCTCTCCCCCCATCTAACCCTATAGTATCTCTGTCTCTCACATATGGTCTTTCTCTCTCACCCACACACAATTCCAATCTCTAATTCTCTCTCTCTCTCTCTCTCTCTCACACACACACACACAAATAACATGTAACACTACCTCTATCTCTCTTTTTCACCAACACACACATAGAACATGTCACCCTAACTAAAATTAAGACAATGGTGATGATGATGACGACGACGACGACGATGATGAACAGTGATTATGATAATGACGACTACGACGACGATGATGAACAGTGATTATGATGATGATGATGATGAAAAATAATGTCGACAATGACAATGACGATGGTGATGATGATCATGATCATGATCATGATGACGACGATGACAATGATGATGTTCATGACGATGATGACGACGATGAAGATGACGACGACGACGACGACGATGATGATGATGATGATGACCATGATGATGATGATGATGATGATGATGAACAGTGATGATGACGATGATGATCATGATGACGACGATGATGATGATGATGTTGAGGATGGCAGCTATGATGATGATGATGATGATGACAATGATGATGAACAATGATGATGAACGATCGTGATGATGATGATGATGACAACGATGATGACGATGATGACGACGATGAAGACGACGACGACGACGATGATGTTGATGATGACCATGAAAATGATGATGAACAATGATGATGATGAGGAGGATGAGGATGAGGATGATGACTATGATGATGAGGATGATGGTGATTATGATGAGGATGATGATGATGATGATGATGATGATGATGATGATGATGAACAATGATGATTATGATGATGATGATGGTGACAATGACGACGACGACGACGATGATGATGATCATGATGATTGTGATGATGATGATGACGACGATGATGATAATGATGAGGATGACGACGACGATGACGATGATGATTATGATGATGATGGTGATGATGGCGATGATGACCATGACAATGATGATGAACAATGATGATGATGATGATGATGATGATGATGATGAGAATGATGACTATGATGATGAGGATGAGGATGATGACTATGATGATCATGATGAGGATGAGGATGAGGATGAGGATGATGATAATGATCATGATGATGATGATCACAATGACTATGATGACGATTATTATTATGATGATGATGATTACAATGATGAGGATGATCATGACTATGATGATGATGATGATGATGATGACAATGATGACGACGATGATGACGACGATAATGACAACGAACATGATGATGATGATGATGATGATGACCATGACGATGATGATGATCATGATGAATATGACCATGAGAGAC
>LPNX010581784.1:0-33732 GCA_001517045.1 Pseudotsuga menziesii | reverse complement strand
CATTTTGAATAGGTATGGTGAATTGTAAATAATTGTTTTCATTCACAAGCTTTGAGATCATTTCATTGATTTATGTTTTATCATATGCCTACAACAATATTTCTCTCATATACAACAATTAATTTCACGAAATAATTCCCAACTTCACATATAAACAAGTCTCATATTCTCCATACAAGATGAAGTATGCAGTGTAAACTAATAATGATTTGCACATGAATATATTTTGATTTCACACAATGATGACATAGATGAAGTTATCTCTTGAGACTCTTCCATTTGAAAAAAAACCTTTGAAGCAATCATGGGAGAGGGTCCATATTGAATAGTTCACCAAGATGTCCATATTCTCTATACAAGATGAAGTATACAATGTAGACCAATAATTATTTGCACATGAATATATTTGATTTCATGCAATGATGGAATATATGAAGTTATCTCTTGAGACTCTTTAATTTGAAAAAAAACCTTTGAAGCAATCATGGGAGAGGTTCCATATTGAATAGTTCACCAAGTTTTCCATATTCTCTCTACAGGATGAAGTATGTAATGTGGACCAATAATGATTTGCACATGAATATATTTTGATTTCCCACAAGGATGGCATAGATGAGGTTCTCTCTTGAGACTCTTCAATTTGTATAAAAACCTTGGAAGCAATCATGGGAGAGGGTCCATATTGAATAGTTTAACAACTTGTCCATGCTCTCCTCTTCATGCTACATTTATCATAACATGCCTTTGAGCTTGACAGGGATACCTGTACCTCAATGATTTATCCTTCCTTCGGGGGATTTGCAACCTCCTCATTATGTAATTAGTCAATTTGTTCTCTTTAGTTAGTGTAACTTAATGAGTGTAATTTATTCAATTATTCCCAAGACATCCAAACACCAACTTGCGTCTTCCCTGACAACTAATGTGGCATATTACGTGTAATGTCATCTCGTCCGAAGGTGTTGGAAATGAAGAATATTTCACTCATCTTCTTGTGGCTTACACTACTTTTTGAACACAAAAGAATTCACAATCCTATAACTATAATACCTACAAGCTTGACTCTCTTTAATTGACTCAAATACAGTATAGAAATGAAACTTTAGTTCGAACATAAAGAGAAACCTTTAATTAGTGTTTATGTATAAATGCCAGTAATTACTATACTAACATATATGTAATTTAGTGAATTATGTTGGAACGCATCATGTTTCTTGTATAATGGAACTAATACCTTATTTTTTGCTTCTTATGAAGATGTAGACCTCATAGTTTTGATAAAGAAACTTTTGGAGATGGGAAACTCACATAACAAAGTAAGAAAAACAAGAAGGAATATTCCCATTCAAAAGGAAAATGAGGTAAGAGAAAATTTCAAGTTGGCAATTGTTACAGAGAGAAATTCCTATGGCTTGGGGTACCACAATAGACAGCTAGACTCCAGAAATCAATCTTTCCCAATATGCAATAGAAATAAAAACATCTAACACTAAAGGATCGAACCTCGTACCTTATTCCGGACGGTTGAAGTAGATCCCCATTGAGCTTTCCAATCTTCAGCTTGAATTGTTATAGCACGTCCTCAACAATAAGTAAACAATACAAGCATACTATATTTCATGGTGTTAGATCTATTCTAGCATATATAATCAATAATGTATAAGCATTTGACATATTCCAATGGATATAATATTCATTCAAATACACATTACTGGACAGGAAAATATATTTCTATTAATATGAATCAGAGATTACAAGTGACAACCTCTGATGGCACGTCTGCGAACCGGAGAAACTGAATCCCCCACTTGGTCCTCCACCACCTCAATCGTCCATCACTTCGATAGCAAGCTTACTAGCCACTCAAAATCTCCATCCACTATGGAGATCTTGATCTATTATATATCTTCATCCTTTGTGGAGATCATGGTACTTTGTATATCTTCATCATGGAGATTCTGATCTATGTATATTGTATGTGGCGATGACCACATATGTGTTATCATGTTTCATGCCTATTCATGGCCATTGTACTCTTATGTATCCGGGACTGCTATATGTATTCGCAGTTATATGCAGAGTTGTATTATGGTATTATGCTGATTGGGTGGTTGGTCTTCCATTTGGGTACCTTCATCACTTCACTTCTGGGATGGACTTATAATGTATTTCAGCCATCGTATAACCCCTCTAATCTCATACATTAGGGGGCATCTGTTATAGCGGATTTCACCACAATAGGTGAATCACACATTGTATGGCCTTCCCTTGTCCCGCTGCAGACTCATTATCTCCTATGGACCACTTTTTATCTTTTGATGTATCATTGATCATCCCTAAAAACATTAGAAAAATGATATACGCAGCCTTTTCCCCGATAACCGCGTACATACGTGGATATTCCCTCTATAGTCACATACATCGGGATGTGTACATAATCCAAAGTCCTTTGGAGTGTTCCTTGATTTGGATCCGACTCATATGACTCCTGGCCTTCCATATGCCTTGAGATCGCATGGATTTGACCTTTCAGTATCCATTTGAAAAGCTATATAAGGAACCCATTGAGACATTGAAACCATAAGAGAGAATTGAGAGTATCGAAACTATAATCCATTGTTTCCAGAACTTATGCTTGAGTATGCATCCCTTTGTCCCTTGGAGCAATTTGTGTTCTTCCCAAGCTTGCCTTTTGCTTGTAAGCTTGCTATCGAAGTGATGGACGATTGAGGTGGTGGAGGACCAAGTGGGGGATTCAGTTTCTCCGGTTCGCAGATGTGCCATCAGAGGTTGTCACTTGTAATCTCTGATTCATATTAATAGAAATATATTTTCCTGTCTAGTAATGTGTATTTGAATGAATATTATATCCATTGGAATATGTCAAATGCTTATACATTATTGATTATATATGCTAGAATAGATCTAACACCATGAAATATAGTATGCTTGTATTGTTTACTTGTTGTTGAGGACGTGCTATAACAATTCAAGCTGAAGATTGGAAAGCTCTTGGGATTACTAGAGATCTTGATCTATTAAGTCTCAAGGCACTCAAAATGACTCTAGACTCCAATCCCAGAATAAATGATCTGAAGTTGATGGGATGAAATCCACTGGAAGGAGGGCATTAGGGCATCCCCCATAATCCAACATGAGGTACTCAGTAAGGCTGTATAATATGGAAGAACTCAATCATAAGGTGCACGAACCAGTAACTATACCGGGAATGCCCAACATGCAAATTCAAGATAACTGAGGAATGGCCGACATGCAAAGTCAAGATAACTGAGGAATGGTCGACTCAGGTTTCAACTTCCTTCGAACAAGAGCATAACGGCATATGGTGACTAAATAAAGGCAACATAGACTCGATATACAAACTGGGACATCTCTATGACGCAGGAGGCATCAATAGAGGCTCCATAGGGACTGGAAGCTTAACCGGTCGGTGGAGATAAAACTCAGATAACGAGTACAGCTCCTAAGTCAAACTATAACCCAACCAATGGATGTGATATACAGTGCTCTGTTCGAAGGCGACACGACTCGATAGCTACCAAAGATAATATATTTTCTTGTCCGGCTTTTTGGTTTTTGATTTTTTTGGTATTTTTCAGTTATTTGAAAAGCTTGAAAAAAGAATAAACTAGCTTTATAGTTACAAACTAGGAGGAGACGAGTGTCATTTAGGGAAAACAAACTAGTTCCAAGTAGTGGAAAATACCTATGCTCAATGCAAGGATACATGTGTAGGATATCGACACTCGGGGGAAAATCCCCTCCTGGTAAAAAGGGAATCAAGCTGTGAAGGATATAAATAAAGGCTCTGCATGGCTAGACATGAGACAAGCTCGGGCTATATGGCTGAAACACAATGTCAGGGGAGCCGGCATAAAGCTCAATAAGACAGGAAAAGCTCATGATAATGCATCCACAACTTGATATAAGGGATTTTGGGGGGTCACGGCCAGCACAAGATCAAGAGGAGTATGAGGATCTTGCTAAATGTCATGGCAATACTATACAACGGACTCCCACACCCTAAAGGGGGAAACATCGGCATGGGCACCAAATGAAAATCAGGTGCTAACTAGGGTACCCATGTAAGGTGAGTCTCTACCACTCATATCATGCCACTTCTATAGCAGCAAGAAGGTTCCGTGACATAATAGAGTGGGTTCAAACCTAAGGATATAGTGACATGGTCATAAGGTCATGCAAAATGCAAACGGTGGTGAACCTAACCTATATGCCAATATAGATGTTATACCTGAGATCAGTACGAATGGGTCAATCCAAAGGCTGAAACGGCGCTGAAAATGGTCTTCTACATCACAGATTAGGTCAGAAATGGTCCAAAATGGTTAGAAACGGTCAAAACTATAGGAAAAGGGGTAAAATTTTTCTATAAATAGTAAAAAATAGAAATCATTTGAAACTTTTACCCATTTGAGCTCTGATCTTCAACTGCAAATTCCAGGAGATCCAGCCGGCGGAATTCACAACTGATTCTTCCAGGTATTTACTCATGTTCTCTGCTTGTATTTCAATACAATTTTTATAATTTTTCATGGTCAAATGAATTTTTAAAGGCCAAACTTACATGAGCACTATGGCCCACGTGGGTATCGAGGCTTTTTCCGTGTATAGGGCTGGCTATACACAGAAAAGGGACCAAAAACCGCGTACATACGTGGTTGTTTTCAAAATAGCCGCGTATGACGCCGCACATAAGGATTTACAAGAATCTAATGGACATTTTGGTCAAATTCTCATGCAGGATGGTGCTAGAGTGGCGAGAACACTAGCACAGTGATGTAGAGGAAGCAGTAAGGGCTGATAGAATGGCTCAAGAGGCTCTAAGAAGATGTGAAATCTACAAGTTTTGGTGCCTAGGTGGCTTGAGGGCCAAACCAGGACTACTACAGATGCTTGTAGACTATTGGGATCTGGACTCAGAGTCCTTCCGGCTAGACGGCATGTCCCTCACCATTGAGGTGGAGGATATCTACTTTATCACAGGTCTATCACGGCGAGGTGAGATGGTGAACCTTCGTGCCCGAGGAGGGCCAAGTCATGGGCTGACTATCGACGAGTACATAGCTGTGTACTGCTACCCAGAGATGGAGAAGGTGGGGAGCCAAGTTCCCACCAACGCTATATAGGTGCTGGGCCTAAAGGCCATACTACTAATGCTGGGCAGGATGGTAGGCTTAGCATCACTCCATCAGGCCTCTCGGCCACTGATGTTCTATGCGGTGGAGTGCATGACACCGACCATCTATGACTGGAGCACTTCCCTACTGAGCAACATGAAACATCAGCTCAGTGAGTGCAAGGCAGGTAGGGTACGGAACTTCGGGTTCAGCAGTATCTTGAGCACGTTTTTCTTTGAGCATGTTCTAGGATTGAGCCCTAGAGTGGATGTTCCTCTCCACAGGGTTCGAGATCCGGCCCAACGATGTTGGGCAGACACGATGCGCAGACTGGGGGGAGGCAGGGTGGCCAACCCTTATGCAGCAGACTTTTTTCCATGGTGGTGACGATAGATTGTTGCCATAGAGGACTAACCTTATGCAGGGATAGACTTCCGGGGAGACCCAGACATGCCATTACCACCAGGGTCAGCATATGGAGACATAGGTAACGAATCTCAACCCTTACTCTTTTTTAAAATTTTTGAATTATTTAATTTTTTGTGTTTTCTTGATTAATGGAATCAAAAAGACATGGTTTTGGGTGACAATACATAATGACATCTACCATTCATGTGCAGATGTGGGACCACGACGACCAGAGGGCTTCCCACGTCATAGACAGAGGGGAAGAGGAGACAATATCACCGGTGTGGATGCGGAGCGAACGCTCCAAAGCATCCATACAAACTTCGTGTGACTGACTCATAGGATTCCCATGGCACAAGTCGAGGACTTGACTGAGGTTATGCAGAGACAGGTGGTGGGTGTACCACGCGCATGGGTGCGATTATTCCGGTGGCTAGCTAGAGCCGTGGTGACATATCATGATCACAACCCTCATCCACCTCCACAAGACTAGACATCTGGGAGTGTATCTATTTTGTACTACCGTGTATATGATGGTGGCTTTCAAAGCCCCAATTTTGTATTATGACATTATGTATTACCACATTTTTGATGTATATAAAAAAGTTTTACGGTGATCGGTTTATTTATTTACATGTGTAAAAATTGTGTTTATGATTAAATTATAATGAAAGAAACAAATGCCAATCTAACACATAGTTAGCATATGAGTCAGCAATTTGATTATAATTTCTTGGAATGTGTATATATGTTATGTTCTCAAATTGCCGTTCTAGCAATCTCACATGTAAGAATCTCCTCAATAACGTCGGATCTCTAACATGGTACAAACCATTGAGCTGTGACACTACTAACTCTGAATCAAGACGTACCTCAAGAGAGAGAACACCACGCGAAATGGCATCCCGTAGAAGCTCGATAACGGCACTATATTCAGCAACATTGTTGGAAGATGGCCGTAGACATACACCTCCTGAAGACAGTACATGACGCATAGGAGTATAAATCACCCAAGAAGCTGAGGCTGAGTGTTGAGTGTGACGGCTTGCACCATCCGCGAATCCTATGTAGGTGGAAGATTCCATTTAAATCTGCCACAAGAAATGGAAACTAATCACAAACCCGGTCATGATAAACAAGACCTAACTATGCAAAAAAGCTGTACAATAATATACAACAAACAGCCTTGGCTAAAGATCATGCATAGTATTTTTTAAGATAGATCTCATTTCTAGGCACCACCAAGACTATCCCTTCGTAATCCATTAACTCGTAGGCACCCTTCTCTAATACACGCTTGACCACATAAGGACCACGCCACATAGGATTGAACTTCCCTGCCCCCAAGGGTTCTTTCGATTGATCCCACAAAAGGACCAAGTCTCCCTCACTAAACACTCTCGGACGGACAGACTTATTGTATTGGGACTTTACGCGACGCTTATTAACCTCTAGAGTCACCAAGGCATCTCTACGCTGCTCATCGAGTTGCTCAAGGTGAACCAAACGCTCCTCCAAAGGTGAAGTGTCTGGTAAGAGTTCCACGGCTAACTTCAATGAAGGAATATTGCATTCAACTGGCAATATTGACTCCACTCCATGAACAAGCTGATATGAAGAAAAACCAGTGGCAGTCTTTACCGCGGTTCGATATTCCCACAAAGCAGGGTACAACATAATATGCCAATTCGTCTTGCTTTGTACGATGGTTCGTTGGAGAATGGACTTAAGTGATTTATTCACTACTTCAACCTATCCATTCGCTTGAGGATAGTAAGAAGAGGAGTGCTCTTGCTTATATCCTAACTTGGATGCCAACTCTTCCATCATACGATTCTGAAAGTGCGAGCCATGGTCAGTGACAAGATCTCTCAGAATCCCGAACCTAGAGATGATTTGGTTGAATACGAAGTGAGCAGCTATCTCACCATTGGATTTTACTGTAGGCATTGCCTTAGCCCATTTCTTGAAGTAATCGACAGCCACTATGATATGATGGTGCCCCCCAGCCGAAGCTGGGTTGCAATCCATAAAATCTAGCCCCCATTTGGTGAAGGGATCGACAGTGATAATAGGGTGTAATGGGGTAGGCTTCAAGCGCATGTTACGTGCGAACACCTGGCAAGGGTGGCACCTCTTGACCGCTTCAATACAATCCTTGAAGATCGACGGCTAGAAATATCCTACTCTCAAAATATTTTGAGCTGTAGCAATCCCATATAAATGACCACCACACGCCCCTCCATGGCAATCATTAAGCACTACCTCAGCCTCATCATGAGTTAAACAACGTTGTAAAAGGGAATCTACTCCACGACGGTACAAAGTATTGTCCACTATGAGGTAGTTCTTGGAAACATTACGTAATCAACGTCGCTCATCTCGCGAGAGGTGAGTAGGGGTCCTCTGCGTTTGCAAATATACTATGATATCACCATACCATGGGTCAGCCGTTGAGATCAAGAAAATGTGTTCATCAACGAACGTATCTTCACATACCGACTCCTCAGCCTCGCTCGAAAAATCCGATATGAGCTCTGCAAAGATTAAATATTTCTTCGATTTTGCCGAAACAAACTCAAGATCAAACTCTTGCAGGATGACAATCCATTTATTATATTTTCCCCCAATCATCCTACATGTGAGGATGAACTGAAATGGATTGACATGGGCAACAACCAAGGTTTGGCGAAGGAGAATATAATGTCTCAAACGCTGCACCGAGGCAAGCTTCTCGACATGAGAATACCGAATCTCTGCGTCAATAAGGTTTCAGCTCAGATAATATATGACATGCTCCTGGAGCTCCTCATCCTCCTGAACCAAAACCATCCCAATCGTCTCTAAAGATGCAGCCACATATAATAGGAAATCATGGCTATAATCGGGAGGACTAATCACCGGGGCCGATGCTAGGGCTCGCTTAAGTGCATTGAAGGAATCCTGGGCTCGCTCATCCCATTCAAAGGGAGTATCCTTCTTCAGGAGATGCATGAAACCTCTAGTCAAATTGGCGAAATTGACAACAAATCTTTGTAGGAAGTTTTCCATGCCTTGCAAACACTGAAGATGACGAATATTTCGTGGGGCAGACAACTGAAGTATTGCCTCAACCTTCAAAGGGTCGACTCTTATACCCTCTTTTGAAACGATAAATCCTAACAACCGACCTGATTTCACGCAAAAGATGCACTTATGAGGGTTTAATCTAACAGCATAGTGCCGCCATATTTCGAACACCAATCTCAAGTGATAAGAATGACGCATCCTCATGTGAGAATGAGTAGCGAGGTCATCCAAAAATACTTCAATAATGGACTTGAGATCGTGGAAAATCAAGGTCATCGCCCGCTGAAATGTAGCTCTGGCATTTTTAAGGCCGAAAGGCATTTTTCGATATGCAAATGTTCCCCAAGGACAAATAAATGCGGTCTTATGTTGGTCCTCAGGTTTAATTTGAATCTGATTATACCCGGAAAAGCCATCCATAAAGGAGAACACCTCGCTACCCGCACACTCATCCAAAATCTGATCTATAAACGGTGTGGGGAAGTTATCCTTAGGACAGGAACGATTTAAATCATAGAAATCAGTGCATATCGCTCCTTGCTTCTTATCTACTGGAATGGGGTTTGAAACCCACTTCATCAAGGGAACGGGATAGATGAAACTAGCTTTCAATAGCTTCTCTATCTCTGCCTTTATGGCAGGTGCTTTCCTAGGATTTACCACGCGTAAACGCTGTCGAACAGGCTTAGCATTGGGGTAAGTCTTAATTTCGTGTTCGACAATCCGAGGGTCAATCCCTGGCATCTCATCGTAAGACCAAGCAAAAACATCACAGAATTCCTTGAACAGCTCGGTATACTCGTGAATCTCATCTTGGGAACAATCTGCCCCAATGTAGACATTCTCAATTGTACCAAGGTTGCGAGAAATGTTGATAGGCATAGTTGATGATATGTTTGCCATGTTTCCATCAGCCATCTGACCAGGAGAGCTTAATGGAATCATGGGTCTACCAACTTTCTGTCTAAGAATCTCCCTATAATCCTCATGCTCCAAAAGGTCAAGCTCTGGAAGGAAATATGATCTATGATGAAGTTCCTCCCATGGTGGCTCAAATCCTGACATAGCCTCGATGATCACTTCATCTGAAGGGAAAATCGTATCAAGGCAGTCGTCGGCATGAGAAGACTATACTGTCCATGCCGGTAGCACATAGGGGTCTTCCTCCTTCGTTTATGAAGAAGAAGAACAAGGCTCTACAGTAGACTGGAGATTATCTTGGTAAGCTATCATGACTGCAGGCAACGACACACTCGTCTCAATGGCCTCACTCGAAGGACTCGATGAAGGAAGAATCCAAGGATCTCCCATA
The DNA here is from genome assembly GCA_001517045.1 of Pseudotsuga menziesii. NCBI lineage: Eukaryota > Viridiplantae > Streptophyta > Pinopsida > Pinales > Pinaceae > Pseudotsuga > Pseudotsuga menziesii. The sequence goes on along the minus strand of LPNX010581784.1, from coordinate 23,784 downwards.
TGACTTTTGCGAAAAGGCACCGATCTCGTAGACGTGGAAGCACCATCGAAACTAGATCCTATCATGAGGATGGGTGCAGGACAACTAAAGGTTCCCATGAGGGAAGGATACATACCTACACCCACACTCCCAGTTGCCAGCTGGGAATGTTCAACTTTCGGAACCAAAGCTTCCGAAGATGCACTAACAGGCAGATTCTTGAATGCCATCTGATCAATCGTTACAATCTTCCCATTATGAGGAAAGCATACAACGCAAAACATGGAAGACGCAACGGCTTGCATACTATACATCCAATTCCTTCCCAGTAAGAGATTATAGTCAAGGGGCGCATCAACCACCTCAAACTCTATCGCAACGGTCTTCCCTCCCAAACGGACTTTAAGAGAAGGAAGGATACCGTGCGGCCTAAATGATCTCCCATCAAAAGCAGTTAACATGGTCGTAGACTTTGACAACTCAGGAGAACCAAGACCCTTCCAACAATACAAAGATATCACAGAAGCAGCAGCACCCTTGTTAATCACAGTACGCTTGACGATCATATTAAGACATTCTACATGCAACAAAAGGGACACATAGTAGGGCAAGTGAGGCTGATGTCCTGCGGTTTCAAATTTTATCACTGAGGAAGAATCATCACCATTCACACCAAGAGTGGAAAGCAAAGCCTTCCTTTGCGATGGACAACTCTGAAGCACTTCCAATGCAGACATCGCACAAGGAGTATGACCCAAGTCCTTGACAACTGAATAATTCTGGGCGGCTCAGGCATTTGGGTTATGACTCGAACGCTTAAGTACCCCCTTAGGAATGCGAGGTGCAGCCTCAGGTTTATCAATGCGCAAAGGGGTTCTTGGTGGATCAGGCTCTTTTCCTGGGTTGGGTTGTGATGAAGAATAATCTTTCGCACGCATCACAACTTTCGTGGCACGGACCATATTAATGCACCCACGACCACTAGTTTCAGGTGGATCTTCATCACTAGATTGATCATGGGACTTCGAGTTCATATTCTGTTTATGCGGTAAAGGGTTCGTTAACACAGCTGAGCCCTGTGCTATGAACTTCAAAGCTTCATCCATCCTAGGGCACAAGTAAGTGAGATGATCGTCCTTACAAAGCTTGCAAGGAAACTTAACCTTACGCTTATTCTTCTTGTCCCCCCCAACATTTTTATTGTTCTTGTCATTATTATTAGCATTCTCATTCTTATTCCCACCCTTCTTATTATTATTGTTTTCACCCTTTTTTCGATTCCATCCGGGTTGCTGGTTACCCTTCTGGTCGGACGATTGCATAGCAAGTACATTCTCCGCTTGGGCGGGCTGAGACGAAGCCGTAGCTTGTCCCAAGGAAGATTGGTTGATAGACAACTGAGCAACTTGTTTCACAACCGAACCTACAGGTTTCTTACTTGCACTACCCACAATGCCATCGGCATGTGGTCCAGGTTTGACCTTGGGATCGAAACTAGAACGAGGAGTGTTAGGTATAATCTCATATAACAAACCAGACTGAGCATAGATCAAGTCTAGTTCCTGCGCCCTAAATATGGCTTGTTCCTCATTCTGCACTCAGGGATGTGGAAACATCCTTCGTGATATATGGCAATAAAGATTTGAGGAACCACTCAAGGAGGAACTCCGGCGGTATAAAGGCTTTGATTAATCTCTTCCGTCTACGCCACTCCTGAATATGATCAGAAATATGGGTGGCTTTATCTTGCGAAAATGTCGACAAGAGTTCAGTACCAACATAAGAGCGCACTGGTAGTTGGAAGTGATTAAGGAAAGTCATCACAAGATCGTCGAACAGAGTAAAGGCACCCCTAGGTAACTCTATATACCATTTCGTCGCAAGCCCTGTAAGGGTGCGTTGAAATAGTCTCAAACGGACTGAGTCCTGATGAAATGAATTGGAAGAGCACCATAGGTGAAATGTCGTAACGTGTTCACTCGGATCCTCTCCTGGTTTTCCTTTGAACTTAGGTATGTCTGAAGGAAGCTTGGTAGGGACAGTCGGCCAAGCCGGGTCATGAGCCACAGGATCGTTCGTAAGTCTCTATAAGTCAGGTAAATTGAGTGTTGTGAGGAAAGGGAGCCTAGGATGATGAGGTCTAGGGACCGCTCCCTGGTTCATATAGGATTGATTACCACCATGACCTTGGCCATAGTGACCTCCTCCTGTATGAACCGTATAGGGTGGCGTGGAAGTAGCATAATGAGGTGGACCTTGACTAGTAGGAGCTACAAAGCCATAGTTAGGAGAGTAAGCAGGTTTTGAATACCCGCCTCCATAAGGTGGAGAGACCTGTCCATACTGTGCCCCATAGTAGGGTCCATAGGTCATCACTTGCGATGCCCCATGAGACACTCCATAGGTAGGAATATACGTTCCAGAAGTAGGAATATACATACCAGAAGTAGGGATATATGTTGTGGAAGTAGCAATCTGACCTCTAGAAACATGAACATAACCTCCCGAAGCCACGGGTGGTATGTAGGCTTGAGACACAACTAGTCTAGTAATCGTAGTACGGATCTGACTCGTAGCTATGTGCCGACTCGAAGGACCACGAGAGTAAGGTGGAGAGTTTACATTTGAAGAACTCGGAAGCGAGGACGAAGGAATCTTAGTAAGAAGAAATGTACTAGTGAAACTTGGAATCCCTATCGGATCACTAACTCTAGACCTAGAAGGTATATAAGATGGAAGTTCCACCGCTGGGATGGAAGGTGCAATGTGACTAGTACTCCCAAACCTCTCCACAAGGTAAGGCATGGGATTGACCCCAGGCATAGTGCTAGGCTCAAAATCGGATTCAACATGAAATGTCAAATCGTGCATAGGAAAACCAGTCGTAACATAACTACCATAGCTAGTGCTAGGAGGGTCAAAGTGAGTCTCGGCATCATCCGGAATTCCATACCGGTAACGGGTCAATGGGTAATCTGCCCTAGTGTGAGTAGGTCTATCATGCAAAGATCCTATCTGGGAAATAACAGGACCGATCTCAGCTAGGTCAGGTGAGGGATCGTATGTAGGAGTAAGTTCCCCATCATCAATACGAATAGGAGGAGGTGGCTCAGGAATAGTCTCTGAATGATCCTCCATGGTGTGTGAATCAGTGTGTGACATAGTCCGCCTGGACAGTCTAGGCCCCTCTCCTAAAGGAGGAGGAGAAGTGGAAGGTGGAAGTCCTGCTAACCGACAAGAACGGCGCGGAACCGCACCCAAATCCACAATGACTCAACAAAAAGCAAAGACTCTCTATTTACGTCAACCCTAGGCCAACTAGCGTTCACAGAGCAATCACTATAAAATCTAAAGACAAAAGCAAGCAAACAAGGGCTGGATAAGTGAGCTCCCGAATGTGGCCGGTATGTCTCGCCTAGGAGAGGCTTGAGAGGCCCTTGTCACCACAAGCGGAGGTTCGAAACCAATTATTGTGGCCCTCAGCTTCAACGCGTAAAGCGACTGTGCTGTCCGACCCCAACCTGGCCGGGACACATGCAGAATAACCTCTATACGTACCCCCTCGATATCCTAGGTAAGGTCACTAAGGTCACCTCAATATAATCAACGCTCAGGCGAACGGTCGCAGGAGGGATTGACCGTATGGGCAGGGTAGCAAAGCCCGAAACTCCCGAAAGAGCCCCCAGATACGAATACAATCATGGCTATATCGCCGGTGCTACACAGTTCTCGACCAGGGGTTATCCCAATCAACAACCGCTCACACTGCCTAGTGCTTGACTCCCTTTTGAGAGGAGCTTCCTGAGAACGCTGGTTATACCAAGGATTTCACACACTCCCTGGACAGACACCTAGTTGTTGTTGTTTAGTGATCTTGGAGAATTAACTTTCAATGAACTATTCCAAGATCCTAAAACCTAAGCTTGTTGGTGCACCCTAGAAAAGAAAAGAGTGTAATTCATTTTATTTAGCATTGATTTTAGTTGGCTTTATTACTCAAAAATAGGATATGGTCGTGCAACTAATGGTGTTATGACGCAACAAGAAGTAAAATGCACACCTAACAATCAATGCAAATGCATTGTGTCCATGAAAACAGGGTATGCATACTACATGAATGCACAATTTATTCTTCAAATGCTGAATGCAAATTTCCCCATATGAAGTCCTAACCATTACTCCAAAGCAAATCTAGATCTAATGCAAGTACAATGCAAAATGCATAATGCAATGCATGATGATAAGCAAATATTTTGGATTTTTTTTAAATAAAGAGATACAAAAAGCAAAAGAATGATTCTAACCACCCCAGACTCTGCAAGCACACATAAACAACATTCCAGCAAATCACTAAGGCAAACGGACTCTAATGCACTAATCTTACTTGAGAAGCATCAGGAGATTAGACACAAAGGGTTCATTTGAACCTATAGGAATAAGTGAAGTTCTTGGTGAACCAGAACTCATTGCTAACCGCTTTAATCTTGATATAGTTGAGATAGAATAATTGCAGACTGACGAGTTTGCAAGAAATTTTAACTCCCCCTTGACTGATTTGAATGATCCTGTGATCATGCAGGTTATACCATTTGATTCACCAGTGCTAGGTGTCCCTATGAGTAGAGTCATGTCTTCTACGAAACAAAGTTCTTTTGTGTTTACCTCAACCCTTCCGGTTGAAGGGATACTACCTCCCCCGATTAGTGCCCCTAGATCTAGTTTTCCTTCTACACCTTTAACTCCAGCGAGCTGGGTGGTTCAACCACCGGTTCACTCCAACATAGGAGGTACTTCTAGTAACACGGTTGCTGGGATCCCCATTATACCTACCATTCCTTCTTCCTTTCCTTACCCTAGTCAGAGGAGTCCGGTAGGATCCTCGGCTTATTTCCAAGGATTTCCTTGCAATGGGGGGCACATTCCCCCATCCAGTCCATACGTAGGTCCATCTCCTTCATATGTAGTAGTGCAGTTTGGGAGCAACACCTCTTACGGGAAGAGCTTCCAAACCCCTATTTCGGTCCCATACATGAGCTCTCCCTTTTCGTTGTTTAGAGGAGGGATACCTACTCCAGTCTTTCAGACCCCTGCTTCTATGGGGATGACCCAAACCACTTACACTACACCTCCCACACAAAATCCTATGGCTTACGGATGGAATCCGTTTCAAAGAAACATTCCCACTTCACAACAGGTGGCTAGGGGCAACCCCACTTTTACCCATGGGCATTCGGGGCAGGTCCCTCGAATCCCCAAGTTGGCTCATTTACTACCCCGGTTAGGCCCAAACTTCCTTTCCTGGCAACTTTAAACTTGCTAGACTTGTCAAAATTGATGAATGACCCCGTGAGGCATGACCCCTCATGGCCACCTGTTCCCATCAAGTTACCATCGGACATCCCTAAGTTCGAAGGCAAAACTGGTGAAGATCCTGGGGCACATGCCACCACTTTTCACTTATGGTGTTCTTCCAATTCCTTGAATGAGGACTCAATTAGATTGAGGCTATTCCAGAGGACCTTGACAGGTATGACGGCTAAGTGGTATATTGAATTGCCTTCTGCTGCCTTTAGTAGTTTCTAGGATTTGGCTAGTGCTTTCCTTAGCCACTTTCAGCTTCCGGTTCGATACGATTTTGGAACGGACTCATTGTATACTTTTAGACAAAACAAGGCTACCCACATCTCAGATCATATCCAAGAGTGGAGGAGGAAAAAGAGCCTTATCAAAGCCACCATTCCTCCTGAGTTTCTATTAGAATGGTTCCTTAAATCACTGTTGCCATACATATCTAAGGATGTTTCCACATCAGGAGTCACGAATGAAGAAGAGGCCATACTCAGGGCCCAACAGTTAGAATTGATTTATTCACAGTCTAGGATCTTGTATGAGATCATCCCTGAAGCACCGAGGACTTCGCACGAGGCAGAGAAGCCTAAGCCTGGACCCCATGCCGATGGTGTGGTTGGGTCTGTCAACTCTCCCACCGTAGAGTCTTTAAGTAAGAAACTTCATCAGTTGTTTGTCAAACAGTCTATGGTGGAGGCAGCAAAGGCTGCCCCCTCTCCCCAGAATGCAAATGTCTTTGCTCAAACCTCTCAGAAGGGCAATCAGCAACCCGGCGGGAAGAAAAAGAAAAGTAATAAAGGAGAGGGAAACCAAAACAAGCCAAAGCCCACGAACAATGCTGATGGGGGAAAAAAAGAAAAGAAGAAGGTTAAGTTCCCTTGTAAGTTGTGCCAAGAGGACCACCTTACTCACCTTTGTCCCCTTATGGATCAAGCCTAGAAGTTGCTCAAAGCTCAACAACCGGCTGTCCTAAAGGACCCGTTTCCCCAAGGATAGAACTCTGCTTCAGCTTCTAATGTAGCAGGGGGCACTCAAACTGCCCCTGACCCTAATTATATCAACATGGTTCGATCTTCGACTTTGTTGCAAACCAGAAACAAAAACTATGAAACTGAGACTTCTGAGAAGGGTAAAGCTGTAGGTGAACCTTCCAACCCTCTCACAATAGAGAAACCTGCCGAAACTATGCCGAAGATACCGAAAGGTGTTTTCAAGAAGACCTTGCATAACCCCAATGCTAGGGCTGCTTCAAACTACTCAGTGGTTGAATATTTATCTCAAACCTTGTGTGCAATGTCAGCTTTAGAGGTGTTACAGAGTTGTCTTTCCCATTGGGATGCTCTCTTAGCAGCTTTAGGTAGCATGGATTCTTCGAGTCTCGTGGCGAAATTCAATTTGTCTGATTTCAAAATTCGCTTGCCTTACCATGTAGCCCTATCAATAGATGTCGTCCATGGTGGTAAGACCATTGGAAGGGCAGTTGTTGATGAGGGAGCCTCTACATGTGTTATGTCCCTGGCCTGTTGGAAAGCTCTTGGATCCCCAGAGCTGGTCCCATCAAACACTTTAATTACTGCTTTCAATGGAAGATCCTTTCGTCCTCACGGTATCCTACTAGCTTTTGAGATTAAGTTAGTAGGCAAAGCAGTGTCTATTGAAGTTGAAGTGATTGATGCTCCCTTGGACTACAATTTGCTTCTAGGAAGGAATTGGACTTATGCAATGTCTGCTGTTGCATCGGCTGTTCTTTGTGTCGTGGTTTTTCCACATGAGGGCAAGTTGGTTACTGTTGACCAACTTGATTTTACCTGAAAATTCCATTTAGATTCTAAGGAATCCACTGTGCCATTGGTTGATCAGGACAAACCTGCTGCACAGAGCTTGGGAGCTGGAATGTACGCATCATTGATGGGCACATTTGACCTTCCAGCCCCGATGAATTACATTGGTTCTACTACTGTGGGGAAGTCCATCGCTACGGTTGGCGATAGGACTGATCCTTGGGTCCTCCCAACTCCCCATGAACCAGAAGTGCCCTTATCAGTAGTAGAGGTAGCTTATCAAGCCATCACTGAAGTTGCTGCTGATCCCATTCCAGATCCTCTATTAGTCTCAGATGATCTGGAAGAAGTCTATTTGCCCGCATGGGCGGAAAACTCTTCACATTCCATAGATTTCTTAGATACTGTTTTACCTTCCGATGAAGCTATTATGGAAGCTATGAGTGGACGTGATAAGACTTGTGAGGATCTTCATCATCGATCCTATTTCCTTCCAGATCTGAGCAAGATAGAAAACCAAGAGTTTAAAGTGAGACTGTCAGATGATATTGAGGTACCTATCAACCCTTTGCCTAGGGAAGGGGTGTTTGCTAAGGGGAATATGGAAAACATTTCTACCACTATATCCATCAATATCTCTGTGAACCTAGATGTCATGGAAAACATCTATATAGGTGCAAACGGCTCTCCAGAGGAGATTGCCATCTACACTGCCCTTTTCAAGGAATTCCACGATATCTTTGCCTAGTCATATGAGGAGATGCCAGGCATTGATCCATCTATTGTTCAACATGAAATCCGAACCTATCCTGATGCCAAGCCGGTTAGATAGAAATTAAGACCCGTGAACCCGCATAAAGCGGCGGTTGTGAAGGCAGAAGTTGAAAAGCTCTTGAAAGCTGGTTTTATATATCCCATAGCTTTGACCGAATGGGTATCCAACCCTGTTCTTGTTGATAAAAATCAAGGGACTATTCGCGTTTGTACAGACTTTAGAGACCTCAATAAAGCCTGTCCCAAGGATAACTACCCCACACCATTCATTGATCACATCATAGATGCATGTGCGGGGAGTGAAGTGTTTTCGTTTATGGATGGATTCTCCGGCTACAATCAAATCCAAATCAAACCGGAAGACCAACATAAAACTGCTTTCATTTTCCCTTGGGGTACATTTGCGTATAGAAAAATTCCCTTTGGATTGAAAAATGCTGGGGCTACCTTTCAACGAGCCATGAACTTTGCTTTTCACAACATAAAATCCATTGTCGAACCGTACCTTGATGATCTGCCTACACATTCTCGCAAGAGATTCCAACATCCAGATCATTTGAGGTTAATCTTTGAAAGATGCAGATACTATAGAATTCGCTTGAATCTCCACAAGTGTGTCTTCTGTGTCGAGTCAGGAAGATTACTCGGATTCATCATGTCTAGTAGGGGCATCTAGGTGGATCCATTAAAAGTTGAGGCCATTGTAAATCCGCCTCCTCCTCGTTCTCTCAGGAAACTTCAAATCCTACAAGGAAAGTCCAACTTTCTTCGATGTTTTATCGTTAATTATGCCAATATCACCAAAGGTTTCATGTGCTTGCTCAAACAAGACACTCCTTTTTTATGGGATGAAACCGCACAACTTGCGTTCGAGGCATTGAAAAAAGCTTTGATGTCGGCTCCATTATTACGCCCACCAGATTATTCTAGGGATTTTATATTATATCTGGCCGCGTCAGAGTCGACCATTGGGGTAGTGCTAGTTCAGGAGGATGATAAGCTCATGAATCATGTCGTTTATTATCTTAGCCATGCTTTGGCCGGACCTGAGCTTAGATACTCCCATGTCGAGAAGTTAGCCTTAGTAGCTGTTTATGCTGTGCAGAGGTTGCGCCATTACATTTTACTAAGGACCACCACAGTAGTGGCGGATGTAAATCCGTTCCAATATGTTTTATCCCAATGGATTATTGGGGGGAAATTCAAGAAATGGATAGTCATTCTTCAGGATTTTGACTTGGATTTCCAATCCGCTAAGTCTAAAAATTCCTTAGTTTTTGTTGAACTAATAGCAAAATTTCCCACTGAAGAAAATGTAGCGGTGGAGGATGAATCATTCCCAAATGAGCACATCTTCCTCATATCCACCTCTGATCCTTGGTACGGGGATATTCTTATATATCTCCAGACTTTGAAGTATCTTGCCGCTTATTCTAGGGAGGAACGACGTAAGTTACGCCTTCATGCCAAGAACTACCTCATTATAGGAGATACATTATATCGACGAGGGGTAGATTCTATCTTGCGTTGCTGCCTTACTCATGAGGAAGCGGAGATTGTACTAAATGATTCCCATAGCGGAGCATGTGGGGGTCATTTATCTGGGTTAACAACGGCCCAAAAGATATTGCGTGCTGGTTATTTCTGGCCCACGATATTTAAAGATTGTGTGGAAGCCGTGAAGCGCTGTCATCCATGTCAGCTTTACACCAGAAAAATGCAGTCGCATCCTGCTCCGTTATTTCCTGTTGTCTCGGTAGGACCCTTCATGAAATGGGGGATCGATTATATGACATGTAACCCAGTCTCGGCTGGGGGGCACAAATACATCATTGTCGCTGTTGACTATTTTACGAAATGGGCAGAGGCAATGCCTACTTTCAAAGACAACGGGGAAACAACAGCTTTCTTTGTTTTCAATCAAATTATTACAAGGTTTGGTATTCCGAAAGTGATTGTCACTGACCATGGAAGTCATTTTCAAAATAACATGATGACGGAACTGACCACCATGCTCAGATTTCGACAAGAACACTCTTCTCCATACTATCCGCAAGCAAATGGTCAGGTTGAGGCTGTAAACAAGACATTAAAAACTATCCTTAAACGGACAATTGATGCAGCCCGTTCTAATTGGCACATCATGTTATATCCTGCTCTTTGGGATTACAGAACTAATGTTAAGACTGCCACGGGTTATTCACCTTTCCAACTCGTTCACGGGGTGGAAGCAGTTACTCCGATTGAATGCGAAATCCCGTCCTTGCAGATAGCCATTCATGTGTTACCTGATATGACTGAGCTTGAAGAACGTCTAGTACATCTAGAACACCTTCATGAGCAACATAGAGATGCGTTGACTGCCAATCAGGCTCATAAAAATAGGGTTAAGTCTCAATATGATAAAATGGTCAAACCTAGGGTTTTCTCTGAAGGAGAACTTGTCTTGCTTTGGGACCAAGATAAAGAACCCTTGGGGGCAGGAAAATTCAAGGATATGTGGTTAGGACCCTATGTCATGTCAAAAGTATTGAGTAAAGGCGCATATGAATTAGTGGATTATGATGGGAATAAGCTTCCTAAGCCTAGAAATGGGCTCTACCTGAAGAAGTACTATGCTTAGGCTTAACACTTTTTCTTGTATTTTATTGTATGTATTTTATGTACAATAGGTTGTCAGTTTTGTTTTTTATATTATCCGCTGGTTGTTGCAGATGTCTTCTGAAATGTGTGTAGGTTTTGCTGATGGCGCCAGTTGTCACACTTGTAACCTAGCTTCAGCAGCATGGGTTATCTATTCTCCCACAGGACAACTTGTTGCCACTGGTGGCGCTTGTCTAGGTCCTGCTTCTAATAATGTTGCTGAGTATATGGAAGTTATTGAGCTCCTATGGGATGCTTTGTCACGTGGCATTACCCAGCTTGAAGTCTGTTTGTATTCTCAGTTGGTAGTTTCCCAGCTCAATAGAGCTTATCAGGTACGAAATCCTACCTTGTTGCATTAGTTTATGCAAATTCGTTTCTTGGAAAGACATTTTGAAGTTATTACTTTTAATCATATTTCACGTAACCAAAATTCATTGACTGATGCATATGCTAATTATATTTTGGATTGGCATCTCACACACATTTCATAAAGTATACTGCAAATATGTAAAGAACACTTGTAAATAAGCTGACAACCAATATATATATATATATATATATATATATATATATATATGTAAAATATCTGTTTGTAGATAGATCGAGTCTGATCCGTAGATCCCGTCATATACAAAATATACAAAATGTGGATCATCATCCATCAAAATTCCCTAGAACTAAGCCTGACCACCCTGGCCACTGGGACCACCTTGGTCCCCATGATCTCTGGCACCCTGTCTTCCTCAGCCTCCTCGGCCTCGGCAGCCTCCACCGCATCTCTGTATCCAAGTACTGCTCTAGCTACTCGCCTGAACAGACGTAGCCATATCGGTGGAAACCCTACTACAAACTCCTGCATGGCTGTAGGTATGTGCTCAATCTGTATCGTAGGTACTCGCTGGGTCAGCCTGGCCAGCTTCCCCTCTAGTACCCGAACCAATCCTGGGTCTCCTCCTACAACTGGACGCATGAACATGCGGGGGTGCCCTTCATGGCGGACTGGTCCAATATCTGCATTTTGAAGAATGAATAGGATTAAGACTTTTACATATGTATATATTCTATCATTTGAAAAATTCATAAAAATTTGAAAATGATAAAAAAATGAAAAAATCACTTACCCATCTCGCCCCATATTCCTCCTGGAGGGAGGACAAGGTCGGGATCACCTCGGAAATCCATCATAGCGTATGGAAACTGATCCAACACCGGCAGCTGTCGTTCCCACCATATATAAAAGTCATCATCGTAGACGCTATTTACTATGTCTCCTCCTCCTTAACGGAGGAAGATGTCTCCCCACCGGATCAGCCTCGGCTGACGTGGATGTCTGACCTGTAGTGGTATCATAGGGCTCATAGCTGGTACTCTCGAAGAAGAAGAACACTACTAGTATGCTGGCATAGCCAAAAATTTTGCGTCTTCCTCTCCTACAGTCGGATAGTTGCCTCTTCATGATGGGGAGCACTCCCGAGCACCAATCATAGAGGGCACCTCTAAAGAAATCAACTGCCACCCTCATTTGATTCTTGGTGGCCATATGCAACCCTGATGAACCTGACAGTCTCACAATAGTACTAGCTAGTACCTGGAGTGTGAAATCCTGGATGTCTGCCACTATAACACTGCTGCCCTTCTTTTGCGTACCCAGTGTACAGAACATGTCAACATAGTTTTGGACACTCAAGGGGTCTCCGCCCCTACTAGTGCCTTCCAAGTTCATCGGTGCCCCCCGTTGTGATAACCCGGTTATGAAATATATATCCTCTACGGTAAGCTCTAAGGTCTCACCTTGAAGATTGAACATCTCCATGTCATGATCCCAGTAATTGACCATGAATTCTAGTAAGTGGACATTTGCCCGCATGGGCGATGTGCAAAAGAACTTCAGTAGCCCACAAGTTCTCAATGCATGTATTGTGGGCACGCTTTAGAGTGTCACATGATCCATTATTTCATGCTCTCTTTCCCTCCACTCCAGCACCATATTTTTCCTGGAAAATACACACAATTTGGTTCAGTATTTCATCTTTAAAAATAAAAAATCGTGCATAAATTTTGAGTTTTTACCCATCGCACAACATTCGCGACTGTCTAATTAGGTAGGCCGTGAGTCATTCACGACTGCCTAGTTAGGCAACTCGCGATTAAAACGCGTATTCGCGACTTTTACTCCTTGCAACCCGCGCATGCGCCATGATGTAATTTGGGATGATGTAAAATACTGAATTAACCATTAATTTTGATATTTGTTTGGATCAAATTGAAGGGTTTAGGGTGTAGAGTTACCTGAAACTGATGGATCTGGATTTCGACGGTCCAATCATCCATGGTAATCGATCAAAGATAGAGGGTAAACTTTCCTTTTTGGTCCAAAAAGTGCAAATGGTGAGAAATAATTTAATTTTCAAGCTATTTATAGAAATAATATTTCGTAAAGTGGGTCTTTTTATATAGTTTGAAATGTCAATTGACTAATATCACCCTCTTTGTGCCTTGGAACAAGTTTACCAACTTTTACAAAGTGTTGATGCTTCTATAGGGTGGTTTTGCTATCTCCAACACATGTTGGCATCTTATCACTCCACATTAACCTTAGTATTCAACGTTTTGCCACGGACTATGGTATTCTAAGCCATTGGTCCCTTGTCTCTACCATTGTTCTTCCATGGCTAGGGTCCCTTTTTCATGAGTATCATCTTTCTATGCCCTTGTCATCCTTTGGTACTCATACCGTCACTGTTTCAAGCCCAGGAGTTTCCTCATAGCTATTTTTCATGCCAAATAGAGCTTCTTCTGAATCTTTTTTTAAAATTTATCCCTTTATAGGACTCCCCGACCTTATGGAGTTTCTTTAGGCCCAGGTCTGGCTCCTTCAAAACAGACTTGACTGCTGAGTTATCTCGTCCGTTCAAGCTCGTTAAGAATATGTGAACGGGAATCCGCATTTTTGGTAGGTTATCTCTTTCTCGGACCATGCGGAATAATACGAGAAAGGATCACTCTCTTTTCTTTTGAATTGAGAAGAGTATTCTCAGGTATAGGTTTATCACTTTTCCGGACCTGAGGGACTAAATTTACGGAAAAGGAACACCCAGTTGAGCTTAGTTTTCTCTTTTTCGTGCTCTGGACCCAAACATGAAAAAATATTTCGAGTGTACTTTGTGTCTTTGTCATGCTCGTTAAACACTAAAGAACAAAGCAACGAGTTTATTGTTGTAAGCCCCATTTCTCATAACCAAATGGATCTTTCCGAGTGATCTTGCTTTCCTTCACACTCGTAAAACTCAAGCTATCTTATGTTGTTCTTGAAGGAGCGTTGGGTAGGTGGTAATTTAACCTTTTTCGGACCTCCCTGACTAAGTACAAAAAAGGTGCGCCTTTTCTTCTTCGGAAGTTAAGAGAGTTCTTTTGTGGTTTGTTTTATACTTTTTCAGCATGAGGAGACTAAATTGGACGAAAAAGGACCCCCCTAGAGTCTTCTTTGTAGTTTTTGGACTCTCTAAATGTGAAAACACCGTATGAGCATGTACTAGTTCGGGCTCATTAAATCCACCAATCAGTGTATCAAGCATTATTTTCCCATCTCTTCAAGCTTGTTAACAAATGAAGAGGGAACCGAGTTTACTTTCCTGGACTCGTTAAAATTTAATAGGGAAGGTAAGGAAGAAGTTTTCTCTTGTTTTCAGTAATGGCAGCATGTCGTCCTTGAACATAACACTCTTTGTTTTTCGATATCCATGTTTCAGTATACACTTGTGTTCAACTATCACTTTGAGTTTCTTACTCCTCCTCTTGTCCATTATCCTGGGGAATCTGATCATGTCTCCTACATGACAGATAAGTCTAGTTGTTCTATCTATCCATTGTATGCTGCCTTGGGTCATCTCTGTGTTGTGCTCACTGTTCAACGACTCTACCCAATGTCTGATCTATCACCTGATCCCATCATTGTTATATCTATTATCTATTTGTGTCTCCCTTCTTTTGCTTAGTTCCTAGTCACTCTTGTGATCCGTTGGAGGATCTGTTGCCTTCCTTATCACAACATGGTTCCATTTTCAGTACTTCCTGATGGTGAAGACCTAGAGTTTTGACGATCGTACCTCTGGATTCACTTCCATCATTGGTGAACTCCTTTGCTTCAGTTGTCAATTATCCCCTATTGGTTGACAAACTGTTGAATCCTCTCCATGTTCGACTTCAGCTTACCCTTATTCACATGGCTTGGATTGTACTGGTTCTTTGGGATCCTTTATGAAGACCTTAGTCTCTCACATATGGACTAAGTTGCACAAGATTATGTTCGATCTATCTACATAGCTTCCAGATCTTTGAAGACTCATCATTATTGTATATTGTGGCTTCGATCCACCTTTGTAATATACGTGGTTCTATACCCGTATCATATGATGTAATCAAATATTGTAAAGGAGATAGTGTTCCAGTAAATTGAACATAGCATCCTCAGATGTAACTTTGTATATGAAATTACTATGTTTTGTTTCAGGTACTCTCTCTGCTCCATTGGATTTCTGAGTTCTACAAAGATAAATATTATAATGTGTTTCGGCCATCGTTCCCCTCTGACCTCACACATTAGGGGGCATCTGTTATACACCTAAAAGGCACCTCTCTGTCTAAGTGCCGACATCCCTCATGTTGGCACACAAAAGGACACTTATGGATAGAGGTTTGCCCAAAACACTATAGCTTGGCTTGTCATGAAATACATTCTTTCACCATCCACCTAGTTACTTTGTCATTTACCTATGTTGAGATGTATCCGCGACTATCCTTATATACAACTCATGCATCACTCGCGAGTCTCCTTTATAGCAAGTCACGAATCCATGTATTCGCAGGTTGTGCTTATACATAGTCGCGAATCATTCGCGGGTTGCTCTACTACAGACCCGTGAATGTGTCTCAACATTAAAACATAAAAACACTCACGCTAATGGGAGATTAGTTAAGTTATTTAACTTAATTTCCTTAACTGCTGTAACCTCCCTAACCTTCAAGAACTGCCTTATTTCACCCATATAAGTATAGGCCTTGGGGAGGGGGTTGAGGATTTACACTTGGAGAGCAAAGTTATGCTAGTGGAGTTTATACAGAAGTCTTTGGAGCAGTGGAACTCAGAATCCTTTGGCTGCAGAGGAGTCCTTGTCTCAGACGTTGGGTTGTATCTTAACTCTTTCCATTATTGATAATAAAGATATTACTTCTTCCATATGTGTTTCATGTGTATTGGTTTGATAAATGTTTATGTTTATGCATCTTATATGTGATTTATCTAACCTGCTTATACATATATTGATTCATCTTGTATCTGGAAAAGTATTTCTTGACAGGTGAAAGAGGAGCAATCTTGAAGACTTTGGAAGTGGAACAGAGAGGAAGAAGATTAGCAAGGATCGACCTTCGTTTAACAAGTAAGTCCTTTCAATATTCCTATTTCCTATTCAATAGTTTAGAAGTCAATTGTCTGCAAGTAATTGAGTATGTTGGTAACCCCAGACCTTAGGTTATTAGGTGCATAATCTTGTACAATATTTGGGAACGAACCCATCATTTCTTAGGTTCGTAAAAAATATGAGGTTGGACTCATTTGAAGGATGTGCTATATCGAGTGTTTGCTACCCTCTTTGAACTCGTAAAAATGAAAAGAGACACTCATCAATCATGAAGTGGAAATTAAGGGAAGGGAATCAATTCATTTTGCAAATAAAATGGCAATTTGTAGTCACCTTTGAACATGGCACTTGTGTACATTTCATTCAGTCAATTGGGTAATCAGCTTGTCTCCAAGTCGATCCACTTTCATGAGTGATGTCATTCCTTTGAGTCTTTCAAAGAATGCATTGTCCATTATCGTATTGTGTTTTGCTTCGTCTAGTCAATGCTGTCAAGTTTTTGTCATGCTACCCGATGTTCAAAGGGAAGTTGAATAGTCTTTTGTATTAGTACCTTTTGAGTCAGTCCTAGGGTTACATCATCTACAAAATTCGAAAAATTTGTCCCGAGTTTCATGTCGTCGATTTGGGATTCATCATGGTCCTTATTCAATGAAACTATTCCTGTTGACATCGGCTCATCCTCTAGGAATTAGTCTTAAA
Organism: Pseudotsuga menziesii; assembly: GCA_001517045.1. Lineage (NCBI taxonomy): Eukaryota > Viridiplantae > Streptophyta > Pinopsida > Pinales > Pinaceae > Pseudotsuga > Pseudotsuga menziesii. The sequence goes on along the minus strand of LPNX010581784.1, from coordinate 7,133 downwards.
AACACGTTTAGTACCTTGATATTTGTATGCCTTAAAGACATATTTTCTCACTCTCGACATAGGTTCACATCATTGAACTTTTATCGATAGATTCGACTAAATGTTTGACGTCAGATCATCTATTCGCACTTAGGATATTGTACCAGGGTAACTTGGGAATCATTGACATCAATGGTGATCTCCCTCACACTTGTTAACGGTTTAGATCATTGACCGGTAATAAAGTGGTTTCTACCATGTTTGACTTCAAATCATTGTAATCACATGGATAGAATTGTACGTTGTGGAATACGAGATGAAGACCTTAGGTATCGGTTCAAAGCACTCATAGGTTTTTCCCCGGGTTGCGATGGAGTATATTGTATGAATTACCAGCATGGATCCACATTTTTATGGTCGTGGCTATGCCCAAATTTGTGTTCATTTGACATAGATCTACAATGTATGTATGGTAGCTATGTCCCAAGTTAGAGTCCTCTATCACATGGATCTACTCTGTATTCTAGTATCCATGTTTGTTAATATCTCTCATGGTCTGCCTTCTATTTGTCTGCAGTCATGATGAGGACACATTTGATCATGAGTCAAAAGTATTGAAGTATTGCATATGACTTGTTGATGATGATCTCTGATCATGCTAATTCTTGTCTCGAAGTGATAACTTGCTCTTTCAAAGCTCTCACCTATCGTATCCCTTTAGCATCATGCTTTAGGGGGAATTTTGTTACACATAAATATCGTCATCATCATGTGATGAGGTTCCAAACATCAGTATTTTCCCTAAATCCCAAGTTTGGAAGTGAAAATGCTCCCCTAGACTTCAGTCTTGCTTATGAAAATCCAACACTGCTTCTGCCCTTAAGTCAAGGAGTGTTACCTTCTTCAGTAACGCATATAGTCTCTTGACAGTAGGCTATGCCACCACCTTCTCCTCTTGTTCAAGGAACGGTTATGCCCTGTCACTGCTCTGTCATAGTGGAGAAGAAGTGGTGACCTTGGTAAAAAGTGAAAAAGATAGGTTTCTGTTGATCCTGGTTTTGTCACTATTTTCGGCTATCAATTTACTCTTTTGGATTCTATTTTGTCATTTTTTTCACATTTTTTGTGTCATTCAGCTTATCATTCAGCCTGAGGTATGAACGCATTTGGAATTTATGCAAGCTTTGGTTTATTTCTGTTATTTTGTGATTTTATTAAGCAATTCTATGATATTTGGAAACATGTCTAATACATGGATTTGTTTTGCATATTATAGTCTTCAAACAAGCCTCCATGTAACCACATGCTCATGCTAAATATGCACAGATCATATCTAGCTCACCATCCAACCCTCCGATCATCCGCGTGCTGTTAATTGGCATATTTGCAAATGAATAAAGCACATAATAGTCTTTAGTTGCCCTGTTGTCCATGCATTTTGCTGCTATGATGGCCCATTCTCTAGAAGGCCTGTCATCCTACCCTCTCCATGTGACACCATGATTCATGCCCATGTTGACATAGACCTATATAGCCATAGTACACGCGAGTAGAAACGATGCGCGAAAGCTCAGGAAGGTGGCTTCCCGCTGTTTCCAAACATCATATAGTTGTTTAATTATCAGTAAAGTTTACTATTTTGGAGTGGTCGACCACTGAAAGGGTCGACCTACTCACCTATGTAAAACCTATATAAAGACATCTCCAATAGAGAGTCGAGCTAGTTGTTGAGTTTGTTGATCAGTCATTGAAGATGATGCTCTGTAAACTCTATTTGAAATTCAATATAAATTTATATTTTCAGCTACGCATACATGTTTCTACTGTTGTGAGTGGTTTATTAGTTGAAGCATCACCCTGATTGCTAAGAGGGCCCCTCAACAACCAACGTTCTGCCATTGCAGTGTATTTTTGTCACTTCCTTCCTTGTAGCTAAGTAGTTTATATTTCCATCTCTGTGTGTGTAGTTCAGTTTTGTTATAAATTTGTGTTGTTTATTTCCTTGTCTTTTTGTAATATGTGTTTGCTGTAAGTTCTATGATTTGTATCATGTCGATTAAAATAGTTTTCATACCTAGAATAGCAATTGGCGGGCTGCTTAGTAGTTGTTTTCAGTTTCCTTTTCAGTATTGTTTCTTAGTCTTATAATTGCAGTTAGATAGAAGTTGATTAATATAATATCTTAGTTTCAACACATAGCTAGATTCAGTTCTATTGGTTTATGTTTAGTTGTATGTTAGTTTTAGTTATTTTCCATTTGACTTGTTGAATAATAGGAAATAATCTCTCTTTTTAGTAGTGTAAGTTACGCTTATTCTTCTGATGTTTTAATTGTTAAAATAAGATTAGTCACTCTTTCCTTTACCTTGTAATAGCATATGCAAAAGTCTGCTGATATTAATATCATTTAGGTCATTTGTTTCACAATTTGCATTGTTTTTCTCGTTCAGACTGTCATCTGGACTGCCTATCCAAATTGTCATCTAGACCTTCGTTTATCCTTAAGTAGTTTCTATTTTGTGTCATGCTTGTTTTGAGTGCGGTCTTCATATTTTTGAAAATATATTACTTTCTACAATTGAGAAGTAACTATCTATGTCTAGTTAGGACCTTACTTTAGATGATATAAAATATCTAGCGAGTCGTCTAATTATTTTTATCCTTCGTTACCTTTATCTTAGGTTGTTTTTAGATTGCATATCTTCTGGCTCTGATTTATTCATTTTCTCTCTGTTGTAGGATTTGTCAATTGTAGCCTTAGTTGAGTTACTTTAGTCTTATGTAATTCAATTTAGAGTTTAAGTTACTAATCTTATTGTTTAAAAAAGCATATTAATTTTTTAAAATCTTTAGCATAGGATATGTCTTCCTTATTTTATAGTTACTGAATATTTCTAGAAAATAGATTTAGATTTAGGAAACATAATATCTTTATTAAGTTTTCTTCTTGCTGCTTTATTAGGTTTCATACTTGCTTTGATTAAGTTTTCTGTTTCTCAATTATAGTTGAATCATGTCAGCATAGTATACCCTTAACTCCAAGTGGTCCATTAAAAGAATCATGTTTCTAAGTTAATAGATTGGTTGTTAATAACATCTTTTTAGAGTCATTTGCTTATGGAATAAATAAAAAATGTTTACTATTTCTTGTAATTGGACACTACTTAGTTTACATTTATTTGTAGAGGTTAATTTATATCTAATTGTTATCTACCCAAATTTATTCCTATACAACACTAATCCCATTCAGTTTCTTTATTTCTTTCAAAATCCATTTTGATACACCTCCTTCTCCAGTACTGATAACAATGAATGCATGTTCTCAGAGCAATCAAGGTGAGTGGAGCTAGATAATCTGGTTCAATCATTGTATATTTGTCAAACCTCATGTATAGTTTAGTTATTGGTTTTCTTAGATAAACTAAATAGTTATTATATTGTATCAAATAACATAATCTTTTCTATTCATATAGTAAGAGTTATGAATCTGGTTTAAACCTTTCTAATTCACATATTAAGAAGCATAATAATTCATTAATAGAGTACATTGTAAAAGAGTAGTTTACTTTCTTAGAATAGTGTTATTTATAAATACATATTTTTTGGTTGATAGAGTAGAGTAGTATAGCTCGATACTGCTCTAATTTAGTAGACTTGTCCCAGCCTAATTACCTTAGTAGTTGAATTTCTAGAGTTTGACTCGTATTTTCATTTTGAAATATCTTTCGATCTTTTCTTTGTTGAAATATTTCCACGACACTTTAGGAACCCTTCTACCTTCGCATATATTTTTTGTCAGCTCTAATATTACAAACCTCAGTCGATAATTACATATTTGGTGAATTAATTAAGACAATAAAACACCCAACATTTTTGGCGTCATTGTCGGGGAGTTGTTCTGTAAGGTAGAATAAGTAGAATTCCCTTATGAAGTTTAGCAATAGGTTGGTGGCGGGGGAGCGATAAAATGAGAGGTAAGAACCTGCGCATCTGTTATAACAGGAGCCCCCAAATCTAACAGTAATAGTAGTATTACATGTTTTCTTTTTATTTTGGCTTTTCATGAACATACCTAGAGATTTGAGGGGTAGATACATTAGAACTAGTTCCCAGAACCTTGTTAAAATTCCTACTAATCTTTATGGGGGACGAAATACACCAACCACTAACTTAGTAGAAAGGTATCGGAGAACATGCATAGGAAGTAGTTTTACTTGCAAACATAAAGACTTTATAGGAGAAACCATAGCCTTGATTGAAAACCAGTCTGGGAGGAAACTCAAGATCCTCAGATTTGACAATGGTGGTGAGTATGTCAAGTTTGAGTCAGGGATAATTTTAGGGGCGAATTTTAGCCCAGTGGGCTATTTTTCCATGTTTTTCTCCCAAAAAAGATTCGCCATTTTGAATTTTTTGAAGCCCTATTTCGCCCAATTTTGATGGGGTAAATTTTTTCCACCCTAAAAATCGCCAAATTATTATATAAACGATATAAAATCCTTGGAAATTAAAATATTTTTTGAAAAATATCGCCAATCATTTTATAGTTGGCGTTTTAAGAATTGGTAATATTCGCCAACATTTATACACTTTTAAATAAGTATGCTTCCTTAAAATCATCCTTGGTTTGAGTTCATTCAGTATTGTAAAGATGCAAGTATTCAGATGCAACATTCAATCCCTTACACACCATAGTCAACACTAAATGTAACACTTGAGTTGTGTTTTAGAACTCTGATGAACTCTGGTTATGGTTTAGACAATGTGAGTTAACTATTGAGTCCTCCGACAGTGATTTAGACAAGGTCTTAGTTACCTACAGTCAAGTAGAGTCTAATTAATTCGAATTTCCTCATGTGGATTCGAATTGCATGTGGTAATTTAAGCCATTGTACTTCATTGTAATTGTTATCTAATTACTCTTTGATTAATGAAAAGCATTCACAGCTGCAACCCATTTTTGCACTGTTTCAATATTCAATAACTGAGTAAATTGTGTGATCTATCATGTGAGTTGTATGTTTGTCCACAGATCTATGTGCTCAATTTAATAGAGATTCATCAACTTGATTCAACCACCTTCCCTTCTCATTATCCTTAGGCTTATTTTCATCGCCTATAGTGAACATTGCGGAAGACTAATTGTTGAAGGTAAATTGCAGAAGGAATCTTATAAAATGTTAAAAATACAACCTGCAATACGCAATCCACATATGCAGAAGGTTCATTTTGTTTATAATTTAATGGAGACATGTAATCTGCAATCCACATTTTTGGAAGGGTCCTTGCGGAAGGTAAAATTTTGTATATAGTTTAATGGAGACCTGCAATCCCCAATCCGCAATTACAGAAGGGTCCTTGCGGAATGATCATTGCGGAAAGGGTCATTGCGGAAGGATAACTTGTGGAATGATCATTGCAGAATGGTCATTGTGGAATTGATCACTGCGGAAAGAATAATAAACTTAGCAAATTAGGATTAAAATAGTTAATTTAATTGAAGCCTAATTGTCATAACTTTGTTCTGAGATTGAGGAAAGGTTGAACGAACAACTAATGCCAAGAATATGCAATAAAATCTCAATGCTCAATAATGATCAGTTAGAGTTAGGGACTTTAATAATGTGTATTTAGATATATCTTATATAAATATTTTATTATTATTACTATTATGGATTTTTTAGGTGTGTTATAGATTTGAAATATTATTCCGTCTTGTCAGATCCAAACCGAGGAGAAGCGAGAGCCATTCCACTTCATTATTGGATCTATGTCCTATTCCCCATGCATAAGATGTCACTGAGTTTCCTCTGGAATCGAAAATAATCCCACTCGCACCTGCCTCCCCATTCATTTTTTATTGTAAAAATGAGTTCATAACATTTTGATATTGTTTTTGAATATACTTACGTAAATTACAACCTCTTGATTTTGAGTTTCAAAAAATAATAAATATAAAATGTTGTTAAATTAAAAAAATTGTATTGACATCGTCTTAATAATAAAAATATTAATTTGATTTGATTTATTTACAAAGTTATTTGAATACTATTTTTCCTTTATTTGAATTTTGGATTGGGAAAACATTTTGAATTTGGATTGGGAAAATATTTTAATGGATAAATCAAATTAACCTAAAATTTAAAGAATGCCTTAGAATCCACTCACCCTTGGTTTAAAACATAGTAGGTTGTGGAAACTAAAAAAAGCTAGGTTTTCAAAAATACAATGAACCACACTATGAGTTGTTTGTTAATTGATTTTTCAATTTCAATGTTTCATTATCATTAATGATACAATTTGATATTGAAACTGTATATTTAAAAAAATAAAATAAGAGGAGAATTACTAAATCATGATGATGATGATGATGATGATAATTAACATTTACTGAGACTAACTTTGGTTTATCAGGCCTTAAGAAGGATAATACTTGGTTTACTTTAAAATCTTGTTCCTATGCTCAAAAAGATTGCCAAGAAGCTTTCGAATCTCACTATAGTTTTGTTTAGTTAGGAGGTTATAAAGGTTTGTATTGTAGCAAATACTATGAAACTCAGATCTAATGTGGGTGTAAGCAGTGCAGAGAAAGTGATTTTCATCCTCAACGCTCATAGACTCACACAGAGGGAAAACCGTTTCCACCCATGGAGTTTTAGGAATAGACCAACGCCCTATTTGCCTATGAAGTCCATGGGACTTTGTTCTAATCTTGGCCATATTAATTTTCTTCTCTGAGATAGTTACTACCAAGAGATACTTTTGATCTTCCAAATTAGGATTAATGACCTCCTTATAGTATCTTAATTTTTTCTTATCTACTAAATTTTCCTCACACCACAATTTCTCTTTAAACTTAGAAGTAATAATATTTTTGACATTATCAATGTTTTCGAAAATGTCATTTTCATTAATGCTCCAATGGTTTAATCAAGCCATGGTATCTTTACACGAACACCACTTGAGGCGTGGTTGGTTTTGAATTGAGTTTAAGGAAATTTTAGGAAGTCTCTCATTTTCCACATTATTTATCTTATGCGTGTACATCAAGTACCTAATCATAGCCATGCTTTTGATTGGGGAAATACCCACTTCTATGAGGAGAATAAGATAAGGCATATTGATTTTACTTTTGAGGTTATAAGTTATAAATC
>LPNX010581766.1:2794-17938 GCA_001517045.1 Pseudotsuga menziesii | reverse complement strand
TCTTACGCTCTCTCTCCTTCTCTCTCTCTATAAACCCCTAACCATAAATATTAATTTCTCTCTAAATCCCTAACCCCCTCCCTCATTGTCTCTCTCCCTCCCTCTCTCTCCTTTATAACCATTCTAAGCCCCTAACACCCAATATCTCTCTCTATGCCTCTAAACAAATAGATCCCAATATCTCTCCCTCTTTCTCACTCTCTAAACCCCTAACCTGATATCTATCTCTCTCTTTTGTAGAGGAAAGTATTCTTATGGCTGAGGGTTAAGAGGCCAACAACATTCTAGAGTTGAAATATAGATGCGTATAGTTGTGCAAGCAAATATAAACAAGATTCATATATTAGAATGGTTCATACCTTAGTCAAATGAAGGTTGATCCAAGCAACCCTTCAATCCTCCTCTTATTCCTCTTGCTCCAAGAGACCTGTAAAAAAAATTATACCTTACTCAAACCAATATGACCACATGTAAATAAATCGTAGTCAAAGCAATATAAAGTTGTAAATTTAGACAATACTGAGAGGGGGGGTTGAATCCCTATGGATAACTTCTAACAATTTAAACCACTTATAATTTATTTTTAATACACATGATCAACAAGAACCCTCAGAAAAGAAATTCATTGTGGAATCGCAATTGGGTAAACAAACAATACTTTCTATTAATGAAAAATTATATTTACAAATAGTTTATGCCTGCTACTACATAGAAGGATGGTACTATACCTATTTACTAGCAACTACTAGAAGGAGGATTCGAACCTCAGTTTTTATCAACTACTAGTGAAAGGATTCTATGACACCCTATTTACCAGCTGCCACTGGAAGGAGGATACGACCCCCTAGTGATCATGTTGCTTAACCTAGCGCCTCCCAACCTCCCTCAAGAAGCCAAGGAGAAGCTACAGCAGGAGAATCCCACTGGTAGTGGCTCGAGGGAGAGCCACAAGTAAGTGTTAGGGGACTGTTGGAGTAGGGTCCCACAGCTACAGAAGAAGCTGCTATTTTGACAGGCAGATAGTTTTGGCGGAGATATAAGAGGCAAAGCTACGATGCCGTAGCAGGTTTCTAGCTACAAAGCAGAGCTGGAAACCGTGACCACAGAAGATAGAGAAGTCAAGGAAGACGACGGTACCTGAGTGGCCGAGAAGAGAGAGCTCACCCACTGCATTGAAGGTAGCGACGGACGACAGGAGGGCTCAGCTACCCTCATAAAGGAAAAGGAGCAATGAGGCCGAGGTATTGAAGACAAAGGATAGCCAGGGAAGCAGCGTCGGTACCCATGGTCAACGTTAGGAAGCATGGAAGACTGCAGGAAGCTGTGGTGAAGGGAAGCAGCGTCGGTACCCATGGTCAGCGCTGGGAAGCATGGAAGACTACAGGAAGCTGTGGTGAAGGGAAGCAGTACATAGTACCCATGGTCAGCGCCGGGAAGTGTGGAAGACTGCAGAGAGCTGTGGTGTGATGGATAGCGGCTACCCCAAAGTATAGATACAACGACTATCACTAGTTAGGGTTTGGGTTACTGTTGGGACAGGTCCACAGTGTTGTAATGGCAAGACCTTCAGGCCGCCTATAAAGGGATTTATTTTGTATTGTAAAAGGTTGGAATTTTGGGCATTTTAGGCCATCCAGCTAGTCAGATCATCAGTAGTCTGTTAGCTTACTGTTATTTTGTATTGTAAAAATCCATAGGGATTGACAGAGAGGGAAGAGTATATTGTAAGAAATACAATATAGAGATAGGGAAGAGATCTAAGAGAGAAGGGCTCCAGGCTGTGTGCAGAGTTACCCAGACGATCTCAAGCTGCATATGTGGTGCAGTAGAATTGTGTTTACCTTCCCCTAAGCTATAATAGAAACATAGTTCTGTGGGCGTAACTTCCATCCTGGAGGTGAACCACATTAAAATCGAGTGTTATGCGATTGATTCATGTGTTTTGTTTATTTGTTGCATCTGTTAGTTATTATATGAGCCTTGTTTACAGTTGAATGTATGTATACGTTGTTCAGTTCACAACAATATAGAAGGATAAACATAAGTTGAAGTCTTTGGTATGTTGTATGCAGGTTCATTTATGCTTTGCTTGAACAGTCACTAGTCGCAGTGTTAAACAGCCTGGTATGTTGAGTCTTGCAAGTCAGCACGACCATGCTAAGTGCACTGAGCCGTGGGAGTAGGATATCGCAGGGAGGCAATACTGTACCGGCAGAGGAGCTGCGGTGCGCGATACCTCAGGTTAAAGAATTAGCATTGGGGATAGAGTTACATGTCTCCTGGTGCGCGACGATGCGATAAGGCTGGAGTCATCGCGAGTCAGTGGAAGTTGCGCGATGCAGAGAGGGATCACACGACAGGAAAAGAGAGATATCATGGCTAGAAGAGCTGCGAGATGAGGAGATCATGTGATGTAAGCAGAAGGGTCACGTGACACGCAGAGAGAGAGGCCTTGCGGCTAGCCGAGCTTTGAGTCACAAATAGGATGCCACAGAACCTGGTCCAAGACGCTTGAGTCCTTGGCCAAACCATTAGAATCACTTCGGGTGAGACTTCAGGCCGCTTCATGGTATGTCACTGAAAGGGCCAGTGAGCTAGGGGTGTTGTTGGTTAAATAAAGTAAACCCAGGTCTTCCCACAATAGCCAACAAATGGTTCTGTTGCCGGCTTTGAACAAACAAAGCGCTGATGTTCTGGTAGCATCCTACGAAAGACGAACTCAACGAGTGGGTTTGGTATAACCAAAAAGAGTTTTCTAAATGAGAGAACAAGAGTCCTAGAATGAGTACAGAGGACTGGTTACAAAAACATATCATTACAGACCTACATGCGATATTTTTTGCGACCTTTGGGAACGAGCTTTATGGCTGGTTATCAAAGTTAACTGATACAAGCATATTCAAAAAGAAAAGAGACATTGTCTGGACACCGGGGCTGATTCAGACTGTGAAGAACCTTGATAATCCTATCACAAGGGCAGTAGACTTCTGGCTTGCGAGTGTGCTAGAAGGATTTGTCACAGAGTTTGCAGTTGACCAGAGGAAAAGCTTCAGCGAGGCTAAGCGCTATTTCTTCAAAGGATATCGTGGTAAGTACCTAAGATCTTTAAACTTGTCCATTAAGATGCTATTACATGAAAAAGGAATAATGGATCTAGTTTCAGATGAATAAGTATAAATAGTAATGTCACAAGAGTTTGAAAGTGATTTTGATGACATTGGACGAACACGTAGTGGAAAGAAGTATAAAGTAGATTTCAGATCTCCAATATTTGAAGATAGTTCAGATAGTACAAGACAACAGAGTCATAGTACCACAAAAGGAATAGAGGGGGGTATCCTTTACCACCCTTACAACCCACAGAAACAGATCGGGACTCAAAAAAATCCCGTAGGAACTCCATCCAGTAGCTCGCAGACAGTACCTACCACCTCTACATCACCTCCACCTACACCGCCGAGTGGTAGTAACACAATAAATCAACATCCACCATGTAGAAATAGAATGGGGGATGATCTGAAGCTACCTATATTTAAAGGAACAGGGGCATAAGACCCAGAGCAACATTGGTTTCTATGTGAAGCCATGTGGACCATTAAAGCAATCAATGACGATAACCTTAAACTTGTACAGTTAGTCACCACACTAAGAGATCGAGCCTTAACATGGTATATAAAGTATACCACAGTACCTAGGACACTTGTCCAGGTCAAGAATGCCATGATTGAAGAGTTCAAGAAACCTAAGTTTGAGTCACAGTGCATTACAGAACTCAAAGACATCAAGCAATTACCTACAGAGTCGGTGTGGGACTTTGATCAGAAATTCAAAGCCCTTATCAACCAAGTCAGTTTCGAGTTCATGCCGGAGCAGCATAAGGAATGGTTTATTGTAGCACTGCTCCCTCACATTAGACTTCCATTAATGCAGCAGAAACTCTAGATGCAGGATGACGCATTGGATATGGCGATGAAACTAGAGGCTTCAACTCTAGCTGAGAGCAGTACAGGCATGGAAACCTTACAAAATCAGTTGGCTAATCTCACGCTATAGTTGCATGAGCTTAAGAAAGGGAAAGAGAATGTGCAAGACATATTGTGCATAAAATGTAAGGCATAAAGCCATACCAAAGACGACTGTCCAGTTTTTGTAGAATATATAGCAACAGGGGCTCCTAACCCCTTACCACAGACCCATGGACCGTGGTGTGAAATATGCAAAACACGAGGACATCTACCTCACCACTACCCTCTACTTTAGAAGTACGTGCAGACACCTAAGAACTTATACTGCGTCTTTTGCAAGTATGTAGGCCATGATGAACACGATTGCAGATCCTATGATCTCATGGTTGGAGCAAAGCAAGACTTGTATAGAGTCCAGTCAGAGACATAGGGTCCAGCAGTAGGACCACAACATGATCTGGCTTATGGAGGCCATGGAGGAGGATTCAGAGGATGAGGCCAGGGAGGAGGCTTTGACAGAGGAGAAGGTTTTGGCTGTGGTCGTGGACCAGTTACTTGTTACAATTGTGGAGTTGTAGGACATTATGCTAGGGACTGTCAGAGCCCTACTACCACATGCAACTATTGTAAATCTTATGAGCATACTATAGAGGAGTGTCCTACCTTGATAGATAAGATCAGAGAACCTAAGCCAGTAGTACACCAGAACATCCAGCTTATTGCTGCTAAGCAGGAAGAGCCAGAACCAAGAGTCAATATTGTGACTTGCAGCAATGTTTCTACTAGTGGGACATTGCAGGAGACCGAAAAGAACATAGGTCAGGAGTGGGTATGCAGAGCTCCTAATAAAGAAAGACCACTCGATCTGCAGAAGAACAAACAGACATTTCAGGAAGCTAAGGCTTTCTTTGATGACCCTACACATTCAGGATCGTAGGTACCACCGTCTAGGGGTGTACCGCAGCAAGCACCTTGTGGGGATAGCCTTGTACAGACATCATAGGCTACCACATCGGGAAGATGCGATGAGGATGAGATGATAGGAAGTGTACATTCCTTCCTACGGAGTTGTCTAAAACTTGTAAGAAATGAGCAAGCTATCATGAAACTTCATCACATTATAGATCAGTCTCATCCATCCTCTTCTGTGAGCAGTACACAGTGTGTTGTTCATAATATTATAGGACATACAAGAACGGGAAGAGAGATGCGACTCACAACGCAGGTTGGAGAATTTGAAATGGATGAGGTGATCCTAGATCTGGGATCAGATGAAAATGTTCTGACTAAGTAGACATGGGAATAGATGGGTAGCCCTAAGCTAATCATATCGCCTATCCATCTGAGATTAGCTAATTAGCAGCGTGTGTCACCCCTGGGTCGGTTACCGCAGGTGCCAGTTGACATTGACGGAGTTCACAGCTTTGCAAACTTTGAAGTTATAGAAATCATTGGCGATACTAGACCGTATCCAGCACTACTAGGCATTGATTGGGTGATCGGTAACATGGCCGTTATCGACCTAAAGAGAAGACAAATGACCTTTGAGGATGTGCAGATCCGGGTCATTGCACCATTGGATCCTTTTCAGGGTCCTAGATATATTGAACCTATCCGAGCAGAGGAGGAGGCACATAACATGGAGAGCCTCTATCAGATGACCACAAACCAAAGCGACTACATCAATCCAACCACAGAAGGGAATATTAGTTGGCAATGCAACAGCTCATGTGCATCAGATTCAGATGTTGGTCTGGAGAACTGGCAGAACAGACTTCATGAAGTCTCAGCGCGCAGATGCACATACTTGACTAATTCACTGCAATGGATTGGCGCAGATATCAATGAGATTCCATCGTTTCATGGTCTAACAGATATCTAGGACTTTCTTGAGTAGTTTGAACAACATATTTCTCACGAGCAGAGGATCGCAGCTATGGACCTTGTAGTACGAACCACACCTGCAAGATGGTGGTATGCACATAAAGAGAACATCGCATCATGGGATGATATTAAGAGATTCATGGCGATCAGATTTTCTGATGATAGAGAGTATGTCCAGCAGAAATACTCAGGAGAGAGTGATCCCAGATCACACATTCAGACATGTGAACAGAATTGTTCGAACATTCCCGAGGATGAATGGGTTCACCGATTCATTCATACTTTGGATACAGTTCGAAGGAACGGGTATACAGATACTGAACTGCACAAGGGAACAACTACATGGCCACTTATGATAGACAACTTCCTACAAACCTTCGCTTTTGAATCTGAGTATCCAAGTGTTGATCAGGCCCTACAACTAATAAAGAGTAAGATATTTGAGGATTGTACAATATCAGTGTCAGCTCAACCTGAGTGGGCTATCCAGCTAAAAGAGGCGTTAGAGTGTTATAATTTTGCAGCTGAACCAGAGGAGGAGGATGAGGATCCTCATGACACCAACATTTCGGAGTCAGAAGGCACTCACGATGTTGAGGGACCACAGTTAGAAATTCCAGCAATCACAGAGCCCATCAAAATTAAAAAAATCAATATTGGGATAGACACAGAACCTATGTTCGCCTCTATTGAAGACTATTGGAACGATGAAACAGTCAGACAGATTGCAGACTTGTTACATGACTATCAGGACCTATTTCCCACCAAGTTCACAGAGATGAAGGGAATAGTCGGAGACCTAGGAGTCATGAGGATACCATTGAAGGAGGATGATAGACCAGTCAAACAGCGCCCATATAGATTAAATCCACGATATAAAGAAAAAGTAAAGGATGAGATCGATAAGATACTAGCAGCAGGCATCATTGAGCCTATAGAAGAAAGTGAATGGGTTATCCCCATGGTCATACAAGAGAAGGAAACCAAAGGAGACATCGGGATCTATGTCGATCTTTGCAAGCTCAACGATGCATCGCTTCATGATCCATTTTCGACACCGTTCATTGATGAGGTATTAGACAACGTGGGAGGATAGGAGGTCTACTCCTTCACTGATGGATTTTCAGGCTACCATCATATCAAAATACATCTAGAAGATCAATCCAAGACCACCTTTGCAACAGAATGGGGCTCGTTCCAGTATACGGTAATGCCCTTTGGTCTTAACAATGCACCAGCTATATTTTCTAGAGTAGTAGTTGTTGTATTTAAAGAATACATCCATAAATTCCTAGAAGTATATTTTGATGATTGGACTGTATTTGGACTAATTGACAAGCACATAGGAGATCTAAGACTGATGTTAGAGAAATGTAGGCAGTACCATATTTCTCTAAACTTGAAGAAATGTATATTTTGTGCACCATTTGGTATTTTGTTGGGTCACATTGTTTGTAGACAAGGCTTGATGGTAGATCCCGCAAAGATTGCCATCATTGTAAATGTTCCAGCACCCTACTCAGTCAAGCAACTGAGGACAGTACTGGGTCATATTGGGTACTACAGAAATTTCATCAAGGGCTACGCAAAGATTACAACACCAATGGAGAAATTGCTAATGAAAGATGTAAAATTCCCATGGAATGAGGAATGTCAGTAGAGTCTAGACACACTTAAAGAAAAGATGGTTACAGCGCCCATCCTAGTATTTCCAGACTAGACTAAGCCATTTCATGTACATGTGGATGCATCTAGCATAGAACTAGGGGTTGTCTTAACGCAACCAGGAGAAGGGGATATTGATCATCCTATCACATACTCCAATAGAAAGCTATCGACAGCAGAAAAGAATTACACCACGACAGAAAGAGAAGGCCTGGCTATGGTGTATGTGTTGCAGAAGTTCAGGCACTACCTATTGGGTGCCTTGTTCAAGATGTTTACTAACCATTCCACATTGAAGTATCTGGTCAATAAGCCAGTGTTAGGGGGGAGAATCTGTATATGGTTACTCCTCTTTCAGGAGTATGATTTTGAAATAATTTTTAAACCAGGAAGATTGAATGCCGGACCTGATCATCTATCGCGGATAGACTCAGGAGAAGAGCCAAGTAAACTAGAGGACAATTTTCCAGATGCGTAGTTGTTTTCTATCTAGATCGTAGATGAATACTATGCTGATATTATTCACTTTCTCACTACAGGATTGGCACCTGATGAGTTTACTAAGCAGCAAAAGAAGCAGTTGGTTTTTAAAGCAGTAGACTTCACCCTGATCGCAGGACACCTATACAAGTTAGGACCAGATGAAGTTTTGCGCAGATGTGTGATGCCACAAGAAAAAGACGCTATTATCAGAGAGGCACATTCAGGAACCACAGGAGGTCATTTCGCAGGAAATCTGACTACGCAGAAAATCCTAGATGCAATATTATGGTGGCCTATGGTGCATAAGGAAACCAAGGACTTTTGCAGATGTTGCGATATCTACCAGAGGATAGGAAACCCTCGCGACGAGATGAAATTCCACTGTGCCCGCAGGTTACGCTGCGCGCATTTGACAAGTGGGCTATAGACTTTGTGGGTCCTATCAACCCACCAGGAAAGCGCACTGGCGTGAGATATATTATCACCAGAATAGAGTACCTCACCAGATGGGTGGAGGCCAAAGCAGTAAGAAATTATGATGCTGCTACAGCCGCACAGTTCCTCTTTGAGAACATTATCAGTAGATTTGTCTACCCCATAATTTTGATGAGCGATCAAGGCACACATTTCTTGAACCTCACCATTGAGGCCTTGACAGAAGAATTCCAGATTCAGCACCATAAGAGCACTCCCTACCACCCACAGGCTAATGGTATGGTGGAGGCCTTTAATAAGATTTTAGAAAACACTCTTACTAAGATCTGCAATAGCGAAAGGAATGATTGGGACCTCAGAGTTAACGTTGTATTATGGGCGTATAGGACCACATGCAAGAAACTTACAGGACACACACCTTTCAGCTTGGTGTATGGACAGGAGGCTGTTATGCCTATGGAGTATATTCTTCCCATTTTAAGAATCGCTCAGATTACCGGGATGAATGATACAGACACAGTGGAGGAAAGGCTAGCACAACTGCTTGCCTTAGAGGAAGACAGATTCATCGCCGGATTCCATCAGACAGTGCAGAAGGCATGAGAAAAATCTTGGCATGACAGACACATTAAGAATAAGACTTTCCAGATTGGAGACTTAGTACTCCTCTATGACAGTAAATTCATTAATTTTCTAGGGAAGTTCAAGATGCATTGGATGGGGCCATATCAGATACAACAAGTTATAGAGGGAGGTGCCGTTCAGCTCAGCCAGCTGAATGGGGAGCTTCTTCCCACATTGATTAATGGCAGTAGGCTTAAGCTCTATAGTGATAGCCACCCCACCTCTCAGCCCTAGCTTAGCCAGTTTATGGTGGTGCAGATGTCCAGTGTAGTTGAAAGGAGGCATCACACCGGGAACTAATCTACACTGGTAGGTATTATAAGAATGAGGAATTGCATAAGGTCGGTTCATTTTGCGCAAGTCATCAGTGGCTTGCGGAGAAGAAAAAAAATGCTTGTTTGTTTGCGCAGGTGATGCGGTCTTGCAGCGTAGTAATGCGATGTTTCCTCGTGCCATGTATTTAGTTTTGCAACCGACAGAGGGCCAATCAAGTCACCTTCTGATAGGCAGTTAATGAGGAAATGACCCGTATACCTTACCGTAGATTTGGCAGCAGCATAATTAAGTTTCCATATTTGGAAAATCTTTGACAAGACCAGTTCCCGTACACACGATTCGAGGAAAACATGATCGGATTTCAGCATTTATTGAGGATCGAATGATGGGTGTGGTCTCGTCCAGGTAATTATTACGACCGACGGGTTTAGTCTAGATGACCGTTGCGTCCGGGATTGTTGCCTTCGGCATAAAAGCAGAAATTGTTCATTCGAGAGGGTTACACTTGAAAAAACCCGAGAGCTATAGAGTAAGCTATTAAGAGTCCCCTGTGAAGAGTTCACCCTGTTACAGAGTGCTGTGATTCCTAGAGTTCGAAGCCATTGCACATCCAGCGTATTCCACCAAGTGGGTTCTGTCTAAGGAGGAACCTTTAGAAGACATTTTGAGAAGGTTTGAGCCTGACGGCCTTAGAGGTATTATGATGACACCGCCTAAGGGTGCCCAGACAAGTTCATCACAGCCCAGACAGCCGCCACAGATGAGGAGCCATGCTCAGATAGTAGAAGAATCTAGTTCAGAGTTGGAGGAAGAAGTTCATAATGCAGCAGACTACATTATGCCATGAGCTGAAGACACACCAAAAGTAAAAATCCCCAAGAGTGGTAAGTTTCCTGTTCCCACACCATAGATTGATTCTCGAGTAAAGGAAGATGGAGACCTATTAGGATATGCAGCTATTGCTAAATTCATAGATTATAACCTGGCCGACGCTAAGACATATCCCCAGTTCTGGCCAGATCAGTACCTTACAATTTAGAAGAACCATAGGATAGGTGTAGACGAATATATTCCCATGGACCATGTTCAGATTCTGGAGCGCTCAAGCCTGCTCAATCTGTTGAGACTACCACATTTCGGACGCGGCGCAGAGGTTAATGCCGTGGTGTGCATCCTACTTTCTTGTTTACATGGAGGTTACCTTTGGCTTGGTAATAAGGTCGAACTGAACATCGACCTCATACATCGCATCACCGAACTATCCAAGACTGGTCAACACCCGATGATAGATACAATAGGAAAGACCAAGGAACCCAAGCTATCACCCACCCTAGTTGCCAAGTACCAACTACAGAGAGGAGGTCGGGCTTACGACATTGCAAGCATATCAGACAAAACACTCAGCTTTATAGCTAGTATGCTTGCAGGAAGACTGTTAACTAAGGTTCGGCCCAAGGAAGTTATAGGGTCTATAATTAAACTTGCTATACAGGTTGCAGAGGGGGAACCATTCAACTGGTCTTTATTTTTGCTAAATATGATTCAGGAAGATTGTTTGGTGGCATAGGATGAGGCCAGCCACCATTTTCACTTTTCATGGTTGATTATACTCTGTGCATTTGTAGGGTGGAAGGAGCCACCCCATACCCAATTTAGGCAGCTAGAAAGTGGTGAGCCCAGAGGGGTGCGCTATACAAACCTATGGGAGACTAGCAACCCAGAAAAGAAAAAGCTCAATGCGATAGTATTCTATGAATACTACATGCTGCTTAAGAAGGTCATCCTACAAATAGCATAGATCAATAAGGAGGTTGTAGACACATACGATGATCAGCTTAATTTTATGGTGGACCACCATAGAATCCACCTGAGAACAAAGAGGACTAAAAGGGATGATTGGGCTCCTGGCTGGTTCAGGATGACAGCGCAGGATATCAAAGGCATCATCAAATACTTTGATGCCCAATGGAGGCAAGAGTATGAAGAACCACACCTCTACAATTAGATACTGCACAGACAGACCCAATAGACAAGGGAAAAGACAGAGTAGAAACTCAGACACAAGATGTAGAGGATTCACCAGATGAGGAGCCCCAGAAGAAAAAGAAAAAGGTTACAAAGCCAGGTGGGGAGATTAAATTGATAGTTGATGACTATGAGAAAATTGCAGTAAGAATAAGGGACAGAATGAGCAACACATTTTAGGTGATGCAAGCATCGCAGGGCAAGCTGTAGGGGGCCATAGACAAACAGCTAGGCGAGTTGAAAACATTGACTGAGAAAACTACCATAATCCACACTCAGTTGAACAAGGCACCAGTAGGAGAAAGTTTGAAATAGTCAATATCCCATGAGGAGATCCTAGCAAAGGGTCGTCTCAACATAGTTTTGATTCCACCAGGGAGCATCAGATTCCCTACATCAATGACGGATCCACCAGTATAGTTTAGGCAACTTGTTGAGGTTAACCTCACAGATTTTCATATTGATCAACTGCAGATGATCCAGCAGTAGCTAAGCGCAGAGCTCAGAGGAAGAGAGCTTACGACTTATGAAGAAAATACGTAGCTCATGCAGAAGAATGCAACACTCACCGCTAACTTTCAGAAAAAGGAAGAGGAAGTACGAACATATGAAGAAAGAGAATAGGATCTTTCTCAATTTCTACAAAGCATCGCATTGGAGTACCCCAATGTCAAATTGAGTTCTCCTTGCCTCTTTCGCAGAAGGTAAGAAGAGTTACAGACAGAGCAAAGGCTCTGGAGGAAACAGTAGCCAGGATGGAAGAAGCAACGGCCAAGATGGAGGAAGACCACAGAGCATAGATCGATGAGCTTGAGTCTTGTGCACGAGACACTTCCCAGGTAGATAAGCAAGTGAGAGTAGAGTCCTTTCGACTCGCTTCTGCACAGATGCAGTCTTGTATCGACGATGCACTATCAGTACTGAATGATGCAATGAACACATGGTCATACTTGGACCAGCCACCTAAGAAAGTAGAAATCCAACAAAATATTCAGCAGAAAGAGAATACCATGGTGGCAATAAAAGAAGAAATTAAGATCTTAGCAGCTCTTCAGAATATGAGGAAGAAAAAGGATATGAACCACTTGCAGTAGGAAGCGCAGTGATTAAGAACAAAGGAGATACACATCAATGACCTGCTTCAACCCTACCAAGAGAAAATCACTGAGTTAGTTGATACAGTTGAGCAGAAAGTGAGGGAGTTCACTACCACCAGAGAGGAAACTGACGCAATAGAAGATGTTAGTATTAGTCAAGCTTTGCTTGACTTAGCACGAGAGCGTGTCGCAGTGATGCAGGACGAAGTTGCAGGAATTCGTGACAAGTTGCAACAGACTTCGCAAGAAGCCAAGGAGAAGCTACAGCAGGAGAATCCCACTGGTAGTGGCTCGAGGGAGAGCCACAAGTAAGTGTTAGGGGACTGTTGGAGTAGGGTCCCATAGCTACAGAAGAAGCTGCTATTTTGATGGACAGACAGTTTTGGTGGAGATATAAGAGGCAGAGCTACGATGCCGTAGCAGGTTTCTAGCTACAGAGCAGAGCCGAAAAACGTGACCATAGAAGACAGAGAAGTCAAGGAAGACGATGGTACCTGAGCGACTGAGAAGAGAGAGCTCACCCACTGCATTAAAGGCAGTGGTGGACGATAGGAGGGCTCAGCTACCCTCATAAAGGAAAAGGAGCAATGAGGTTGAGGTATGGAAGACAAAGGACAGCCAGGGAAGCAGCGCCGGTACCCATGGTCAGTGCTGGGAAGCATGGAAGACTGTAGGAAGCTGTGGTGAAGGGAAGCAACGCTGGTACTCATGGCCAGCACTGGGAAGCATGGAATACTACAGGAAGCTGTGGTGAAGGGAAGCGGTGCATAGTACCCATGGTCAGCACCGGGAAGCATGGAAGACTGCAGAGAGTTGTGGTGTGACGGATAGCGGCTACCCCAAAGTACAGATACATCGACTGTCACTATTTAGGGTTTGGGTTATTGTTGGGACATGCCCACAGTGTTGTAATGGCTAGACCTTTGGGCCGCCTATAAAGGGATGTATTTTGTATTGTAAAAGGTTGGCATTTTGGGCATTTTAGGCCATCCAGCTAGTTAGATCATCAGTAGTCTATTAGCTTAATATTATTTTGTATTGTAAAAATCCATAGGGATTAACAGAGAGGGAAGAGTATATTGTAAGAAAGACAATATAGAGATAGAGAAGAGATCTAAGAGAGAAGGGCTCCAGGATATGTGTGGAGTTACCCAGAAGATCTCAAGCTACATATGCGGTGCAGTAGAACTGTGTTTACCTTCCCCTGAGCTATAATAGAAACATAGTTTTGTGGACGTAACTTCCACCCTGGAGGTGAACCACATTAAAATTGAGTGTTATGCGATTGATTCATGTGTTGTGTTTATTTGTTGCATCTGTTAGTTATTATATGAGCCTTATTTACAGTTGAATGCATGTATACGGTGTTCAGTTCACAGCAATATAGAACGATAAACATAAGTTGAAGTCTTTGGTATGTTGTATTCGGGTTCATTTATGCTTTGCTTGAATATTCACTAGTCGTAGTGTTAAACAACCTGGTATGTTGAGTCTTGCAAGTCAGCATGACCACGCTAAGTGTGCTGAGCCATGGGAGTAGGATATCGCAGGGAGGTGATACTGTACTGGCAGAGGAGCTGCGGTGCGTGATACCATAGGTTAAGGACTTAGAGTTGGGGATAGAGTTATGTGTCACCTGGTGCGTGGCGATGCGATAAGGCTAGATTCATCGTGACTCAGTGGAAGTTGCGTGACACGAAGAGGGACCGCGTGACAGGAAAAGAGAGATCTCGCGGCTAGAAGAGCTGCGAGACGAGGAGATCATGTGACGCGAGTAGAAGGGTCGTGCGACACTCAGAAAGAGAGGCCTCGCATCTAGCTGAGCTACGAGTCACAAATAGGATGCCACAGAACCTGGTCCAAGATGCTTGAGTCCTTGGCCAACCCATTAGAATCACTTCGGGTGAGACTTCAGGCTGCTTCGCGGTCTGTCGCCTAAAGGGCCAGTGAGCTAGGGGTGTTTTTGGTTAAATACAGTAAACCTAGGTCTTCCCATAATAGCCAACACTTGATAAAGCACTGATTCATGGATTTTATGAGCTTTAACTAGTACATGCTCGCTGGTGTTTTCATATTTTATAGAGTTTGAAAACTCCAAAGAAGACTCCAAGGGGAAAAAATTTCATCCAATTTAGTCTGCTGAGGTTGAAAAAGTATAAAAAAACCACCTAAGAACTCTTTTAACTTCTAAAGAAGTAAGGCGCACCTTTTTCATAACTAGTCGGGGAGGTCTGAAAAAGGTTAAATTACCACCTACCCAATGCTCCTTCAAAAGCATCATATAGCCTGATTTTAACGAGTGTGAAGGAAGAAAATATGAATCGGAAAGATCCATTTGATTACAAGAAATGGGGCTTACAATAGTAAACTCGATCCTTTGTTCTTTAGGTTTTAGCGAGCATGACAAAGACATAAAGTATGCTCAAAATCCTTTTTCATGTTTAGGTCCAGAGCACAAAAAAGAGAAAACTAATCTCATACCAGGTGTTCCTTTTCCGTAAGTTTAGTCCCTCAGGTTTGGAAAAGTGATAAACCTATTCCTGAGAATACCCTTCTCAATTCTAAAGAAAACAGAGTTCTCCTTTTTCGTAACTATTCCACATGGTCCAAAAAAGTGATAAAATACCACCAATGTTGATTCCGATTCACATATTCTTAACGAGCCTGAATGGACAAGTTTACTCAGAAGT